>OZ014470.1:27595831-27955190 GCA_963965965.1 Trididemnum nubilum
AATGAGACTGAAAATTGGTGAAAATTTAGGAACAGCCAGCTTCAACTTAAAAGCATTTACGTAACAATTAAGTTGCATCACTTCAAGCACAAAGGCTATTAAATGCTGTATTTATCGTTATAGCTTGACCATGTCATGCAAACAACCAACGATATTTTTGTAAATCCTTGAGCAATTAAAACGAAAATTGCAGGAACGCTAGTTGGCGATACAGAGGAAGTTTCGGGCAAAACAAAACTGTTGGGTGTCAAACGCGAGCAAAACCCCCCATAACTAAAGTTACCGAAAGAAGAAAAAGTTCCAATTTCAGGTTATATTTACGCTTGCAACTTTGTGACGTCATACACAAGTGACGTAACAAATGGAGCGAATCAAAGCCCGAGCTTAAACGGATTTGATGGTACCAAATTTATTTCGATCCGCAAAGCACAACGAAAGCTACGTCAAGTTACGTCAGGAGTAACACAGCTGTGAAAAATGGTGCCCTTCAACATTTAGGGCCATAAAAAAAGATGAAGGCCTTAATTTCGTCCGGTGGAGACAAAAGCCATAAAATTTCAGAACAATTGCTATTATTTGGCATAATTCAAATCCGCTCACGATGTCACTATTATGACGTCAATTTGACTCCAAAGGTTTGCTTGGCTCTCAAAAAATGCGGACACACGTCACAATGGTTTTTGCTTGGAGTGAACCTACTGTATGATATTTATAATGTGCCAGTACCATTGTACCAATTAGCCTGTGAATGTAGCGGATCAAGCGAAGAGCGAGAGCGGAGTATGAATCAGAAGGTTGAGACAATGGATGTGACGTAATAAATCTGCAAAACCATGGTAGAAAAAAAAATTTCGCGCACGGGATTGTAAATCATCACTTTTAGCAATTAGGTTCGTTTCCGCGACTAGAGCGCACTGCGTAGACCTACTGTTCGTTTTACAGAAAATTTGCAGTAGAATAATAAGCAATTGCACTATTAGTATTACCACTATAGTGAGTACAAAATACTAACTAGCAATGGAGTTGACTCGATAAAGTATTTAACTTATACGGACTACGGTCATCGGGCTACGTATTCTACAACAGTATCTTGCTGAAATGGATTCCTCGAGGACGTCCTTGGCCTCGAGGACGTTTTCGACGCTTTGGCCTTGGCCTCGAAGCCTCAAGTCCTCAAAAATTGTTCTGTCCTCGGCTCAAGGACAGCACTATTTTTTGAACAGTTGAAATTTCGTTGGAAAACGCCAGAAACATCGCGGAAAATTTGCGAACATCTTTTTTGTCTTCCTCACTTGGAGCATAGGCGTAGCCAGGAGAGGGGGGGCAAGGGGCCCGGATCCCCCTCATTTGAAACTTCACCAATGACAAAAATGTGACCAAAAAGCCCATTGTTTTTTTCAGTTTCAGTTTCTTTTTAGCATTTTTCGCTTATAACAGTAACTAACAACAATATGGAAGACCAGGGGCCACGGGCTCTCCTAAAATCAATTTTTGCCAGCCAATTTAAACCTATAACCCGGAAGAAATGGAGAGTTTTGTCCTAAAAGTTGCTATCTCAGGTCCACATCTAGCCTTTTTATGAACGTAATGCATTAATCATGGCCGGATCTACCATATTATGGCGCAGTACCAGCTAGGGGCCCCACGCTGAAATCGTTACACTTTTTTTGGTCTTCACCTATATTTGGCAGAAAGATGTTGCGAAAATCTCCACAGTGCCAGGGGCCTAGCGCGATGTAAATCCGGCCCGGCAATAACACGGTTAGTAGGCGTAACCATCTATTGTACCATTTTTCAATAACAATTCAGTAATTCACCTCCAACCTCCCCGGTTTTTACGCTCGAAATACTTAAAAAAAATTAACCATGGAAAATGCTGATTGAACAAATCATTGAACTTCACTTGAGGGGACCTGGGCCCCCTGACCGAATATGTACTCCTATAACTGGTTATTTTCATGACAAAACAAAAACCTCTAAGGCAAATCTTGGAGTGGATTATTATTTACTGCTAAAATGTAGCAAGAGATAATGCGCCTTACTTCCCCCTACCTGGACCAAATCACTTACAACTAATATCTAACTTCAAAATGCCAGATGTTAAACGTATTTTGGAGTTAAGTTGCTTGTAAAAGGGGGATTAACCAACTTAATTTTTTCACTTGGCTTTCAAATGTCAAAAATCTACTGCTTTCAAATGGCTCTGAACACCTGCAAAATGTGATTCAATGGCATTAAAATAGCTTTTTTTTCCAAAAAGTTACAAAAAATCGCCCAACCGCTGGGAGCTTCGCCCCCAAACCCCCAAAGCCTTCGGTGGCTGGGGGCCCCGCCCGCAGACCCAATGTGTGATACCTTTGAGTTACACTCGTTTTCTCAACACGTTTCCAACGTTAGATATTTGCGCTTTTCAAGTATTAGTTTAATCCCTCTGTCTTTGCAAAATCCTGGTTATCTGCCTACAGGCAACGATTTCAGATCTTCCTACCTACGATATCTTTGTCCCACAAAAACTTCCTGTTTGGAAAAATTTTGATGACGTCATTGCCTGTGATTTGTGATTTAGGTCTCCCCCAATCAAAAATTCTGGGTACGCCTATGAATTGGAGATCACCTAAAAAACTTTTTTGAAGGCTTTTTTTTTTTAGAACACTTGGAGCTGTGTCCTTGGTCCTTGAGCATTCCTGTCTTTGGCCTCGAGAGGGTCTGTCCTCGGAAAGGCTGTCCTTGGCCTTGGATTTTTTTTTGTGTCCTTGGCCTTGGAAGTGGCCTCGAGCCTCGTGTCCTCGACTCCACCTCTGGTATTTTGTCACCAGTAATAACCAAATAGCAGTCATCTCTAAAGCATCACTTGTGTAAGTTGGCACTGAAGGCTACTCTGACGATACATCAGCTACCAATTATGGCACAAGTGACATTCACCCAAAACTTAGAAACTAGGGGATAAATTGCACTTTTGGCAAAGTGAGCTGTTTTGATTTGTTTTTAGTTGATTCGTTGCTGCAGTTACTTTTTGCAATTCTTACTTAAAGCTAGATGGGAGCTTACAAGTTGCCAGCCTATAAAGGAACGACGCATGTTAATGGTGATTTAAAAAAAATCCTTTTGTTCCCTCGTAATGAAAACAATCTCAAAATTACAACATTTTTTATTGCTGTTGTATAGCATATTTATTCTCTTGTCACAGCACAGCGTTAGACGCTAATTATTGAACATTCCGCACGCTTTCATTGTGATAATTACTTCGTGCTTGGAGGAATTTACACCTGCTTAAGAGTTTCTAGTTTTTCAATGTTTCATGAATTTCCATTTCTTGCCACTGAATTTGTTGTTTGTTCGAAGCCACAAGCAGAGATGTTCATCGTAAAGCGCCCTATCCAAGGACACAACAGCGTAACCAGAGTGTGGGTTGAACACAGATTATGCAATTAGGGTTGTCGCAAAAAAAGCTGTGACACTTTTGGCCACGCTTTTGGGGAACTCTCAAGAAGATTCTTGGTCTCTTCTGATTATAAAAAAAATTAGCTGTTTAGCTAAATCCGTTAAAATATTTATTTTTTGTAAGGTTCAATTTCGGGGGTTCTAAAAGAGGTGTAATTTCATAAAAATTTATTTCTGAGGGTTTAATTTGAGGGGTTTCCACGGAGGTGGCACCCAAAAATTTTTAGAGACAAAACCGTGTTTTTAACTCGACAATTTTGTTCAAAAATTAAACTGCGTTGTTTTGTCCTTTAGAACTTATTAAAGAGCGTACTATGTTCAGAAAAATAAAACCTCATCGTGGCCAAAGCCAAAGTGGGATTGGTGCAGATGAAAGAAATTTTTGAGATAATTTTTCTGTATAAGTATTATTGGGTGAAATACTTTTGGCCGTATTATACACCGTTTGTGAATGAGAACATCTTCTTCACCAAACGTTCCAGGCATATTTAAAACTAAAAGCTAATACAAATGGAGGCCGGCAGTAACGTGTAGTAAATTTTTCTTCATGCAAGCGCTTAGCCAAAAATCTGCGATGAGGGGGAGGCGTTGCGGGGTCTGGGGGCGGATCCCCCAACCACCGGAGGCAATTGGAGTCTGGGGGCAAGACCTCCAGCCACCGGAGGCATAGGGTGTGGCGGTCGGATACCCCAGCACTCGAAAAAAAATTTTTTTGGCAAATATAACTTAATTTTAGGCCTATTTTGCTAAAAATTAATGCTAATAATACGTGGCATAGAAATTAGCAGCGCAAAAAATCATTATACCGTAGGCCTACTAGTTTCATGTATGGGCTATGTAGGAGGTAACTATCGCTACCATTTCAGTTCTCTTATTTATAAGTTGGTAAATCATAAAATTCTATTTCGGTAGGTTGGTAAACCTCTCAAGAAGTAATCTATTACGGCTATATTTTATAGTGAATGTTACTGTATATATATAAAGGGGGTCTAATTGAAGGAAGGTTGAGAGAAGTGGTTGGTAATTAACTTATACTGAATAGCCCTCCCCCCTATTTCTGCGCTTAAATACATTTTTTTTTTGATGAAACCTATGTTAAGCGTTTTTCAGTAAGTGATCAAATTTGATTACCAATTTTCGACTACTCTTTAAAGTCGTTTTTTTGATTTATAAGTTTTATTTTTGACAAATTAGCCCCCTCCCCCTTCAATAAACTTTTCAAAATATGCTTTAAATAATTTTTTATAGTCTCTCCGTGCGCCCCCTAGCTTCGCTACTGTATTCACGCCTGATGTGATGAGTATTCATTACGTAAGTCGTCTCTTACAATTTTTTCTTAGCGGTTCTACTTTTGTTTCGCTGATGCGTGAATACTGGTATTGCATTATTTTGCCATTGCAAGAAAACGTTAATTTTTCAAATAGGCCAGAAAACTGCTAACGCTAAGTCCTTGCGGTGGTAGTAGCGAGTAACACCAACAGTTAAACACAAAATTAAGAAAAAAGATTCTTTGTTTATTCGGTTTATTCGCAAGCATTTTTACAACGTTTCAAGTTTTTAATTACGTTCGTAAAATCCCTACTAAAAAATAAAACAAAACTAAAGTACCGGTACCGCCAAAAAATAGCAAAGTACCGCGGTATCAGTACTGGTACCACAAAAGTACCGATGGTACCGGTACCAAGAAAGTACCATGGTACCGGTACCGCGGTACTTTAGTACTGCCCACCTATGGTAGCTTGTTGCAAAGAAGTTTTAAACCTGTTTGACAATGGTTGCAAAGACTTAACCAACAGCTTAAAAATTTTAAGTTTTAAAAACTATTTGTTTGAAAATGGTAGCAAAGAATTTACTAACAGCTTAGAAATTTTATGTTTTAAAACCTAGTTTTTGAGAATATTGGTTTGTATTAAACCTATTTATTTGAAAAATACTGGTTAATTCACAGTAGAACAACTTTTACTGGATAATAGTGTTCCAGTTGCAGTGAAAATCGTTGTAACCTTGATAAATCACAGGTAAGTGAATCTTTTATGTTTTTCATTATTGATATTCTTTCAAACGAGAAAGACACGTAAGCATTTGCTAGCGCGCAATTTTTTACGCTTGACTTGGTGCACGTTTTGGAAACAAAGAGATTCTAGCCGCATAATATTGGTTAATTCACAGTAGAACACGTGGCGCCTTGCAGCAGTGACGTCACACACTATGAAAACAAAGCGCTTTGTGATCACATATGCAACGGCTTGCGGTGACGTCACACTCAACTAGTCAAAGTCTCGACTCATAGGTTCGATTCCTAGCCAGATCGGAATTGTAAATTACTTTCACAACTGAAGTTTTTTTATTCATTTATTTTTGTGAAAAATATTCAATAATAAATTCGAAATAAACATAATATTCATTCCCAACAAATCGGGCAGTGTCTGTCCCGGCCTTCCTCGAACAAATAGACGCAGTTCAAATGGAAACAGCAATGCCCACAACAGAGGACTTTTATGACTGCCTTCTCTTCCATACAGGAAATGCATGGAATACGAGGCGATTCCAGTTTCAAATCGGATTCAACTTCTTGGTCATCGTCCTCTTGAAATGGTGGATGATCCTCCAGATTCGCTTAAAACCGTTCAATTATTTGCTCTGCTTCCTCAGCAGGGAGTTGAAATGGTGGAATAACGTTGTTGCTGTAGAGAAAATGACATATTTTAGAAGAAAACCGGGATGGAGGTATGTTAATTATTTCTTTCGCTGTGAAAAAATACCAGTTTGCCAATTTAAAATCTTTTCTACCACGACAGTCGCTCGAAATTCACATTTTTTTATTAATTTGCTCAACTAACCTTACATTTCTTTAAAATTAAGCTTGTTTTTTTATTTAATTTTTTGTTCAACTAACCGTACATTTCTTTATTTATTATTTTTGTTCAACTAACCTTACTTTTCTTTAAAAATTAAGCACATTTTGTTCAACGAACCGTACATTTTAATCGTTTTGCGTGCTTCTGGCCTAAAGGCTACCAGCTCGGAAGCCTAGGGAAGAGCCACCAGAACGGCGACTACTTAAAACAAGCAATGCGAAAAATTGTCTTCCCACAGGAATCGAACCTGCAGCCTTTGGATTACCGGTCCACTGCTCTACCACTTGAGCTAGAGAAGACGCCTTCTCGCATGCTTAATATTATTACAATCATACAACAAGCAAGTTGCTGGGTTTAAATAGTCAAAATTAAGCATGCGAGAAGGCGTCTTCTCTAGCTCAAGTGGTAGAGCAGTGGACCGATAATCCAAAGGCTGCAGGTTCGATTCCTGTGGGAAGACAATTTTTCGCATTGCTTGTTTTAAGTAGTCGCCGTTCTGGTGGCTCTTCCCTAGGCTTTCGAGCTGGTAGCCTTTAGGCCAGAAGCACGCAAAACGATTAAAATATTAAAACTCTGGCCTGCAAACGTCAAAAAACATCTTAATTGACTTATTATTACAACCTTACATTTGCTAGATTTGATAAAATTTAAAATAGTTTAACAAACTCACTTTTCTTGTTCCATTTCTTCTCGAATTTTTTTTTTCAAATAGATTTAATGAGTAAAAATACGAGTTCGAGCCTTTTTAATACGCCTTATCCTCCCATTTTTTTTTCCTTCAACATTTGCTTTGTTTTGTTAGTTCATTTAACTTGCAAAGTTTATCCAGGAACCGTGTGTTAGAGTCTGCTGAATTTTTGACAGCAATAAACACACTTAAAAAGCTGCAACGAATTGAGAGAAAACCTTTGACCTGTGTGTTTGATCTGTATATCTGGAGTTTGAGCACAACGGCATCTAAATGGTGCAATAAAACTCTGCAATGGGAACAGTTGATAGTTCTTTCATACGGTTCGAGGCAGAATCGAATGTGATTTATTTCTACTTTTTGTTACTGTGTAAACAAACCTACTTTGCTGTGTAAACAAAAAACGTTCTTAGATCTGAAAAAATGCTTTTCTCTGCAGTAAAAGTTGTTTTGCAACTGTAAATAAAACAATGGTAAAATCTGATTTCGTTTTATTCCAAAGTTCAACAAGACAATTTTCACACCAATGAAATAACAGTCACAAAAAATACACTGGTTACAAATCTAGGGGTTCTGTCTCAATGCCGCAGTCGAGCACACGTCGTTTGCAATGAAAAGAAGAAAGACTTCGTTTATTTTGTTTGCAGTAATGCACACTGTGGTTCTTGGTTCGAAACCCTCCATTCACAATTGTGAGTGTATGGTCTGAAGTTAACACTTGGAAGTAATCGTCAAATGTGAGTTTATTTTGTTTTGTGTTCACACCCTTGCATGCCAATTTATCCCCTTCTGGTCCACTGCAAATGTAACTTTTTGGGGACAAAAGAGCCATCAAAGTGGAACAAAATTCTAGCTTAAATTTTCTGGGCATACGCTTCATAAATGTTTGTCTGGCAACATAGCAAGGTTGTGGGATCTATTCTTGCCCAGCCACTTTAGCTTCGATGTAATTTTGCTAGTGATTTTTGCAGACGGCCACAATTAAATAATTTGGTTTTTGGGTATAATGTTTCCGCCTTTTTTCTGGTTTCACAGAGCCATCAAGATCAGGTTCAGCTAGAGCACAGTACATTGAATCGGTGTCGCACTCTAAGAGAGATAGCTTTTCTTTTTGGCAGATTTTCAAAAGAAAATCGTACAAAAAACGTAGCATAGTCAATTTAGCATTCAAGTAAACAAACAGACCGATTTGAATCGATAAGTCATTAATGACTTTCTTCTTTAACATTTTGATCTCATAAATCCCGGGTAAAACAACTTCCAAATTAACAAACCTTGGGTCATTCACCTCCTGATTCACTGTGCTGTCATCACAGTAAGTGATTACCCTGCGTTTGTCTTTGTTGATTAGGGTAGCCAAATAAAGGGAGTTCCCGGTAAGTTTTGCCGGTAAAGCTGCTTTCTGGGAATGTCTGTTCAGGTCTCCAAGTCGTCTGGCATCACAAATCCTGTTGCCTAAATCTTCAAAACATATTTGGGGGTGAAATTCGATAAATTCGTAAATTCTGGTGATTTTTAACTTTTTTCCAAATAGAATTTTCCCATTTCTGAGGTTATTAACACTTCCTTCCCAAAATGACTGCAAATTAAAGCTCTTTTTGGTTTTTTGGGAAACCCATGCTTTTCAGCCACATCTCTCATGTAATCGCCAATATCCTCGCGTGAGACCATTGTGTTTTTATGATAAGAGGGTGGTCTGCAAAAAGTAGTTGCAGCTCTGTTGGCATATGGATGTCGACAATAAGGAGCCCAAAAAGTGTATCGTTTTGCATACCTTTTAGAATTTGATCAAAGCTTAATTTTCTTCTGGGCTGGACTGTTTTCAAAGTTTTCTGGAATTCGGCAATCTCTGGTCTTTTTTTCATCCTTTTCCACTCACATTCCCAAATTGATATCACTTTGTACCCATCTTCTTCAATTTTTTGTGTAATTTCCAGGGTGTGCTTCTTCAACTCTTCAACTTTGTCGCTGTGCCAGTTAAACTCCTTGAGGGTGCCATCTCGGTTTCTATTTGTCCAGCAGTGGTTGCAACCGTGGACCAAATAACCAAACATTTGCAATATTTGGTTCCCCAATTTTCCATCGACGGGAAAAGATAGATCAGTCACGCAACATTCACCATCATTGAACTGATGCTATATGCGGATGTTTCGGCAATGTTCTTCCCAGGACAGCCATTAAAAGCAAGATAATCCATATCTGCAGGAAGGTAAGGGTTTATAGTCATCTTCTTCCCGGTACCTGCAAAAATACCCAGTGGGGTTCTTTTGCATGATGGCACGGAGGTACAAAGCATTACAGTCGTACCCTTTTACAATAGCACATGTAAGCGAGTTTTCCGCCTGATGAGGGCGAATTTTTGTTTCGCCAGAAATTGCTAACCTGCAAAAGACCATGCTTAACCCACCGGTTAATTTAGACCTTAACTTTTGGTAGAGGTTGCTATGTCTTTTTGAGAACAAGCAAAAAAAAGTCCCATGGTTAATTTTCCACTGCATTTGGAGTTTTGCAGCATCGCTCACTAAAAAACTGTCTTTAAAGAGGTCAATACCATCCTGAAAATAAGGCTGTAAAAGATTTGCAATCGCTTGAATAAAAGGAGCCACATCTAACAGATTGTAATAAATAAGTAAATCTTTGAGCCTTGCCCAACCCTCTTTCTTCCAAGTCTCTACAACAAGAGCATATTCCTCATTGCTTATGTTACTTTGGTGCAACGAACTATAAAAAGCTTCATGAGGTGGAGGTCTGGAAAAGTTCAGTTTTTCAAAAGAATCCATGAACTCGTAAGGAAAATAAAATTTCCTGTCTTCAGCCTCGTATGCAATGAGAAATTTTCTATAAGAGAACCCTGGGGCTAAAAAGTTTCTAATATCCAGAAACCTGAGTTTTTTGGTTTTCAAACAAAGAAAGGAGTTTGCTTTTTTGAGCACAAACTTGATTTTACCCATCAAACAATGAATTAGAGCGGGTTTAATAAAAACTAAATCATAATTAGAAGAATTGAAACCCAAAACCGGTAGCTCTTGCAGATATAAGTGAAATTCAGTAGTTAATTTTTCCCTTCTGCAATTGGGATGATTTTCAAGAGCTGCAAAAATGTAATCGAATTTCTGTTTAGTATCCCGAACGAAACATCAGCGATTCCTTCAAGGTATTCGACCAATTTTGCAATGAGTTCGTTTTCGTCACCAGAACTGACGTAGCAAACACTCTCTGTGAATCTTGGAACGTTGGAGGCAACACCAAAACTCAACGGCACATGTCTAGCTTCATAGAAAAGTTGTTGTGCATTTTGTGGTAAGTTTTGTTTATCAAAAAGAGATTCGAAATCAAAGCAGGCGTAATGGGGTAAGTGACGGTTGTTTGGGGGAACATTAATACCAATCATTGCTAATTTTTCAAAAATTGTTTCTTTGGCTTTAAATATACCCTCGAGATACGTTTGCCTGGTGATGACTTTACATGTTTTACAATGGCGTAAGAAATGAGTATGTCCATAATGTAACTTTCTGAATGACACGCAATGGTACACAGCTTAATATTTTTCAAAGTCAGTAATTAAACTAAGATGGTTCTAGTATTTATTCAAAGCCATTGTTTCCTGATAAAAACCTCGGCTCCTGTAAACGAGTCGAGCTGATTCTTCATTAAGCTGATATATGGAAACATTGACCTTGAAGAAATCCTCGATTTGAATCAAATCGTCAATAGCAATACCATTAAAATTGCGTACATCAAAATTCATAGCATATTGTGTAAACAACTCTCTGGTCTTCGTTTCACAACGTCTACTGTTAGCATCTTTGAAAATTGCAAGACAACGGAAAAAGCAGAGATTTTCATCGGCTGAAACATTGATGAGACCATGATTACATTTGACAAAATTCGGTAGTGGAACGGCGCCCCTAGCAGTGCACGTTTGAGATGATTTACAAAAAACAGTAAATTTGTAATTTGATACAGCTGCCATTTCGTATCCGGCCTGGAAACGAAATCCAAAAAGTCCTCGTCAGCGATTTTCGCTAAAAATTCGTTTAACTCAGCTTCATTAGAAATCAATACTGCAGTGTCCAGCATTAATGATTTATTTGAAGCATGATAAGAACGAAATTCCCCAGTTTCGATATTTTTGAACACAAACCTGAAACCATAGTTAATTTTAAATCAATTTTCTTGGTTTTTCATGATAGTTTTTGCAATACGACCAATTAAATTACAAACATCGTCACTATTGATGGATTGCAGCTACGTCATAGCTTTTTCCCGCCAAAACGATTGGACGTCAAAATGCTATTACAAAGCATTGGACGTTACCGTAAATCAACGTATAATTTCTTCAGTGGGCATATTTAAAGAATTTGATTGCAAAGTAACTTTTTTGTAGGTAGCCTCGCCTTAATTGGTAATTACCAGGAGCGATTTAAGCAGTTTACATAGCTCAGCGAAACTGAAAAGTTACGCTTTTTGTAAATTCTCATTGTCCATTGCCTGCTATTGTCCACTTTGACCGGTTTTTAGCTTTGGTTCAAATCGTAAGTTCGGCCATATCCTAAAATACTTAAAATTCTATGTCACAGCAGTAACACATGGCTGATTAATGTTTAGTTTAAGCACTATTTATAAATAATATTTAACATCACTAGCTCAAGTCGAAATAAATGCAAAATAAGGCTCGATCAAAGTCACACCTTTACACTGAGGCCAGTTAAATCATTAGTTTAAAGTTTAAATGACATATCTACGAAATAATTCAATGAAAACAACTGCTAATGCATTTTAACTCCTAGCAACCAATAATAATCATAGCGATAAGCCGCTAATGACTACACGAAATGGAAAAAATCACCAAGGTCCTTCAAAATAGACTTCTGAAATTACAAAAGTTTAAAAATGCGCTAATTTTGTCACAAATAAAGGAGATACAACTGTTCCATTACAGCGCCATCAATAGTAAGCCACGAATTTGATTACCAAAACTAGCTACCACCATCCATATTACATGATTCTAATGGGTTACTTAACAGCAAGCCGGATTTACGTCACTGAAAAAAAGCAAACAAAACCGAATTCTTACTAATTAAAATCTTTTTCAGTTTTAACAGGCTTTTGCCTAGCTTTTAACTTTAATGTTACAAAGAATCAACTCTCTTATATCCTGAAAATACGCTCCATATCTTCACTATCAGTGGTTTTGCACGCATTTACATAGCGCCGATTCGAGATTTTGACGTCCAACGGTTTGGCTAGCAACGTGATGACGTCACGTGCAATCCATCAATAGTAAAAATTAAAAAGATTTTAAACGGGTCCCTACGTGAAAAGGTACGAATGGAGTCCCAGTTTAAACGGATAAATCTTACCAAATCTGGATCTAGTTCTTGGATAATTTCGTTTTCATCTACTTCCCGCCATTTCTTTTTGGTTTCAGCTTTCCACAGTGGTTCAGGGTCGTTCGCAAGCGATTCAGGTGCTGGAGTCAATGGTGGAGGTGGGGGAAGATTCAAGATCTTGGGCAGTCGCTTAATTTTCAAACTTTTACGACGTCGAGGAGCTGGTGTTAATGGTGGACAAGTTAACACTGACGTTGGAGCTCTGCTCGGAATTGGTGGAAGTTGAGCTGTTTGCTCTGCAACATTCGTTTGAGGATTAAGAGACTCTGTTGAATTCGGTTGAGGTTACAGTGGTGGTGACTCTGTTGGGGACTGAACTCTTGGACATTGCACCGGTACAGCTCATTCTTCACCCTCGATTCGAGCTTTTTTCTTAGCTAGATCGCATACATGACTTTTTTTCTCCTGGGGAGACCTGAATTGAATATGACACCTCTGGCAGAGACAGCAGCTCCGTTTATGTCTCCCAAGATCCGACTTTCTTTAAAATTTTTTTTACATTTCTCACACTCAAACCATAAAGGTGCATTTAGACTGGACGCGAAGCAATGCGAAGCGACGCGAAGCAACCAAAATTTGACGTCATCGACAGCTTGCGAAAGGTTGCAACCACTCGCAACCTTTTTGCGAGCAGTTGCACAACAGCGCTTGCTTGCAGGCTGTAGTAAGATAACCAACTAATTCACTGATTGGATTTTTACGATCGCAGTTTGCTAAAAAATAATGTAAATAGTTCATTTGTATGGTTTAGCGCCCATTTTTCAGTCCAAAGAGTAGGTTGTTGACAAAGTTAGATTCGCGATAGCCCTAGGCTAGCCAAGTTATTTGGATCTAGACAGCTAAGGCTGTAAATCCTAGAGTGATTTTTCATAGCTATGCTGGATCTCAGAGCTTCATTATAATGAATACACCAAAGCAGTAGGCCTAGCCCCACGACATCTAGCTTTTAAAACAAAACTTTTTATTCTGTGCAGCATAGCAGAAGCTATTGTATCAGTCCAGTGGTTCTTTTGGCTGAGCAGCTTTTGCTTTTTTGTATTAAAGTAAACTTAAACTAACATGATGTTGTTGTTTTTTTCAGAATATAAAATAACCCACCAACAGGCTAGTTTTGAACGTGTTGGTAGTGTTTTTACCCATTGTTTGTTAGCTTGTTGTTTTAAAAGTAACCACAATTGAACAATTGCTTGAATACTGGAAAACTTGCAAAAGTTTTTTCACTGCCTTCTTGAGCAAGCCAACTTGGTGAATAAAACTGTATTTAGAATTGGTTTCAAGCTACACTGCTACATACAAGAGCTAGATCGATACAAAAAATCGAAAAATTTCTATGAACTTTTGGATTGGCCTAATTAGTAGTCACTTCTTTGAATAGCTACAAACATGGAATTTTTTCTTCTGAATGTCCTCTTAAAAGTCTTCTTGATTCTGAAGGTTTGTAACCGTGATCAAGTTGAACTGGAATCAATGGTTTTGGACTACCCCAAGTTTCATAATCATGAATATTGTAGTCTGGTAGTGATTTTTCACTCCAGTCCTAATTGATGAAAATAGAAGTGCCAAGTGTGTTAAATATTCATTTACTGTGTCTTTGTGTAACATCTGAATTTAGTTGTTTGTGAATTTCAAAACATTTTTACTGTCTCTTAAAATTTTAACTGCTTTACATGGTGAATAAAGTGACAAAGTAAACAATTTTAAGTCTGAAGTTTAATCAATTGCAATTACAGTCAGTGTATTTAGATGAACTAGAAAGCCAATATATATCAAACCAGTAGAAAGTGAGTTTTATTTTTTGCTGAGGTTACTATTATTGGTAGAGAAGTACCCGCCAAGCAAGTTCACTAATATTGTTCCATTTTCTAAACTAAACAAAAAACTTGATAAAGTATTTATAATAAAAATAATTGGACTGGGGAAGGAAGCGTCAGTTACATGAAAATGTGAGAGCTAACAACACTTTTATTCAGATGCTTGAGTAACAATTTTCACATGAAAAAATCTAAATTTTTTTTTTATCAGGGGCATAACCAAAAACTTGCTAAGAGGGGGCTTGACCTTACAGCTCTAAACTTGTCTGTATCTTACAAACAGTGGTTTAAAGCGAAGCCCTTTGAGGTAAACGCAACCGTCGCAACGTAGCCTACTGGTACTGCAAGAAAATGCAAACTAATAAAATGCTCTCGCTAGCATTTAACTTCGCACTAAACATCGATAAGCGCTCCGCTAGTGAATAAAACACCAAACTTAGTTTTAGAAGCTGACTTTTCCTCAAAGCAACTGCTGGTATCAGGTATCACTGTGCTAAATTCTTGTCCTTTGATGATAATGTTAAATCATGTAAAAACTGCAATGTTTTTTTGCTTTCTCCAGCAAATCAACACAGCAATCCATTGCACAATAAGCAAAAAATCCACTGCATAACTGATGACAAATCCAGCTTTCAGTTTCACTCATAGCGTTAACATTGGGAGTCTTCATAAACAGCACTAAATAACACATACAAACAACTGTTTAAGCTTACTACAGGTATCATAACATGCTTGCCTGAAAAAGAAAAATCACATCAAAAAAACAACATAGTTTGTGCTTTAAATGTACCTGTAGACTAGCCTATTGGTTTACACTCTACAAGATACTGGTAGATCTACCACTACCATAATGAGACATGGATGGTGAAAGCGTTTAAGGATTTGTTAACTGAGTAAACACCTAAAGAGAACTTTTGACATTTGCTTCCAGCTTTTTGCGTTTCTGCATTAAAACCCAGAACTGTCATCATCAAAACAGATTAGGGCAAGTTTTCAGTGGAAGGATCTAAACAAATCATTGATAGCTAGTAAATAGGCTAAGTACTACTACGTTTTTGAAGAAATAACTTGTCTTTTCATTTCCAAATTCGATCTACTGTACTTCGTTTTCATTTAAACTTTACAAACTTTTTTCTCAAGATTGTTTTGTTACCTGAGCTATTAGTCTAGACTCTTCTTCATGGTTATTGCGTGATAACATAATATAAACTCAATCTTCGTTTTACTGGTAATTCCAGTGCTCTATGACGAAACAGAACCTGTGATTACTATAATAGCGCTTCAATAATAAAGTACACAAAGCTTTCTGCTCATTGAATACATTTTTAAAGTAAGTTGTTAAAATTAGCCTATGAAGCAACCAGTTGCTAAGATTAGCAACCACTCGCGAAGATTCGCGAAGGTTGGCAACCTTCGCGAGTGACGTAATCGACCACTCGCGAAGGTTGGTGAAGGTCGCCAACCTTCGCTTCGCGTTGCTTCACGTCCAGTCTAAACGCACCTTAACTCCCATTGGTGTACTTCTCGCTTGTGATGCAACAAATGAAATTTTTGATTAAACGGCTTTGTACAATACTCGCATGCGTACATCTTGGTAGAATGACTACACTGTGGAACCACTCTTCTATTTACAGACAACGTTATTGCACCATTGTATGTCAAAGGACTGACCTTTGCACCGTTGGCACTAACCAGATACGAGCTCTATTGCGCCACGCTTGTCCCATATTTGAAGAGTTAAAAAGGTAGTGCGACCTTTGGACAGGTCACTGGACTGCACGATTGCACCACGGTGCCGAAAAGTCTGCTACAGCTAGGTCAAGACAGTTTCAAGTAACACGAAACTTCACTAAGTTATAAAATATTCCATAGCATAAAGTAGATAATTTTTTTAGATTCAGAAACTACCGAGTTCGGTTCTCAGGTTAGTTATTCACTTATACTTCAACCAGTTACTAAATAATACTTTAGACTTGAACCAGTTCCCAGACAAACCACCTGCGGTAGTTTGATTCTCAGGCAAAACACTCTTCAGGTTTTACACTTGAACCATAGCCAGGCAAACCACCTGCGGTGGTTCGATTCTCAGACAAGACACTCGGGTCAACACTAAGTTTCGGGTTCGATTCGCAGGTTAGTTATTCGCTTATACTTTAACCAGTTAAATAATACTTTATGCTTGAACCAGTTCCCAGGCAAATCACCTGCAGTGGTTTAATTCTCAGACAAGACACCCAGGTCAAGCTTTAGACTTGAACCATAGCCAGGCAAACCACCTGTGGTGGTTCGGTACTCAGGTCAAGACCAAGTTTCGAGTTCGATTCTTACAACTAGCTAGGATTAGGGATAGATTTAAGAGAGCTGCAATCTCGCATTGAAACAAGGCTGTATTTACGTAATCCCGCAATTGGATGACGCCCCAATTGGATAATCTCGCAATAGGATAAATCCTGCAATCCCGCATTTCAATCCCCATTCCCGCACTTTCAATTCCACAAACGCACAGCATTCCGACCAGCACATACTACTAACATCGGATTTTATGAAGACGTCAGGTTGTGCGTTTTCGCGAGTTACACCTGTCAAAATCATGTTTGGCGTCAACGCAGATAAGTCATCCGGAAACACTTGTCTTTGCAGGATTTTAATAATCTCCACCTTTGCATTTTCTATCTCTTCCACTGTAATGGGTGACATCTGTGGCTCAGTGGTGTTCCAAGTGCAGTTCCACTTTAAGTACTGCTTAAAACGCAGCATCCAACAAACGCTGAGCAGCAAGCTCCGCAAGTCCAAGTAGCATTCAAACAGTCCTTAGTTTCCAATGGTATTTGAGCCATGCTAGCCCTAGCCGGTTTTATTTCTGGATCATCATCATGCAATTCACGCAAAAAATCAGGTTGGTTAGGCCAACCACTATCACAAACGTAGAGAAACTGCGGGCCTGAAAACCAAATTCCTGCGTGGTCGACCATATCTGGCAAAACGCCTCTCGAGGTGATGTCAGCCAGGTTCAAATCAGTGGTCACGTAGCACCATTGATCAGCTGACGTGAGCGTGTGAATAAGCTCAATCCTATTGGCCACAAATGTACGAAAACACGTAGACTTGTTATTAATGTAGCGTAGCACAACTGTAGCGTCAGACCAAAACACAATACGGTTAAACTCAAATTCAAGTTCACGAACGATAAAAGCACTTAACTTGGCAGCTAGCACTGCTGCGGTCAGCTACAATCTTGGAATGCTGATTGATTTCAACGGGGCCACATTTGACTTGCCCATAACAAAATGACACTTAATTAAGCCATCAACATATAGCACACGTAAGTAAGAACAAACATCGTAAGATTTTGTGCTCGCGTCGGCAAAGGTATGCAATTCAACATTTTTTATCTCCCGGTTCAAAAGGGTGAAACTCCTCTCTAATGACATGTGCTGAAGTTCGGGAAGGGCCTGAAGCCAACGGCTCCATTTCTCACCCACCCCCGATAAGTTTGTGAGTTCGTCATCCCAGTCAAGCTCAGCATGACAGGCCTCCTGCAGAAGCAGCTTCGCAGGCAACAAAAACGGTTGCAACATACCCAAAGGGTCATACGTCTGGCTCACCATGGACAGCAAACCTCGACGGGTCATCGGCCTTTCCTTTACATCAACCTTCACCCGTATTTCGTCCGAAGCAGCCTTCTAAAGTATCCTCAGTGCCTTGTGTACTGGGAGCGTGGAATTCTTGAGGTTGACGCTGGGAACAACATCTTCCTGCAAAAATAAACTTAACACCTGCTTGATATTGGAAGAAAATTTGGTTAAATGAAAGCCCTTACTTTTTAACAAAGCACATAGTTGACTTAGCAAGTTCACAGCCTCATCCACAGAGTGACAAGATTTGCATAAATCATCCACGTAAATGTTTTTACTCACAATTTCCACAACGCTAGGATCAGCATTTACCGCGTTTTCTTTGGCAGTCATTTGCAGGGCAAAAGCTGCACAGCTTGGTGATGATTTTGCGCCGAACACATGAGTTTTCATCCTGTAGTCAATCAACGGTTTGGAAATGTCGTCATCCGGGTACCATAAAAACCGGAATGCGTTATGATCCCGCTCATCTACAAACACTCGTGAAAACATTGCCTTAATATCGCCTATCACAGCGATAGGCCACTCCCTAAACCTTAAGAAAACACCTGCAACTGAATTGGTTAATTGCAGTCCCTGCAATAACATGTCATTTAACGCCTTACCTCTAAATTTAGCACTACAATCAAACACCACACGAAACTTAGTCAACGCAGATGTACAGTGATGTGGTATGTAATACGTACGCCCAGGCGGAGCCTCAGCATCACTGGGAATCAGCTCTGCCTATCCATTTTCAATGTAGTCCACCATTTTCTGCCGATATTTCAAAAACAAGTCAGGATCAGCCATAAATCTTTGCTTTAATCCTTCCAAACGCCGCAATGCCATTGAGCGGTTGTCCTCCAGACCCACCTAGTCATCCTTCCAGAGCAGTCCCAATGACAAATGGCCGTCTCTTCCTTTACTGTCTTCCGCATAATATCCAAAGTTCTCTTGTCTTCCACCGACATGCACCGCTCCTGTGGTGCATCAATATCTTCAAAGTCACCAGTGAGTGCTTTCAAGACTTGTTGACAAGAGAAATCTGGCGGGTGCTCTTGTCTGATAAAATTCACCATCACACGGGCCGGCCTTTGTGAGGTCGCATCCTTTCCGTAGATGGTCCAACCTAATGCAGTATGAATTCCGTATGGTTGCCCCGGCTCACCCAATTTCAAATCCGAGGCAATGTACGCTTCATGTAGGCCACTTCCTATCAGCAAATCCACTTTCTTCCCATCCAACTGTGGGAAGTTGATTTCCTGCAAATGAGGGTACCCCTCAGTGAGTTCCTTTCTAGGAATGCTCCAGCCGACATCCACAAAATCTTCTACTATTAGCGCATCCTTGACTTCAAAGGAAGAATCTTCCGCAATTCCTTTGATGCTCATTGGCTCAACCGCCATTTTGTTTTCCCGAGATACGCCGTTAGTTATCCATAGTTCTACGTCGCAGTCCTTCACTTCGATTCCTAGTTGCCTAATTAGAGATGCCGAGCACATATTCACGCCGAAACCCTCATCAATAAAGGCATGAGTGTAAATACAGTGATATGGGCTGCTTGCCCATACCTTAACGGGAACTACCTTAAAAATAGTTCGATCAAATAAATTGCTCCTGCTGGTTGGACTGCATGCTAACATCTGCAGCTGCTGCTCTTAATTCTTCTCCCTTCCTTCCGATGCCGAACCAAACTTGGTCTTCGCTTGGTCATCCGCTCTCTCCTCGTGGAGAAGTGAATGATGACGTCGATTGCAGACGCGGCAAGTAAACGTCGTCAAGCAATTCGTCACTCTGTGCCCCTCTCGAAGGCAATTGAAGCATACGTTATTTTCCTTTACATAATCCCTACGGCTCGATACTTGCATACCTCTAAATTTCTCGCATTTCCAAAGAGGAAGCTGCACATCCTTGCAAATTCCACAGTTCGCCCGCGGGCGACTCGTTTGCGGCAGTGAAGCCTTTGATTCTGTCTTTTGCGTGCTTGCGCAAACGCGCCTGGTAGTAGCTCCAGGAGGTCCAGATGAGCGTCGAACCGAGTGCTGAGCTGGCCGTTGATCTTTAGACTTTTGCAGCCGTTGACCACATTCCGTGTCGGCTGCTGAGGCTGTGTTTTCCACCAGAAGTCGGAAAAGGTTCCGCCCCCATTGCCGTGTGTAATCGTGACAAACTGGCATCTTAGTTTATACGGCAAATGCAAAAATATACTTCGCAGGAGCTCCTCACAATTTAGTAGCTCCTCTTTTTCCCAGCCTTGAAAACTAGTCTCGCATTTGTACATTTTGTCACACAGACTCATAGGCGCCTTAGCATCCCATTTCTTGATTGGCGATCCGTCCAACAAATCCTGCTTTACTAGAGTCAGCAACTTCTTGGGATTGCCAAATCTTTTCTCTAAATGCGTTCAGGCCATCTTTCTATTCTCCAAACAACTAAGCCCTAAAATAACTTCCTGTGCCTGGCCAACGCATAATTCTCCAAAAATGACATACGATCGTTATAATCCCTTGAATTATAAGTAATTTTGCAGTAACTGACTGAGATTGATATATACTGGTATTGGAAATTGTACCAATACTAATGACATATTGGCAAACAATACAAAACAAAGCAAGAAGGTATTTTTTTCCCTCCAATTGCCCACTTTAAATTCTATAAAACATAAATAAGCATTATGAACTTTATTGATTTATTTTTTATCCAATCTGTAGTTACAGTATTTTTTTAGTACCGGTATGCTTAAAGTTAGAACGATTCTAATGTTGCCTTGCATTTTCTTTACGTATTGACTGTGAGTTTTGTGTATACACTGTACAAAGTGTACATATCTTTGCAACACTTTGTTTTAATTTTGCATAACATTTTTATCATAGATAGTATCAGACTGAGAAAGTCTAGAAGCTGCTTTTTTAACCTTAACTTGGTGAGGTGGCAGTCGACTTCAATGACCTTTCGGTCCTTCGCTGTTTCCCCACCAAGTGACTAAATATCGCTTTGACTCTGCAAGTTTGTGGGTTGGTTTTAAAGGAATTGCATATTTCGATGCTTTGGTGATAGACCTAGAGGAAGTTGCAGTTTTTTCTTGTGATATGACGTCACTTGGTAAATAAATAAATAAATATGATGATGGTGATAATCAGAATAGATTTCTTCGACATACTTGCCGAATTTTTAACACATCTCCAATCTCCATCAAACTTGGCTAACGTTAACTGTGGTCTGGGCTGAATGCCATAATAATTGAACAACCAAACATCGTTTTGTGATTGTAATTACATTTTTATCAGGGATGTGGAAGCGCCTATTTTCCAACCGCTTCCGCCACTTCTACCAAAATTTATCATAATATTTTTAGCTAATAATATGAATAAAATGCATTAACATGTTACTGGTATGTAAATGAAAAGTGAAAACGATTTATTTCATTACTAACACACAGAAAAAGTAAACATGAAGAAAAACAATACTCCGTGCAATAAAAAAAAGTAATATTAAAACAAGTAATTTAAAACAGTGAGTGCAATAAAAAAGCACAAGAATAAAAAAAACACGTTTTGTGTTAAAAAAACATTTAGTGCGAGTATTGTCGAACAACGTAAGTGGAAGCGGTACCCATTTACCGCTTCCACAAAAATTTACCGCTTTCGCATCCCTGATTTTTATTTACCAACTTGCCTTGGCCAGGAGACAGCGAAGGGACCTTTCGGTCTTCGAGTCAAGCTGCCACCTGTCTACCACACACGGCGGAGGCTTCACACAGTCCCTTTGATTGTTGAACGTCAAGAAGGAAAGCTGTGCATACCAATTTTTATAGTCTTTGGTTTGACCCGACCGGGAATCGAACCCGAGTCTACCGCTTCAGTAGCAGACGCTCTATCCACTCGACCACTGATTTTGCGGCTGTCCACTGCTTCTAATGGGACGGAGGCCAGAAAATGCCGGTCCCACGAAATTGCCTGAAAATGGCGCCGCTTCAGGGTTTAACTTTAAACCTGCCTGCGGATGTTCTCCAGAACCAGACAAATTTGGTTTCTGGGGCGAGCGTCTGATATCGCTAGATATACGCTCCCTATCCTTAAAGCTATACCCTTGTGGAATAGGAATGGCCGACCGGCTCCTGTCTCGTGTGACACCGTGCTTGGACACCGCCGGATCACGTGGCATTGCAGGCTGAGGTAAGGGTTTTAACTGTTCGCATGCCGTCAAATTTTGCGAACATACAGCGATTAAATAATCGACCTTCCCCTCCAAGCACTCTGCTCTAGCTTCCAGAGGGGCCAAATCGGGGCAATCTAAAATCTTTACCAAAACATTAGATACCCTTTGAGAAAGAGCCAAGCAAGCGCTCTCAAAACTAAGTAAATCCTCCTTATTGGATTTTAATTCGGGGGAGATCAAAAGGCGTTCCTCAAGAGCTTCAATGCCCGACTTAATAAACAACAGCTCTCGCTTTGTCTCCATCACATGAGAGACACTCCCGGGCAAGGCTTCGAGGACCATTACTGAATCCTTACCAGTAGGCGAGAACCCCAAACTATCTCGCTGTTGGTGTGGACTCGAATCCTGACTGTGCGACAGCACCTCAATGTCATTAAAAGGTTTTTCTAAACATAGTGGCTCGATTGGGTGATCGAGCGCAAATGAGTCGCGTCTGCCGGAGAAAGGCGACGCGACCCAGCTAAGCGGCTGTCTTAGCTCCGAGCTTTCTAAAAGCGAAGGCTCGCTCTGTAAAAACGAGTTGACCTTCGTGTCAACCTGATCAATCATGCTCGACTCTAGCTCGAGTAAACTGCTGTCTCGCTTTGTTTTACTAGACATCTCTTAAACTTAACAAAATAGCAGCCAACTGTCAGTTTGAAAACACAAAATATTTTCAGTAATCCAAAATGTCGAGATTGAAGAACAAGGCAGCGAGTTGCGACCTTGACGGTGAAAGGAGGGCGCGCGTTTCAGTGATTATACCTATGGCGGCTAACGAGAAGTTGCGAGTTCGAATCTTTAAGATAATGGGAGAATGGCTCGCGCGTAGGTTGTAGCTCACAGACGCAAACACGATCCACTTAAAGGGGAAATCACGTGTTATATTGCCAATGGAACGCACAACAGCTCCGAACAGCAAAGACATAAAGCGCACGAACCAGAAAACATACGTAAAACTACACTCCCATAAACCCGATGGTCAAACCCACAAGTCCCAAACACACACACAAAGCAAGCTACCAGATCATGCAAAACAATCCTGAGCAATGCAAGGCAGAGCAGAACAAAGTAAAACAAGCAAGGTAAAGCAATTACTGAAAATATTTTGTCCTCCCCTAAACGCACTAAATCTCAACTAACTTGTTTGTCTCCATGATTTGGTAAAAATACAAAACATGAGAAAAAGGATTTTGACTGAGAAAATCACATAATTCTAAGAAAATATCGTGGACCCCAAAGTTAAAAAATTTCCACATCGATGACTAATTTACCTGTATCCGGCAAACTTGAAAAACATACGAATCACGACCTACAATAACACGAGGGTTCTACTTGTTTACGCCGCGTTTCCGTCACTAGGCTCAGATAAATATCAATGCTTATTTGATTTGTTGATCAACCGTAATTCGTTTTCTTTTTATGTTTAGTACCATCGGGTTGCTCTAACTGGTGATTTGGCAAAAAAGATCAATTTCATTGTATCTAAAATATACAGTACTTTACTGTACTTACATAGTGTGATTTACGTATATCATATAGAACGCTAGCATAGCGTCATGTTGGCAGTTTGCTATATGCGTCTCGTTTTTGCATTTCGAAAAAATGGCCAGCCTAGCTAATACTTCTAACGCAATTTAACAGCAGTTTCACGTCTAAACTTATTCTCACTTCTGTTCTCTAAGTCAAGAATATTGACATTATTTATAGGCAAAAGAAACAGTCCCCGAAAAGTCAAGAAAAACTAACTCGTAGGTAAAATCATATTATTATGACGTCACAGTCAGAAATTTGTACACGGCATTAAACCAGTGTAATTATTAAATAACAAACATGAAGTTTCGGAAATAAACTAGTTAAAATAACTGTGACGTAGAAAAGTTACGTAACTATCAAATAAGAACTTTCCAGAGGTGGGCATAAATAACATTGTATCAAAAGCGCAGCGCAAAATGCGCAATTCAATTTTTTAAATTTCTGACGCGCAACGCAACTTCCGCAATTGAAACTTCACAACACAATGCAAATACCGCATTTTTTGCGATTTTAGAAATAAAAAAGAGTACATAATTTGCTGAAGAAGGCCAATATGTATCAATATTACGATGGAAATGGAACAAAATTAAGTTAAATGTATAGAATTGCGCAATCAACCGAAAAAAAACTTGAAAGCGCAGCATAATTAGAGCGCAACAAATTTTAAAGACTTCAGTCCGCAACGCAATTTTTCAAAAAAAAAAATTAAAGCGCATTGAACTTTTTAAAAAGGACTCGGCAAGGTAAGCGTTAAATAGTTAAGCATTGGTAATTAAACACCACTGGCATATTATCGTTTTAATTAACTGTAGTTAGCAAATCGTAACTGTTCCTAGCAGTTATTTCTTAACAGTTACGCAGCAAAACATTTTAATCAATGCACGGCCACCACAACGTGCATTTTGAAGTACAATTTCACGGCCGCAAAAAACTGTTGTACGGCCGCACGTGTACAACCAGGGGGCCTAGGTCTCTCAATTCAAATTCAATAATTTGTTTAATGAGCATTTCCCCAAGCTAATTTTTTCCAAACGTATTTTGTCGCGTAAAAACTGGCAAGGTGAATCGGTATTCAAAAATGGTACAATAGATGGTTACGCCTACTAACCACTTTATTGCCCGGGGCAAATTTACATTGCGCGAACCCTTGGCATTTGTGATTTTCGCAACATGTTTCAGCCAAATTGTCCAAAAAAAGTTTCACCATCTGAGCGCGGGGCCCCTAGCTGGTACTGTGCGTCATTTTATGGTAAATCCAGCACTGGTTATTGCACTACGTTCATAAAAAGGTTACATTGTAATTGTAATTACATTTTATTCACCAAGTTGCCTTGGCCAGGAGACAGCGAAAGGACCTTTTGGTCTTCGAGTCAAGCTGCCACCTGTCTACCACACACGGCGGAGGCTTCATACTGTCCCTTTAATTGCTGAACGTCAAGCAGGGAAGCTGTGAATACCAATTTTTATAGTCTTTGGTATGACCCGACCGGGAATCGAACCCGAGTCTACCGTTTCAGTAGCAGACGCTCTATCCACTCGACCACTGATCGGTTAAATGGTTGGTTTAAATCGGTTACATGAGGGCCTGAGATAGCTGGCTACGCCTATGCTTACCGCAGTTAAGTATTCAACGTCTATTTAAATTGCACATTCTCAGATGATCGAAAATAACGCGACTTAACTGCTGTATCATCATAACAATGAAAACATACAGCATCGCTGATCCAGCAACAACAGTTTTCATAAATACCAAGATTCCGAATACACCTGAATTCAAATAAGCAACGCATTTCATTCTAGTTTGAAAAATTTCGGTAATATTTTACCGTATCAGTAGTCATTTTATCCATCACAGTTAATTTGCAAATTACACAGAAATGCATAAAATCAAACGACCACAAGGCTTGTTCGCTTCGAAATGTTAGGACTATTATATTACGCTTTCAAAACACACAGTATAAGCACGAAAATATATTTACTAACTAATTTAAGCACAGCAGTTTTACCAGTATCTTAATTGCAGTAGATGGCAAAACGGCAATTAATTGTAAATATTTGAAAGTGAGACTACCGAATAAATGCAATACAATCTTGTTTTTTTAAACAATTGCTTAAAATTCACGAATATTGCCAGCCTCAGCTACAAAAAATAATATTAAGAACCGAAAAAGAATAAAAGAAACTAAATTCAAAACGATGACATTTGAGTGATTTTCCGGTAAATTTGCATCGATTATGATTCTAGTGCTGCTGCGCACTGCGCAGGCCACTGAGTACATTTTTGGCTGTCGTTGCGGAAAGAAAAAGCTCGCTTTCGCAACTTCACGATGCTGCAAAAACAGCAAAAAAGCGTTTACTTAAGCTGACAGAGCATTCGGAATTAAACTGTTTTTTAAAACAAGATCGCTAAAACTGACATTGATGTTCTCAAAATTTAAGAATAAATTAAGAGCAGCCAGCCTCAACTCAAAGTTTACTGGTTCTAATAAAAAAAGAATGAGTGTAATGCATACTAAATGTAATATGACGAAGTAGATAGAGAAATTTGCAGTTTTTAATCAGGTTAAAAAAAGACAATGCAACGAGGGCAAATGAGCATCAAGTTCAAATCTTTTCCTAGTTGGAGTGCTAACAAAGCAGACACAAAGTTTGGCCGAAATGGTTTACAGTTGCGCTGCCAAATAAAATAGCCAACATTTTCAAATCAAGACATTACAGGGTGCGGATCACCAATAATAATAATCGATTGCGATATTCTTCATCATCGAATACTTTTTCTTTACTCTTGCTTAAACTGTATTAATGTTAGTTCATTATAAGCTTAAGCGTATTAATGTTTGTTAATACTGTATTTCATTTTTTTGCTGACAAATAATTAGGAACAAAAATGTGAACAAAACACAGCATAAACTTATCCAAAAAAGCGTATTTCTATTGTTTTACGGGTTGAGTTGACTACGGAAAGCAAAGTTTACAGTAACATAAAATGATTACAATTAAAATTGGCATCGACTCGTGTTCCATATTTTAACTCAATTGCAGTGTCATTGAATCAATTGTTTCCTTTTTTATAAGGTTTATCGAACATCGACTAAATCTATACTGTTTGTACATGGATTCCCAACCCTGGGCGATCATTCTTTGCAGGGTTTCAAAATGATGATCATACAATTCTTGAAATACAAAATTGTTATTTAGCTCATAATACGGTGATGATAATGACTAAATCCATAGGTGGGCAAGTTAATGCAAAACGTTAGCTTCGTTAACCACTTGTCCGTTAACAAAACTTCACACCTCCGTTAACGTTAATCCGTTATTTTCAGCTTTAATTAACGGAAGTTAATACAGTCCGTTAATCCGTTAACATTTTGCGTGTAATTTACATTTAGTTTTATTCACTCGCTTCTGGAACACGTATTGACGCTGTTGAGCTGATTGTAAGGAAATATTTATTGCTATGGTGGTCTTTTTGTGTTTTGGAAGTTACATTTTACAGTCTAATCTAATTTCAAGATAAAAACAAGTTCAAATGCACAACGAAGCTGCAAAATATTAACGATAAAAACCTTAACGGAAATTAACAGAACTTAACGGAAGTGACTTTAGTCCGTTAACAGCACTTAACGGAAGTTACTTTAGTCCGTTAACATGAAAAAACTTTTTAACGGATTAAGGAGTTAATGAAAAAGTTAGCTTCGTTATTAACAGATTAACGATTAACGGACTTGTGCCCACCTATGACTAAATCAATAATCACACAAAAGCTTAGTATTTTTTTACCATTGATCATCTTTCAAATGCAACACTGAAAACAGTATCAATCTAATTCGCCGCAGATTTATTTTCAGAAGTATTTAAAGATCAGCACTGCCACAACATAGATCATAATAAAGTGGAAAGGCAAGATCAAGAACAGTCAAAACTTGAAAGACTGTCTAGTCCAGTATTCTAACGTAATTCGTCGGTACTTTTCCTCGAGACGATCCACGTTTTCCTATAAGCCATTCTTTACCAAATATGGGAGACTCTTCAACAAATATAATCTAAAACCATTCAATTTTAGTACGTACTCGGTACACGATTCGGCGTAATGCAGCGTGTCTCATTTTTTATAAGAACAATTTTATAACAAAAAGAGGCTGATTTCTGCTCTAAGTATAAGAACAATGCCAGCCTAAGCAGCGAAAAAAAAAAAAAAAAAAAACGAAACAAAAAGAATAAATTTTAAATCTAAAACAAAACTAAATTGTGTACTGATTTGATAACGATGTAACTTTAGTAATTTTGTCATTAAGCAAAATTGCAACGATTACAAGATTAGAGAGTGCTGTTGCTCATTGCATAGGTAACCGAGATAATTTTTGGCTGTTGTTCAAATTGAAAATAAAACTTGCTTTTTCGCTTTTGCAATTAAAACACAAAAGCGTTTACTCAAACTAACAGAGCATTCGGAAATAAGCAGTTTCACGAACACGGTCGCTCTAATTGACGCCAACGTTCGCAAAATTTCAGAACAAATGAGGCTGAAAATATGACAAAAAATTAAGAACCAAGCCTTTACTCAAAATTTACTGGTTCTTAAAAAAAGTGTAATAAAAGATTACATTTAACTTGAACGATGTATCTCTATCTTACAAAAAACAAGTGCAATAAAAGATTTGATATGATCGGTATATCTGTACCAGACATAAAACGATAACTTACATTACATGGGCAACATAAAGGATCCTATCGCTCTCATCGTTTACGGACAAAATCCCGAAAAACATAATCTCGCACGGACAAAACCCCGAAATGGACAAAACCCAGAATTGGAAAAAATCCCGAAGAGACAAAATTTCGAATGGACAAAATCCCGAATTACAAAATTCCGAACGGACAAAATCCAGAATGGAAAAAATCGGGAATTGGACAAAATTCCGAAGTGGACAAAATCCCGAATGGACAAAATCCTTAATTGAACAAAATCCCGAATTGAACAAAATCCAGAATCGAATCAACTTCAAAGATAGAGAAAGTCAGGATTAATAGTGTACTCACTGCTGGCTTATAAGCACTAATAAATATAAATAATTAATTTGCCGACAAAATTGATGTCTTTTATTCGCTTTTGTCGTGGCGACCTAGAAAAACAGCGCATATGCAAAAATAGAGTGATCAAGTCAAAAAGCTTTGTAGTTTTGTCGAGTCAATTAGGTACGATGCAGTTTGTCTGTAGCGAAAACCGCGCACTTTTCACGTTTGACGTCAACTCCTTCAGTTTACTGGAAAAGAAACTAGGCGGTATTTAAAATATATTAGTGAGTTTTGTTCTTGACAAAAATGTAAGCAATTAAAAGGTGAAGAGGAAGTAGGCCCACGAACAAACTTCCTGAAAATAAAATTTTCTCTGTTTCCACTATTGCTTTCTTTTTTGCCAAGAGCAAAATTTGGTATGAATGTTTACAAAATCAAACATTAAAGTTTTTTTGCCGTGACTAAAAGAATTTCCTTTGAATTAAACCAAAACCGACAAAAGAGCAATAAAGTTTAAAAAATTATACTTCAATTTAATGATTATGTGTTGAGGTCATTACATGTTTTAATATGTTTTTTTCTGGACCGACTATTTTCTTCTTTTCAGGATCAATATATTTTTTCCAACTGAGTTGGTCGAGCGGTAACGCATTCATCTCTGGAGCGGGAGGTTAGAGGTTCGAATCTCAGTACAGTCAAATGCAGAGGTGGTGTCCTCGAGGACACATTTTCAAGTCCTTGGTTTTGGCCTTGGCCTCGAAGCTCTGGTTCTTGGCTTTAGTCTCGAAGACTACAAGTCCTCGAAAATGTCTAATGCTAGGCTCGAGAACAGCATTCTTTTTTGATTGGTTAAAAAGAAAAAACAAAAGACAACATATCTGATAGTCTGTCAATTCATTTCTTTTCCTTATTTGAAAAATAATAAAATGCGATAGCCAACTGAGCCAAGCCATACTAAAACTTGTTTTAAATGGCATTGTGTGAAAGCTCTAATCGGAGAAAGAAACAAAACGCATTGTCGAAAATTGTTCTTTTTATTTCTGCTAATAGTTCCGGTGCAGGCAGTAAAACTGCAAAGCACTGCAGTAAAGGCATCCAGAGCCATAATAAGGAATCCGAGGGTCCGTACAAACCATTTTGAGTTGCTAATGCTCAAACATGACCAAGCCTTTTCTGTGTGTGAATTTAGAAGAAAGTATGTGTGTGAAAATAAAATGTAATACAGTACTACCAGGGAAGGCATATTGATATATTACCGTAATTTTTTTTAGTAAATCTTGTTGAGAACGCCAACTTGTTCTGAAAATACGCGACTTTGAGATGAGAAAAAATAACTCTAATCACTGGCAAGCTGTCTGGGGGCAAAACCACGTCCACTGAACAATTTGTGTGTTTGGAAATAACCAAAAAAAAAAATCCCAAATAACAAACTTTTGAATAACAAAAAAACGCTGCATGAAGGATTATTAAATTACAGTACGTGTGAAATTAAACATAACTGAAATTGTTCGAATGCCTGGAGTACTTAATAAATTTTTTACAAGCTTCCACAAAAAATTGGGCGTTTTTGGAAAAAAATTAATGGTTTATTATTTTTCCGTTTCGACAGTTGTAGACCTCTTGAAGGGGGCACGGGGCAATGCCTTCAGTGCCTTCCTTCTTAATACGAACCTGCTGGGATTCTCAAGTCTTTTTCTAATTAAATACCTTATGTAAATTTATCAAAGTGTCTTTTGGCAGCCGAAACCTTCGCGCTCATCCATTGGCAGGTATTAGAGATGTGAGAAAGAGAAAACGCCTTGAAATATACAGAAAAGATTGGCTTAAAATCAGAGTTGGAAATTGTGAGAAAACTTAAGTTTTTCTAACTTAGCATTTACGGTATATTTATTACTTTGAAAATTTAAATATGTAATCTTCTTTAAATTCAGCAAATTGCTATTTTTTTCCAAAAAAATCACTACAATTATTTAACATGGGGATATTGCCCTCGCCCCAAACCCCCTTTTTTTCAATGCCAAAAACTTTTGAGCTTACAAATATACCCTTTACAGTACCTCAATTCATTTTAAAAACATAAATTCATAGTATTTTACAATGTTTTTAGAAACTATTTTTTGAAAAATTTCATGAAAAGAAATGGCTTAACCAAGCAATATGGTTTGCGTTTAGGAAATTACTAAAAACGTGGGGATCCATATCAGTCGGCGTTTGCATCGAGGCCTCCAAACTGATGAAATTATGGCCTTAAAAGTGACCATTTCTACGTTTATAATTTAGCTATATTCAGCATTTAAACTGTGAAATATCGCATGGGTGGACGTGGACGCTTAAGCAGCCTGACCAGATGCATTCACAATGCCGTAGCAACTTGGTGTGAATTTTGCCCCGAAATCATAAAAACAAAACTAATCGTCTTCTTTTGCAATTTTTTCACAGCTAAATTCGAATGACGACCAAAAAAACAAGGTTTTCACCACAGTTTGTGCGATTTTTGTTTGTGGTTTTATTGTGCGATAAACGTTTTTTTTTGCGCGATATTTGACAACCACATTCGAATGAAGAACAAGCAATTTAAAAAAAAGGTATTTTCCGCTCACCGTGTATGGGAAGGACGTTGAATTTTCCATTAGAAGCCATATTTCAATAGGGGACGCTAACTACCATTGGGGAAACGCCTCCCTCGTACAATTTAAGTACTGGTTATATTTCTATTCACGGGTAATGGCCTTGTTTCATTACTACGATACAGCTAAGGTACGAAATCAACATCAGCTGCTAACGTGCTAAACTTCAAAATGACAGTCGTTATTATTTTAAAAAACTATCATTTTCGAATTATCATCAAAAATTTAACTAAATGCAATATCTTAAGCACTTTCGCGCTTACAATTTATGGAAAATTTACCCACATAATAAAAAAAAATTGTGTCCTCGGTCCTTGGCCTCGAACGTTGTGTCCTCGACTCCATCTCCGGTCAAATCGAACACAATGTTGCCAACGCCTCGCCACCGCTGCGACATTTCCTCAAAAGGAGCTGTGTTGCCCGGCCACAATGACGCTGAGATGGGCCCCGCCAACTCGTTACACGCTTCAGCGTAATGCAGCGAGTATAATGAAAGATTTGATTACCTGTACAGCATACTCTATGTTTAACACATTACGTCAACACATGCGATCACACGAATTCAACAGTGCAGTTAAATGTTGGATAAGCGGGCGAAACAGTTCACCAAAGTTGTCACTATAAATATTCTAAAGTTCAAAGAGAATAAGTTATGGGTGATTTTCAAATTACGGTCAAGACAAAATGATACGTGACCGAACGTTCAAACACTGCCTGAGCGATCAAAATATTTTCTACAAGAACAAAGTTTTTGATTTTTGATTGGTTCGATAGTGTTTGATTGTTCTGACCGTTTTGGGTTAACAGTAATTTGAAAACCAATAACAACAGCTACTACTTCTCTTTAGATTTCAAATATATTGATAGTGACAATTTTAGTAAACATTTTCGCCCGCTTATCCAACATTTAACAGCACTATTCAATTCATTTAATCGCATGTGTTGACGTAATTAGTTGGTTGTAATTCGAACAACAGCAAAAGTTAGTGTTAATTAATTTTATTTTGTGTGGAAAGCAGTGAATTGTTATATTGTTTAGATGCTTTGACAAGGGTATAACGTTTTGCCGAAAACCTTCCGTATAATTTTTGTAAATAACGTAATTAAAAAATTCAAAATGAAGAAAAATTAAAATTGTAAGTTTCTTAACCAAACTGTTTTGCACTCCTCTTGAATTCATGTTCGGCAGGTGTTTTTGATTATGTTTTAGAAAAAGCAGCATTAAAACATGTCATGACCATAACATATAATCATCGAATTGAAGTATAATTTTTTAAACTTTATTGCTCTTTTGTCGGTTTTGGTTTAATTCAAAGGAAATTCTTTTAGTCACGGCAAAAAAACTTTAATGTTTGATTTTGTAAACATGCATACTAAATTAGGAAGTTTGTTCGTGGGCCTACTTCCTCTTCACCTTTTACTCGCTTACATTTTTGTCAAAAACAAAACTCACTAATTTATTTTAAATACTGCCTAGTTTCTTTTCTGTAAACTGAAGGAGTTGACGTCAAACGTGAAAAGTGCGCGGCTTTCGCTACAGACAAACTGCATCGTAGCAAATTAACTCGACAAAACTGCAAAGCTTTTTGACGTGATCACTCCATTTTTGCATATGCGCTGTTTTTCTAGGTCCCCACGACAAAAGCGAATAAAAGACATCAATTTTGTCGGCAAATTAATTATTTATATTTATTAGTGCTTATAAGCCAACAGTGAGTACACTATTAATCCTGACTTTCTCTATCTTTGAAGTTGATTCGATTCTGGATTTTGTACAATTCGGGATTTTGTCCATTCGGTATTTTGTTCAATTCGGGATTTTGTCCAATGTCCACTTCGGGATTTTGTCCATTCGTAATTTTGTCCGTTCTGGATTTTGTCCAATACGGGATTTTGTCCTATTCTGGATTTTGTCCACTTCGTGATTTTGCCCATTCGGGATTTTGTCCCATTCGGGATTTTGTCCAATTCTGGATTTTGTCCATTCGGGATTTTGTTTCTCGGAATTTGGTACAGGATCCTACTTTATTGACGAGCTGAAAGCAGCTGTTTAACTGCGCAAAGCAAACATTCATCCCTGGCCTGCAGTATGAAGAAAATGTTTCGTAGAACACGACATCGCAGGAAAATCTACCATTGTTTTAAGTCTTACTATGACAATGCTGTTTCAGTTATCCACATATTGGATTAAATTTATGTATTGAAATGCCATTTGCCTCGAATAACAGATTAGAAAAACTAGTGGTTGATTTGTTAAAATTTTCTCAAGAGTTTTGAAGTCTTGATTTAGCCTGCGCGAGAAAAGTTGTGATTATGTTATGAAAAATTTTGTCACTCATGGAGAAGCAGCATCCCCAACTTTGAGAAATTTTTGATATCATTTCCGACTAAGCAAAAAAATAGTTGCTAATATAAAGCAAACAAATTCTATTATGGGTTAAAAGTTTAAAGTTGCAGGCTCAACACGAACTCAGTTTGGTGGTACAGACTCTTCCTTAACAAAATAGGGACATCCCAACTTTTTTTAGGCCAAATCAGGACTTTAAAACTCTTCAAAAAAATTAAACAAACTAACCGCTAGTTTTTCTGATCTTTCATTCTAGGCCAAATAACGACTCAATCACGACATAAATTCACTCCAACTATGTTGATACCAGAAATAGCATTGCCAAAAGACTTTAAAGAATGGTAGGTTTTTATGCCTCATGCTGTATGTGTATATGGATGGGTACTGGGTTACGGCCGCAAGTAGAAGTAGAATTATACCCTCCACAGTAGAATTTTACTTTTATTACCTCATCAGCTAACAAAGATAGTTCAGTGGTGTCGGCAGCGTCATAGTCATAGAGTACGCGAGCCTTCTTCGATATTATTGGCGCAGGAGTACTTGAATTGGCAACGTTGACGCTAGCGCTAGAAGAAATACTAGAACGACGGCCTGACCGATTAAACACGGGAGACGGTTCAGCACTTCTACACAGATAAATCAATATTGCAAGAACAGAAAACTGTAGTGGCGCAGCAATGATATCTTCTGATCCTTAAAGGAGACCTATAATGGCCCTCGGAAATTATTTCAAAAATAGCGGTAATTACTTTTGAACCCAGCAACATAAGCATGCTCTAAAAACCCTTTTGTTTTCGAAAAATTGCTAATTTAGTGTTCCATTGTCTTGGTGATTATGACGACAGTGAGCCTCTACTTTTTTGGCGGGTGTTCAGTTTTGCTGGGTTTTGCCATAAGAGCGAGAAAGTGTCCAGAAAAAAAGCGAATATAGAAGCAGAATACAGCTGGCGCGATCGGTCATATTTGCTGGCGAGTACTATCAGATCAAGTACGTGTAAACAATATCATTTTCGCGATTGTAGGCCAATATCGGCAGCTTATGCTTACCGGTACTGTCTACTTAGTATAGTCTACTGCATGGGCGAGTCGTATCACTTTCAGTAAAATACGTTAGGTATGTGTGGCCGAAAATAAGACGCTTAAAAGGAAGAACCAGCAAATTTGAAATAACATAGGCAGACTTAATGCAAGGTTAAAGGCTTTTGGACTTAGACTGAGATCCCTGTGTTACCTGTCCCTACGTTTGAAGTAGGCCTAGAAAATTTGACTGAAAAGTTACTGCTAGGCCTAAATAACTAACCAACTCTGAATTGTTCGTTTTGTTGCTACTAATTCCAGCTATTTTCTCCTCAAATATGCTGAAGTAAAGCGTGTTTCTTATTGTATTGTTTCTAGAAATCAATCGCACTCCTAGTCCTACTACTCGCAGATGAAGTAGATTTTTTTTGAAATGGTACCTCCTTCTTCTAAAAAAGATAGGCCTACTGGCAACCAGTTGCAAAAATAGTTTTGACAAAAATTAGGCCAACCCAAGTTTCACGACACACTACTCTACAACTATTATGTAGGCTAAGTCAATTGCAGTAGGCTTGCAGGCCTTAACCATTCATAGATTTATTGCGATACAAATGTCTATAACCAACTAATATTTCGGATTTGTCTTAGTATGTAGCAAGTTGCTATGAGCAAAGTTTTCACTTATTGGTCTACGTTAAAATTTTGATTGTTTAAAAAAACAAAATGGAAAGAAAGAATAGCAGAAATTTTGTTCCTCAACCTGTAATAACGTGCTGTCTTGTATAACTATGGCTTTCTAAACCCTCATACAAAGCACAAGTTTGAGCTGGTTGACAGCTTTTTCTAGATTGCATTAATTTTGCAAAAATAGTTTTGAATAAATAGTTTATGAAAAATTTGATCCGGTACAAATTCTGTTGTTTATTGTTTAACAAAATATTTCATAGATTTCTGATTTGTTAAGTAGCCTGAGTTATTTGTGTTTTACCTAGTGAGCACGAAGATTTGTTTTATATCCTCAACAGCTGTGTGGTTAGTTGAACTTGAACATTGAATCAAGATCAAGTCATAAACTGTGCAGTGTGCACATGGTATTGAATAAAAGATGAATTAAAATAATACCAAGTGCTGTTGGGTGACAGTACAACGAAAATACCGGTGCATTATGCAGATATGTGTTCGGATGGAGGACATGCCAGCAGTCTGGCAGTGTGTCACTTTTATATCAAAATGGACCACTATATGTTCCACATTTATGTCAAGGAAAATGTGCCAGCCCTGAGATGGAAGATGCACCCAGCATGCACTTGTGGTGCTTCGTGTTGACAGGCAGAAGTCAACAATTTTGCAATGATGACTAATTTGGCCTACAACATAAAAGAAATGTTGCCCAATCTTACATCCACCGCTGATCTTAGTAAGTGTGATTTCTGATTTATAAAATTTTTTATACGTCAATTCAGTTCATGATTAGCCACACTCTAAACTGTGGAAGTTTTTGTCAAAGCTACTTAATTGCTTTTGAAATAAAACTGTGATATTTCATACCACTGAAATAACTTCTACTTCTTGTTATTAAGCATACAATGTCATTTTTCCCTTAATTAAAAAAAAGTTACGAAACAATGCTAGCCTCAGCAGTCAGCATGCAAAAAAAATTTAGACACAGGCTAGAACAATGCGTTTGTCAGCAACCAGCATAGTTTTTCTATGGCCTTTTCTACATTGCCATTGTAGTGACCCTGCGCTGTATCGAACCACAGTCAATTGTGTTTTGCTCAAGAGTTTGTTTCAACGCGCAGCAATAGTTTTTAAACCCCGCGCTGAACATGGATTTGATTAAAAGTTGCGATTATCATGCCATTTTAGGAAACATTGTGCAGTCACGTGAGCCTGTTCTTACGTAGTGTGTTATGTAAATTGTAACAGAAATTCTCTTTCTGGTTTTGCCGTTGTCCTGTAAGGACCGCAGTGATTTTAAGTTTTTGTATTTTTACTGCCATTAAACAACAAGGGAGTTTTTAAGTTGTGGTGCTAATTGGAAGAAAAGAACGAACTCAAATATTACCGAAGTTTACGTTAGGATTGGGTTCACCAAACCCAAATTCCTACATTGGTGCCTGTCGTGTTTGGTCGAACTCAGCCAACGAGAAGTTAAAAGCAAAAAAAGGGGTGGCAGGCAAAATTTCTGACCATGAAGAGAAATGTTTGAAAGAGTGGAAGACAAAAAGAAGGCGAAAGTAAGACAAACACGAAATGTCTCAATAGGTAAATTCAATAGAGAACTGTTTAATAAACATTTAAATTTGCGAGCTTTATTCAAAAAGAAAACTTTCTTTTTGAATAATGTTGCTATTGCTAAGAATTGATTTTGCGTGTGGTCGAACAGTTTCTGCCGCTGCTAAAAGTTTTAAACTGCAACCACAGATTTCCTTGAAACTCTTCCAGCTCAGACCACAATAAGCGAGTATACGTCCAGAACACCCAGGGAAAAGCGGAGTGAAAAAACTCATGGGACCCAGCCAGGCGCTCCTGAAAAACTGCGGGTACAAACGCGCGTTTGCTATGAGAGCAACAGAAGTTTTTGTTCCCATGGTTTGGGAAAATCACCCAAATATTCGCTATCGTAAAGAAATTCTCAGCTTGGATGTGTTTTAAGTTTGGTTGACCGTTTCGATGAGCATGTAAATTGCCCTCAAAATTTGAGATACCAACCCGAATTATTTGCACGTTCTCTGTCACCAGAGGATAAAAAGTTTGCCTGGTGGGAAAACTCGTTGTTAAACTTTCCAGTTTTTCAACACCATGAAAAGTTAACCCAAAACAGCCCATGCCACAAAGTCCTCTAGAGCTTGGTCAGAACCCCGACCAAGGTTTGCAAATTAACAAGGTTTTTCGAATCGTTGGTTTAAGTTATTCTCTATATACTTTGACCTCTTCAATCAAGGAACGAAACCCTGCAGATTGATTTTGAAAGGAAGTTTTGAGCATAAAAAAATATGACCACACTTCAATTGATAATTATCGATGGTCTTTTGTGTTTGCTTTGTTTTTCTCGCTTTGCCAATTAATCGTTTGAAAGCAGTGAATTTGTTTTGCACATTTGAAAACAATGATCAGATACAATCTGAAATAAATTCGCAAGAGTTTACCCACATGCATTTCCACTGATAATAGTTTGGGTGATGGGATAGGAATAGATAATAATCTTTTTGCTACTGGGGGTCCATCCAACTCATCACAAGAGCCCGCTGACGAACAAAAGACAGCAATGCTGCGGGCCAGGCATGACCGAATAATCCGTCCACCCCACAGATTTTGTTAGAGTATTGTGTTGAATAAATTACTGCTTTGTTTGATGTTTGTAATGACGTCATTTTTTTTCACGTGAAAAGCCACTATTGCATTGAAATGTTTTCGCTGAACTGCAGATTTTGTGTTGTTAAAAATATGTTGTTGTTTACCAGAAAGAACCATTCTTCACCAAGTGTAGTCAAGAATTAGTGTTGCACTATGTAATATGAATCATTCAGCATAATGGTGCTATATCTTTGATAATATTTTTGCCCTTCTCACTTGTTAATTGTTTGCATTAATTTTCATTCGTCACCCACTTTGTCATGAATACCCTATGTCAGATTCACTCTTTTCATTTGTGAATCTTGGGGGGGAGCCGTGTAGTGACTCTGCGCTGTATCGAACCACAGTCAATTGTGTTTTGCTCAAGAGTTTGTTTCAACGCGCAACAATAGTTTTTAAAACCTGCGCTGAACGTGGATTTGATTAAAAGTTGCGATCTAGCGATTATCATGCCATTTTAGGAAACATTGTGCAGTCACGTGAGCCTGTTCTCACGTAGTGTGTTATGTAAATTGTAACAGAAATTCTCTTCTGGTTTTGCTGTTGTCCTGTAAGGACCACAGATATTTTAAGAAGTTTTTTTTATTTTTGCTGCCATTAAACAACGGGGAAGTTTTTAAGTTGTGGTGCTAATTGGAAGAAAAGAACGAACTCAAATCTTACCGAAGCTTACGTTAGGAATTTGGGTTCACCAAACCCAAATTCCTGCACCATTGTTGATTTGTCAAACAGTAATCATAATGAATAACAAAAGACTATGTTTAGCCAAGCAAAAACTTATTTGTGGCTCTTTATTTCCCATAAAAAGGACAAATGAGGCTAAAAGAACAATCAGCCTGACCCTCTCAAAAAGTATAGTTACACTAATTAGAGTTAACTCAGAACTGCATATCACCAGATGTATATAGTCACTCTCATAAGTCTGAAGTGACAGAGGGGAAATGCATCCTGCCAACAAATTCCTGGAAAAAAGCAGCAATCTTTCGGTTAAGACCTTGTTTATATTTTTGTTTTCAACTAAATTTAAACAAAAAACGACGAGTTTTTAGTGAAGACATTTTTTTTTGGGGGGGGGAGGCTTTACCTTAATTTGACAGAAAAAAAGCAATAAATTTGCAGTGACAACCTTTGTTTTTGCTCTTCACATAAATTTGAAAGTAAAAAGCAGTGAGTTTCTGGTGCAGAATTTTTAGAAGCGTGCATCTCTGGCTCAAACCCAAACCTTTAGTTACTCTACGTAGGATTGTTAAATCAGCATAAACACTTGCTGCTAAAATTACTCGCAGCACTCATGTACAAATTACTTGTCTTAACGTTTGTGCACAAAACAATGCCTTTGCATGTCATTAATACTCGTAAATTATCATTGTTTTAGGGTTCCAAATTTTGTTATACCCAAAGCTACAGTGAACGACAACACATAACAGCATACACTCTCTGCTCTGCTCTTCCTTTCAAGGTAAAGATAAAGAAACCTTCTTCGGTATGTGATGAGATGCTCAAACAAACGAGTGGTCTAAAGAAAGTAAATCTTTCATTGTCATTATCATGAATATTTATTATTAAGATGAAAAACGATCATTCCATTCGAGAAGCTCTCGAAAAAGCTATTGCCTAGCTAGTGGAGACTACGAAGTCCGTTTTTTTCCAGTTAAATACTAGCGTTCTAAAATAGTGGCAAATTGCATGTATGGTACAGCATTGTAAGTAATTAGTTTGTAAAACTTTAGTCGAAACATATTTCTCAATTTATTATGCGACTTATTTTTCCACGGATAAACCGTTGCAATTGGCCAAAATAAGACCTACGCAGCAATTGTAAGTAGACTGCCCAAAAGAAACAGGGTCACTTGCATCGATGCCCATTAATAGTAAAAATCATGTTTACGACTTTGATTGCATAATGTGGGTCCGACCCACATCTTGGTTCTTTGCATCTTACATTATGCACTTTACGATAAATACAGTAAAGCTTTACGCAGAGTCGTTGAGAGGGGAAGCAAAGGGGCATGGAGTACTCATGCCCCGTATTTGGTTTGAAACATGATTTAAAGCAAATATCGAAAAATGAATAGAAACGCGAGCCACTTCTATTTATAACAAAAAACAGGCTTTGAAGACTTTTTTTGGTCTTCAACCTAAATTCTTAGGACAGAATAGCTGCTTGGTTGAGAAGCTTTGCTTTCGTTTTTATTATGCTATGTACCCGAACCCGGGATTTACCTCAAGGGCCTTGGCTTTAAATAAGTTATGATAAGCTTCTTTTAGAATGCAACAACAAACTGAAATGAAAGTCTTTTCAGTCGTGAAGTTTACAAATTTTTTGTTGTCGTCCACGACAAAAAAGTTGTCTTAATTTTTTTTTTGCTAGAATATTTGTGGGTGATTAATCCTTTGTGATATGTGTAATTTAATGCAGATGGATCGTCTGAGGATAGCATCATTTGGATACCTGAAGAAGCTGCAAAGTCGCGATTTTATATTCAGTGGCATATTACACTTATTGATGGATAGAGATGCTATCAAGAAGTTGCCGTTTGTCGTAGATGATGCCTATGCTGTGCTACACAGTTTGACGATGTCTGAATAGTAATTCTTGCGTGACTGTTATCCTAAGCTGTTTAAACAACATTATACATTATCTTTTGTATGGAAAGCCTTCACTGATTTTTGTGGCGTTGGAAATATAGTTACCGTTAACTATAAAATCACCATTAAAGGTTAAAAGCACAACAGTCTATTTTGTCCTAAATACTTATCAGGTGCTTATCTGTAAAAGAAACATCCCGAAAGTCAGCTACAGTTGCATGCCCAATGTGGCTTCAATTATATCTAATCTAGCCGCAGCAAAAACTTCCTCAGTAAAAAACAAGAGGGAAAAACCACCAACCCTTCTTAATACTGCTTACCAACCCAGGTTTCCAAAAATGGAGTCCTCAAGGACGTTCTCGGCCTCGAGGACACATTTTTGAAGTCCTTGGCCTCGAAGCCTTAAGTCCTCAAAAATTGCCTGGTTTTTGGCTCGAGGACAACACTATTTTTTAATTTGTTAAAATTTTGTAGATCGCCTAAAAAACCATTTTGAAGATCTTTTTTTGGAGATTGCCTGAAAAAACATTTTGAAGACCTTTTTTTTCGGAGAACGTCTGAAAAATTTTTCTGAAGACTTTTTTTTTGGGAGAACACTTGCGCCTGTGTCCTTGGCCTCGAGCATTCCTATCCATGGCCTCGAGTTGGTCTGTCTGTGGAAGGGCTGTCCTTGGCCTCGAGCCTTGTGTCCTGGACTCCATCTCTGCGGGTTTCTATCCTGCAACTTATGCATGATTGAGAAAGTCGCAATTCTTTTAGCTGACAAACATACTGCGCTCAATAAAAGTTCAGAGCTTAGGGGGAAATGCAGGCACAAAAATAAATACAAGCTGAAAAACTTTTGACCTTAGTTTTATTGTTTTTAACCAATGTTTTTGACGGATGTTTTTAATCAGTGTGGCATTTCAAAGCGAAAGCACTGCAATTTAGCAGTTGTAGTAGTGTTTTAGCTAGCAGGTTGTTGTATATTATGTAGTTTTAGCTTTCGGAGAATTTTAATGTTTTCGGTATAATATAGCATCTGATGAAACCGTTGGACGAAACAGATTTTTGTGCTTTTATCCTTTTATGGTGATTTTGTAGTTATATTTTGCTCTGATTTTACTTCTGCATGAGCACTGATTTAGAAGATCGACTACTAACAACTTTCTCGTTACCGTCGATTAAAATTCTTAGAAAACATGAAAGATTATCAAGTTTAGCTGTTCGAAAGGTTTTCAGTTCCTTTGACCTATTAACGCTCAATCCAAATTTCAGCCAGCGAGTAACCCTTATCAAGTCAAATGGATACCAAGTTACCAAGATTTTTTAGGGTTCATAAACAACTATTAGTTGGAAAGAAATTGAAATATTTTTATCCGCTAGATGGTGCAGTAAAATAATTTGATCAGTGTTTGTAGTTATTGGACTTGCGTTCGTATTTACAACCGAAACATTCTGTTTTTACGGTGTATGCTTTTAAAAACCTTTAGAACTTTCTAAACTCAAGCTTTCAACTTAAAAGTTTAACATAATTCTCTTTCTGTAGAAACTTTTTGATAAATCTTTAAGCAATTTCGGCTGCCGCATTGTTGCGGAAAGCCGGAGTCTTCACGATTTTTTTGTATAATTTTTTCTGAAGTTTTGTACCGTATTTCATTTCCATATTTGGCATTTTACGTGTAATGTTTTTCCTGTACACTCGTCTACAGTTATTTTGTTTTTGCAGATGTTTTTTTGCACACGTAATGCATAACGTAAGCTTGCATATATTTTTGAATAAAATGCAAAAAAGCTTCTTTGAATTGTCAATGAAGCAGTCTAAGTCAACAACATTATCCAATTTACTGGACAAAAATTGTGCTCTCTCCCCTACTATATTGCCAAAAGTTGGTGTTAGACCTGATCGTTTTCCGTGGAGTTTCTCGCTTCTATCAAAGTTCAGGAAAAATCGGGCAGTGCCATCACTTGGCCAATCGATCAGCGATACTTTTCACTGGGCGTAAAAATCGTGAACGAAAGAGCGTATTTTAAGTTTTATTTAAAGCAGAAATTCAGTACACCTGGCGTATTGCTTTAATTGACAAATTAAGGATGCACTCACAATTTTATACATATTAATGCATCAAAAGTTCGTTGAAAAACAACTTTTTAATAAAATGAATTAATAATCGGCAAACACAAATCATCTTAAACAGAAAACGAAAATTTACAAAAGGAGTGCTAGTTGAGCGGTAACGCCGGTCAAATTGGACATAGTTATGGAATGGCTCATCACCGCAGCAACGTTTCTTCGAAGAAGTATACGTAAAGTAGCCAGGGCGCAATGACACGGAGATGGGGCCCCTCAAACTCGTTAAACGCTTTGGTGTAAAACAGCGAGTATAATGAAACGTTTGATTTAGACATGTTTCACTTCAGCTGACAAAGGTACACTCGCACGAAAATGGTAGCCTAGGCCTTAGAGGTGGAGTCCTCGAGGAGACAATTTGTAGTCCTTGGCCTCGAAGCCTGCAAGTCCTCGAAAATGCCCTGCCTCGGCTCGAGGACTCTACGAAAATGCCCTGTCCTCGACAGCAGTATTTTTCAATTAGTTAAAAATGGGCCAAGGTCATGACCTTTTTTTTTCGTCTTGTTGGAGCAGGCCAGAGACCTCACAAAAAATTTCTGATGACCTTTTTTCTGGAGTACACCTGAATTTTGCAAAAAAATTGCGATTTTTTTTGAGAGATGACCTTTTTTTTTGAAGAACACTTGCGCATTCTATCCTTGGCCTTGAGAAGGTCCGTTTTCGGAAGGCCGGTCCTTTGCCTCGGATCTTTTTTATGTCCTTGGCCTTTGCCTCGAAGCCTTGTGTCCTCGACTCCACCTCTGCCAGGCCTAACTATCCAAAATTTGAAGCAGTAAAATTACATCCAACCCCACCCGTTGGAAACAGTTGGCGTCCCAATGTCCACGCTAGCTATGCGGAGGATTTCAACGAAGCACAATCAAATACCGAAACTATTGAACAACAGCAATTAAGTTTCGCTAGAAAAATACTTTGAAACCACAAAAACCAGAGGGGGACGAAAGTCCTCACCTTTTACACTTCTGTTGACCAAGTACAAAATAAACAAAAAATGCCTTTTTTCGTGCTCTAGCGCCAGTTTATTGCAGTGATATAACTTCCAAATTTGTTCAAAGCATTTTTAAAACATACCTTAAATTATATATATTCATCATAGCGACGGCGGAAAGCCCTCTAGCGTAGTGGATTTGTGCCAGATTAAAAATGAAATCCTTTACGGTGGACGATGATTATGATGTCATCTTTGTTTTGATGGAAAACAAATCAGAGAGCACCCCCATTCGAAAAGGGCAGCTATAGCAAAGCCACAACGATGATGCGTTCAAGTATGCGGTGCAATTCTATTTTTTGAATTGGTTTTCTTCTTTTCTTTAGGATCTCGCTTGACTGTCTGATGATTGAAGCATTGTCAACCATTCACCCCTGAAAATTTAAAAACTGATAAATTTTTTAAACATTTTTTAAAATTTGAATATTTAAAACATCGATATGAACGCGAAAGTGTGTAACGAGTTACAAGGCCCACCTACGCAGCGTTGCTCCAACACAACACAGTTTTAAACAAGAAAATGTTGGAATGGTGGCAACTGCCAAGCCGTCGGAAACGTCTTCCTCATATCTTCACCAAAAGTTGCTATCTCATGTCTCCACCCTCTATGTCTGTACTTTTGCAAATTCTTAGAAAGTCTGCGTTTGCCTATTTAAAGATTGAATTTGCTTATTTTCTAAGCCAAATGTTAGTCTCTTTACTTGTCAATGTGGTCTCTTTTGCCTCCTTCTTCTCCATTGTGTTTTTGCAAATTTTCAATAGATTTCTGCTGGCCTTCAAGAAATGAACTTGCTGACTTTCTTTCTTGTCTGTAGAACATCGATGTACACCTTTGTCCTCTCTCCTTTGTAACTGCCTAAAACCAGAAAAGACACACTCTGTTGTCTATAAATGCAATATTTTACTTTCGCGTATGAAATTGCCAAGTTCCTTCAGTATCTTCAGAGAAACTACTCAGTGGTGCCATTGGCGTCTATTTTTTGCTGATTAAGCAAATTCCGAGGGGGCGAAATGTTTTAGCGAAGTTTGGTAAAACTTAATAATTTTATTTCAGTCGGAAATTTTGCCCCCAAATTCAGGTGAAGACCAAAAAATAAAGGTCTTCGCCGCAGTCTGGATCTATCTCAATCCAAAATTTTGGATTTCTTGTTGCCAAGTGGGCGTCGGCAAGAGAGGGCAGGGGGGGCCATGGCCCTCCCTGGATTTTCACACGCTCTCTCAAAAACCTTCCGAATTTCAAAAATTCTTCCATTTTTAGTAGTTGATACTGGCTTTATTCGCATTGGTCCCACCTAAAAAATTTTCTGCCGATGCTCTTGCAAGTGGGTATTACTTACCAGAAAATCAAGCGGGCCTGACATATTTCGCCCCTTTCAGTGTTAGATCTTAGGGGGCGCCGCCCCCGACCCCCAAATTGATGACTATGAGTGGTGCTATTCAAATTTTGCAGGAAATGGTTCTGCAACAAAAGGGACAGTGCCAAGCTTCCCTCCACTGTGTGTGGTGGACAATTGGTAGCTTGACTTGAAGACGGAACAGTCCTTTCGCTGTCTCTTGGCCAAAGCAACTTGGTGAATAAAACAAAATATTCCTTAAATTTAGCAACCGGTTTCTTCAAACAAATGCAAAGGATACATATGCAAGTATATACCTTTGAACAGCCGGTTCTGTAATTTATTAACTGGCTTGCGCAAACTGGCTAAATAGCACCACTGGGTTTGTCTTGCGCTCAAGGCTGTGAAGTGTGAACTATACTGCCTTGATTATCATGATTGATGACCATAGCCTTCCTTTTACTCTCTTCTTATTTACATAAGCTAAATTGTAGAAACACTTGTCCTGCCGCATATCTACCAAGCCTCAGTCATCATCTTCATAAGAGGCCTGCTTCTGAAACTCTATGAAAAACCACTTTGCCATTTATCTATCTTTGAACTCTGATTACATACCTTGGGAGTGATCCAATTGTTGGTCTCTGTCGAGTTCCTCTGCACTCAAAATAGATCAAGTAGCACTACCACCAGTTCACCACCTGATCCAATTGTTGGTCTCTGTCGAGTTCCTCTGCACTCAAAATAGATCAAGTAGCACTACCACCAGTTCACCACCTCCAACTGGCATTATTCTGTAAAAGAAAAAACAAAAACAAAACTTTTAAAAAATGCATTAAGTCCCAAGCAGTAAAAGTTTGGAACAATATTCAGAAATAAAAAATAAATCTCTTAATCATTTCAAATTCATTGCAAAACTATTTATTGAACCAATACTAGTTTTTTCAAAGTCGTCGAATTCTGTGAATATTACACTTTTATATTGTTCATTTTCTAAATCATATTTTCATATTTCTCCGCTAATGACTTACTGTATATGGCTTGAAGACCGAAAAGTCCATTTACAGCCTTCTCTTGCTGCTTGACATCCATGGAGTGTGTAGTTATGAAATCTACACCATCATTTATCGCAATATTTTTTTTGCACTTTGTGGATCTGTGTACTACGCAAAAAATACATATTCAATTCAAATTACCATGCAGTAGAATCCATTGTAGTGACCAAGTTTGTGATCCAAGTCAAGTAGCTGCATTTGGCAAGAAGTTTGACATGGTGTAAATTGTCAAGACCAACTCTTTAAACACCATATTTTTACTCAAAACCAAAGCCACCACAAATCTTATGATACTACTTGTAGCTCAATACCTAAACCAAAGCAAATGTAAAAGTTTTCAAACAAAATAAACATTTATACTGTAAAGTTGAATATCAGAAAACCATATATAATCACATTCAAACTGTTTTGCTGAAGTAAATTTTGCATAAAATCTGACAAAACATAAAAGTAGAAATAGCATTTTGTAAAATAGCTTAATAACAAACAGTTAACTTTTTGCTTTTCTATACAATCAAAAAAAAATTGATAAAACGTAATAAACAAAAGCCCTCAAATTTATTGATCTGCTTATTTCATAAGGTTAAGCAATACTGGTTTAAGTAATTCCCAAAATTAATGTAAGAAATAAAAAAATTTTTTTTTCTCAGTATTTGCTATCCAATCATAACCAGCAGCAAACCAATTGTGACAAATAGTCTAGCATATTATTGAGATGCTAGATTTCTGCCATCCTTTCTTAGCATTAATCGCTTTCAAAGATTCAAAATTCCTCACATGCAATAAAATCTTTGCTAAAGGAACTGGCTGCCGACAAAGATATATCTTATCATTAAACGCTATGGCAATTGAAACAAATTTATGCCCGGAAGCTGTTCCTATTGATTACGGTTCCACTACACACCAATAAACCTGGTTTGTCTTGATTTAGACTTGCTAGCCTAATGCAATTGGCTTAGCTTACAAAGCAATTGAGGTGAGTTGTGAAACTGAATTCTTGTCACATCCTAGTTCGGTAGCTAATGGGCTATCTTTTTAGGTGGGGAGAGGCACTGTTATTCAGAGGTACTTTATTGCTTGATCTGGTTTCTGGCAAAATAAAAGTAAATTTTACTGCGGCCTTTAGCAGTTGTACCATCTGACCACCATGACAGAAGAAAAATGCTTAGAAGTGATTTTTCCAAGCTTTATCAAGCTTGCGGCATACTAACAAAAATAAAATAAACTACAATTTTAAAATAAATATGCTCACCTAGACATAGGGCTAGCTTAGTAGCTATCACAGACACTTGACAGCAACAAAATAAACAATTGTTTAAACTACTAACAGTATCGGCCACTTCAAACAATAACAGCATCAAAAATAAAGACAGGAAGGCAATTTCTCTACAAATAATCCTACCAACTGCGTGCTAACACTGAATCTCAGATCTAGCCTGGTACCAAAGCGGGGTAACACAGGGATCTCAGTCTGAGTCCAAAAGCCTTTAAACTTGCACCAAGTCTGCCTATGTTATTTCAAATTGCAGATTCTTCCTTTTAAGCGTCTTATTTTCAGCCACACATACCTAACGTATTTTACTGAAAGTGATACCACTCGCCCATGCAGTAGGCTATATTAAGTAGACAGTACCGGTAAGCATAAGCTGCTGATGTTGGCCTATCGTTTGCCTCCCAAAAAACTATACCAGTACTGCTTACAATCGCAAAAATGATATTGTTTACACGTACTTGATCTGATAGTACTCGCCAGCAATATGACCGATCGCGCAAGCTGTTTTCTGCTTCTATATTCACTTTTTTTCTGGACACTTTCTCGCTCTTATGGCAAAACCCAGCAAAACTGAACACCAGCCAAAAAAGTAGAGGCTCACTGTCGTCATAATCACCAAGACAATCAAACACTAAATTAGCGATTTTTTGAAAACGAAAGGGTTTTTAGAGTCATGCTTATGCTGCTGGGTTCAAAAGTAATTAACGCTATTTTTGAAATATTTTTCCAACGCAATTATAGCCCGCCTTTAACTTAAACCAAAAAACAACCGACCAACTACAAAATATTCCAATATATCGTACTTTTTGGGTAGCTGCCACGATGTGTGATTAAATAATTCGACTTTGGATGTAAAGGACTGCAAAAATAAGTTTAATTAAATTTTCGCTTGTCAAAAACAATAATTGGCATTCATTAAGAAGGGCGTCCAAGCATAAATTAACAAGTATTGCCATGCAAAAACATTTAATGGTGACAGAGTGGTTAGCTTCAATAGGCTATGAGTTTTTTAAACATAATTAAACAATTTTTACATGTCAGCAATTACAAAACGGGCTGCAAAAATGATCATTTAAAAATGTAACAGAAATTGCGTACTTTAAGTGGTCTTGCAGGTCTTTCATATATTGGTAACACTTGGAAAAATATTCGGTCTGTGCATCGACAAACTCTTTTAGACTGCGGGAATGATGAGCCTGAACACGACAAGTTTAGTGTACCATACGCAATTTAAAAACATTAATAATTGGCATAACTGTTCACTGTTTCAAGGTGTAGAAAACTTATGCCGATCAGCAAACAAACAAATTTCGTTGAAAAACGAAACTGTGAGATCGTGAAATACTGAAGCTGTTATTACGTTTGTAGAGGCAATTCAATGTTGAAATTGTATAACTAGCTTCGGTCAACCAAATATTAAGTGCGATCTAAACTTGCTGATGACTAAACTCTTGCCTAACTTGTGTCATGTTCTGGTTAATTTGCGATTCTTTGCCTTTCTACGCTCATGTTCATACCTGTAGTCCTAGCTATACTGACGAGGAATAAAAGACGAATGTCGATTCCAAAACAGTATGTCTTAAGCTGTTAATCAAAGGTTTGATTGTGCCTGTAAGACTGTGTATACTGTCTTGCCTAACTGTAGTAACATTTACGTTCGGTTTATTGAAACTGTGTCGTAAGTAGTCTATAAACAGACTGCAGTAAGAATTGTTGATAAAGATAGAGGAATTGAAATGTAGTACACACTGGTACAGTATGTTTATTCACTGTTTAGTACACATAAACTATTCTTGCTATCAGCGTTGATTCCAACAATGTATGATTTACAGCAAAAGAATATTACACTTGCTACATTGCGGCAGTATGACAATGCACATTTACTTTGCAGTTTAAACAAATACACCTTCTAACATCGCAAGGCAAAATATAAACGCACTACGTTAATACAAACAAACAACATTTTATCTTTAAGTTTAATTTTTATAGTAGTGTCTAAACCAGAAAAGCTTTTGCTCCACCTTAAGCTGCATTCAAAAGCGCGACTTTTAGCAGCGAGAATCGGCATTTTGTCTTTTTCTTTCTCAATGGCTCTCGTTTCTTTCTTTCTCGATTTGAGAAAAAAGGCAAAATGCCGATTATCGCCGCTAAAAGTCGCCCGGGTGAATGCAGATTTAAAAGGATTTTTTCCAGACAATTTCCGTCTGATCTTTTTCATGACAAAAAGCAGCGTAGCTTTTTCAGGTAAATAAAATCAAACCGGCCAGTTGGTTGAGCGATAACGCGTTCCTCTCTGGAACGAGAGGTCTAAGGTTTAAATCTCGGACCAGTCAAATTGAACACAGTGTTGCCAATGGTTCGCCACTGCTGGAACATTTCTTCGAAAGAAGCTGTGTTGTCCGGGTGCAATGACACGGGGATGGGCCTCTCGTAAACCCGCTACACACTTCGGCGAAATATAACGAGCATAATGACAGATTTGATTTGAACAAAAACAAAAAAAAATTGATAAATCCATCGTAAATCTTCAGCAACATACTTTTTAGCATAAACTAATTTACAAACACATCACTAGATGTAGTAACAGGCAAGTCATGTGGGTTATGGTTGTTATATTGCCGCAAACAAAAACATACTTGTGTGCTGCTAACTCCTTCCAATAGTAACTTTGTAATTTCTTGCTGGCGATCAAAGTCCTTTTGAGTAATCCTCAACTCGCTTTCAGCCTAAATTACAATGTACAAGTCGGCAACAATGACTACTAAACTTAAGTGCGCAGCAGCATAAAGCAGTAGAGAAGTAACTTTTAGCGCAAAAATTTCCACGTTGAGTAACAAAGCCACCAGAGTTTAGTTACCATAATGTAGTTGTGGAATATTTGTTTTCAGCCAGAACACGAGTACTGCCAACCTATCTCCGTAAATATGCAATAGGCAACCAATCTTCGTAAACATGTAATAGGTCGCATGTGCAACAGATAAAATTTTCAAAAAATATTTGACCCACAATTATACGGACAACCAGCTTTGCAACTTTCATTCATGTTTAATCAATAAACAATTAAACCAGTCTTTCCGAAAAAAACAAACAAACAATACATTGAAAAGTTGATAGGAAAACTGGAATAGACATCTCGATCATCAAGTTGGCAGCCACTCTACAAGACCGCTCTTAAATGAATCAAAATGAAATATTCCATCCTAACTAAAGTCCTCTAGCCATCTAAGAAGTTATACTGCCTACTGACATGATTGGACCACTTCCACGTGGCATCAACGTTACGTCTACAACAGTGGTTCTCAAACTTTTTCTAATCGTGGTCCATTTTTATTTTAAAAATTTTCCATGACCCATCTGTTAAAGTGTTGCTCAACTGCAATTTTCCAATATTATGCAATCTAACTGAAAAGTTTGACGTCCTTCGTGGTCGACTCCTGGGAAATCATAACGACTTCCACTGGCAGTTAGGTGGCCAGATCAACTACCAACCCTGCAGCTGCAAAGCAGCTCGAGTCATAATATGCACAGACCTGGACAGCGCTGTTTCGAGCCAGTGGAAGTCGTTATGGTTTCCCAGGAGTTGACCACGAAGGACGTCAAACTTTTCGGTTATGATTTCCGTGGTCACACAAGGGGAACCCTTGTAGTAGGATAGCCTATGGCTGTCCTTACTACAAGGGTTCAGCGATTTTTTCACTTGTTTTTTTTTTAAGTACCACAAGTGAAAAATCGTCTAGCCTCTGCTACTGTGCAAGCCCTTAAGGTTTGTCCAGTTCGGCCAAGAGTCTTGTCCAGATGGGGAATAACTTTGTTAGAGAAGCTGAGGGCTGCCGATGAGAGCTAAAAGCTCAAAACAACGCTGTCCACCTCTGTGCATATTACGCGATCTGTTAGTGATTAAAAAAAAAAAAAGATCATCGTGCCAGCCAACCAGTGGGCCGTGGCCCACAGATTGAAAACCACTGGTTTACGAAGTTATTTAAAATGTTACCGTACATCAACAATACATATATGACATTATTATAAAAAATGATCAGTAATCAAGTAGAGAGCGCATGTTTACCAAAACGAGGATTTAATTTTGATTTATTGTCAGGTCTGAAACAAAAATTTTCCTGCTTGACGTTGAGTATTATAAAGGGACAGTATGAAACCTCCACCGTGAATTGTAACCAGATGGTAGCAGCTTGACTCGAAGATCGCATGGCCCTTGAGCTGTCTGCTGGCCAAAAATACTTGGTAAATGAAAATATAATTTCAAAATTCTACAATTACACAGTAAAAACCGCAAAGTTACCAACTTGTAATGTTAAGGCTTACATGCACTTCCAGGAACTTACATTTTGTCTTGTTTCAAGACTTTTGGCTTTCTTAACGCGACTTTTACTCGCGTCAAGATCGAGACGCTTTTTTTCTAATGTTTTTCTTTCTTTCTGAATTGTTTTACAATCTCCTTCGAGGAAGTTGTTGAGAGGATGAAGGAAGTTCTGCATGGTTGTGTGGAGAAAAGTTTGCTCTGCTTGGCCGAGCTTCACTTGTGTCTCCCCGCATTTCATCAAAACACTTCCTAAAAAACAAACTTCATGGCAAAAAATTTAGCATATTTAAAAAAAAAGCGTTTGATATTTCTACCACTGCAAGGTTTCATTTCAAAACTTGAAGGTGAAATCTTAAGAATTAAGCTATAATAATTCAAACAAAAACAAAAGACATCGAAAATATGGTATGTTTTGGCATCAAATGTGTGCGCATAAAAGCGTATAGTATGAACCAAGTTTGGAAAAATTATAATTGTAAAAGAAAAAATTGTAGTAGAAATTTCTGAAATTCTTCTGGTGTTGTAGGCTAGCTTCGAGAAATCACTAAGGTGCTACTCAAAAGGCTAACTTTATTGGCTAATGTTTCACGTTAGTTAGGATCAACCAGCTTCATATGAGGATTGTTATCAGTGCAAATCGCCATCAACTACTGATAGCAAAAACAGAAAAATGATCCCACACAGTGCAGTAGTAGAATAACTAGCGAAAAAATTCAAAACAAGGCTTACAGAAAATTCCAGGGCTGCCACTCAAAAAATACACATTTTATTTATGATTTTATGACAAAAAGGGCAAAAAAAATTATCATTTTCTATGAAAATATACACTGTTTTTTTATAAAACTTTATGACAGTTTTTATGAAATTTTACCGACATTTAATGACACTTACTGTCAGTCAAAAGCAAAATACAGAGACGTGCAAAATTGACAATTATATAACCACAAAACCATAAATTGATGTTTATTGTTTACTATTTCATTGGATATTAGACTTATATTGAGACTATAGTGATTGCTCCAGACACGAACCACATACAAACAGAAAGGCTGCAGCGGAGGACTACCTCTCTGATCTACCCTGTGTTGATCTCTGTGTCTGGACTGATGGTTCTGTACCAACAAATTTTAGACTCGGTGGAGCAGGAGTCTTATTCTATGCGACATCTACAAGGACTCAACATCACTTTCCTTCCCAGACAGTCCAATTTCATCCAGCTTCACCACAGAGATCACAGCCCTCCATCATGCCCTTGGATGTTGTTTTCAACATCACTCCACTCGCCCATTCATCTCCCTGGCTGTCTTTACAAACTCCCAGTCCTCCCTCTCCCTCCTGAACTCTGCCTCAAACCTCTTTGCCCCGAATGCTGTGTGGACAATCTGGTCCTCTATCGCTGTCCATCTGATTTGGCCCAAATGTCCTTCCATTAGATCCCTGGCCACTGTGACATATGTCCCAATGAGATACCAGACCTGCTAGCCAAGACCGGCAATGGCATCCCTCCTTCTCCTTGCCCCTGGGTTCGCTTGTCAGTGCATACCTGTTACTCTCTCTACTCCTCATGGAAGCGCTTTGTAAAGCTAGACAAAGACCTCCTTCTCTTCCAAGTTTTTGATGTCTCTGCTGAGGAACTGGTACTCCCTCGTATCGTATGTTGTGCCCTCTCTTACCTTTGCTGCAATGGGCATAGCCTCTTATTTTTTATCATCTTATCTAGCTAGTATAGTTTGTGGTCACCACACACAGGATCTTTGAGACACCCTGATTGCCTGCCTGTGTCCAGCTTATAGCTCCATCCAAAGAGACATCTTTGGCTCTTCTTTATCCTTTTTTGACCGCTGGTCACGACAGTGGGGCATCGCCCATATGCAGGGTCTCCATGGAGTTTCTCAAGCCCCCATCCTCCGGACAGGATCGGATAGCCCACCACCTCCACTATTGTAGTGATTCCAGTTTCTCCAAAAATATTAGTAGTCAACAGTTGTTAAAGTATACTAATTCTATGTGCAACTTAATAATAATAATCCAAGTTAACGACTACTTTCATCACTTTCTGAAAATCATGAAAACTACTCATTACCCTGAGCAATGTGCATCTCTAAACCACACACAGATAGTTAAAAGCAAATCACAGAGTAAATAGGGTAGCCTGATTCCAACGAAACAACCACACGAACAAGCAGGCCTACTTTTGATGTCAAATAAAATTTTCAGACCCAGTAGAGGTAGTACGGAACAGTTAATAACAAATGGCATTTCTTATTAGCATTATGGCAATCCCAAATAACATTACAGAATATTTTGGTCACACTAGCAAAACATTTTAAACGGACCTTTTTTGCTTACAAGATCACAGTTACAACTATCCCATGTCAGAGTCCACATTATTGTTCAAAAACAACAAAAACTATAAAAGTTCAGAAAAGTACCTACAATAGGCTGTAGCATCATGCTGTTCAAAACTGGCAATTAGTATGAGCTCATATTTAGAGAAACACAAAATAAAAACAGTCTGACTTTGCATAATGGTAAGTACAGTTGTACACTGTTAATCGAGAGACTACATTTTTGAAATCAAGAAAACGTATCCTTTTGACTAGTCTATGACTTTTCAGAATTATGAATGACTAGCTTTGCTCGGAATTAAATTTTCACTAAACTTTAGATGCTGGTATTATTGTCTATTCAAACCAACAGCAACTAAACAAGTTTAGAAAAGTATCTACAGTATGCTGTAGCATACGTACTGCTCAAAATTGGCACTTAGTATGAGCTCATATTCTGAGAAACACGAAATAAAAACACACTAACTTCAAGTAGATGGGTAGGGTCAGTGATTGGCATGAGATATAGGTGGAGGACTTTTTTTTTTGCAATTTCTTCTTTTTTTCCCAACAACTTGCCAAAACATTATCACATTTTCTTTTCCTCTCAAGTCCAATATCAATCTTCGACTGTGCAGATTGGATCTTCTTCCTTTCAATATTTTTACTGGTTGAACATAGAAGTTTCTGCAACTGCTCATTCCCTTCACATACCATGGCATCTGCTATCTGAAGATTACTCGAAGTCTTTCAATCTTCTGCAAGCTTTTTTTTATTGTTTTCATCGACTTTGAGTGACTAAACTCAAAGCATTTTTTGCTGTTTCTCTTTCTCCACAGTCAACTTCGGCAGCTCCACAACTGCAAAATATTTGTCTCGTGCATTTTTGACGCAATTGATTAGTTCGATTGTGCATGAAAATTTTAGACCTCCGACAGCTCTAATTAACTCATCCTAAAGAAGTTGAAGCGAAACAATTGATTTTTCTTTCATTATGTACCCATGGCTTTGCAAAAGCTGCTTATTGATCGAAAATCCTTGTTCAGGATATGCATTTTCATGGCTAAGGGACAATATCGCCTGAACTAGTGCATACAACTGCGGATACTTAAGGTTGCCACGCTCATTTGTCAAAGATCCAATTTTGGATCAGAAATTGTCAACCCGCTTGTATAATGTGGAATGCTTGCATGCAGGTCGTAATCCACAATCATTGAGAGCTTGAGGCCAGTAGCTTTGCGGCATTGTACTGCATTCTGATGTGCCACTATCTATCAGCTTCAAGGGGTTTTTGAACCATTCATCTTGTAATGGTTCCGTTTGGAACCTCATCCAATGGGTTCGGATTTTATCGCATATCTCTTCAGAAGTGATAGGTGACTGAATGTCAAAGACTTCACTGAGTTTGTTGGTTGACATAGATATCATACACAGAGACAAATTACTAATGGCATTTCAGATTTGTGGCACCAGAGTCGTTTCTTTACCAAGCGTGAAGATATGGGGCATGCTTTATGACTGGTATGTGAAAAGGTAAGCTATCCAGAAGATGAGTTGTGGCAGACAAATAAAAATTCAAGCAATATTTTCGAAATTTGTCCTGCTTGTCTTGAGCAATTTTGAGCAGGGGTGTCTGTTTATTAAATATGATCTTTGCTTTTGTTCCAATGTCAACAAACTGCAAAGCTTTCCTGTCAACCAACAATACAACACATAGCAAACAAAAATAAATTAGCTCATTGTGAATAAATGCAGAATGCAACTTAAAATAATATTTTTTTATGACAGCATTGCATTTTACGACTTTTTTAAAGATTTTACGAGATTTTTGAATTTTTTATGAAATTTTATGATTTTATGATAAGTGACAGCCATGAAATTCATTGTAACGATGTGCGTACAAAAATGAATGAAGGCGGATCGAATAAAGGTACTTTTTCCGAAGTAGCATCGCAGCAAAATTACGGTAAAACTAACACTAAAAAGATTAAACAAAAAAAAATTTAACACTGGAAATTAAGCAACTTTCCATATATTGAACAGCTGGGAATGCTAATCCATCGTTTCTGTTGAGTACTTGAGAAAAAATTGTAATTTGAGAAAAAAGTGTAATTGAAAACTTTCGAATTTCAATAATTATAACTGAAAATTTTTACACCAATTTTTGATTACAATTACTTTATTATAACCATTAACCTGTTAAAAGGGCATTAACTTCACCAAACTTGAGTTTTCTATGACCTTTTGTTCCCGAGATATAACAGTTTAGATTTCCCTAAGAAATTTTGCCAGGGTTACCAATTAGAAGCAATATTTCAATAAGTTACTACATGTTTCTAATTCTCTACAAGTGTTTGCGGCGGAGTTGCTGTCAAGTCCAAGAAAAGGGTCAGAATTCTAATTAGCTGCTTTTCAAGTAAATGTAAAAAAACAGTTTTCCAAAAGTTAATTTTTTGTCACAATACAGACAAAGATTGCTTTGATCATTAACGGATTCATCGTCGATCTTTTAAAAACTTTGGTAGCCTTGAAAAAGACTTTTTAAAAAAAGATTCAAACGGTTTTCGCCTCACCTGTGTCAAGAAATAATGCGAGAATGAATTGAAGTAGAAAAACGCAGCCTTTTATAGTTTTTTGAGACATCAAAATTTCCACCCAAAAAGAAAAAAAATATCACGTGAATAATTTTGATTGGATGTTTGTCAAACTTTGTATGTATGCCACCTAATGATTGATTATTTCAGCCATTGAATCCCATGTTATTTTCCAAATGCGCAAGATTCTTCCCTCAATTCACAAGGATGCTGTGCCACCACACAACAAAGCTTGGTCGTATACCAATACTTGTGCCGCTGTGATAGTCAGTACGTGGGTTGCATATCCTTGAGATTACAGGAGAGAATCACTCAACATATTCCCAAATCAATTTGAAACAAAGAAAAGCCAACAAAAGTTCTGCCTAGACGAAACTGCAAAACCTTAAGATTACAGGAGAGAATCACTCAACATATTCCCAAATCAATTTGAAACAAAGAAAAGCGAACAAAAGTTCTGCCTAGACGAAACTGCAAAACCAAAACTCCTCTAAATCAATTGGAATGTGATTCGGCCATTGGACTTCACTTACTTCAAAATCCTGACTGCGCTGCCCACTATCATGACCGACAATTTTCGCAAAGGCAATAAAACTCAATTTCACTTAGCAGCTCTAGAGGCGATTTTTATCAAAACACAGCAACTAATTTTGTGCCGGCAGAAAGAATTCGTCTACTCTCTTCAAATTTTACAATACGTAATCAATCATTAGGTGGCGTACATACAAAGTTTGGCAATCATCCAATCAAAATTATTCACGTGATAGATTTTTTCTGTTTAGGTGGAAATTTCGACGTCTCGAAAAACTATAAAAGGCTGCGTATTTCTACTTCAATTCATTCTCACACAGATTCTTGACACAAGCAAGACAAAACGCATTCGATTCTTTTTTTTTAAACAGCCTTTTTCAAGGCTACCAAAGTTTTCAAAAGATCGACGATGAATCCGATAATGATCAAAGCAATCTTAAAGTTTTATACCACTAAATAGCCGTTTAAATAGACAAAATTGCCGCTGCTAATAGTTGGGACTTTACGCGCGCGTTGGACCTTTGTTTTTACTAGGCCATTTTGATAGATGAGCAGCAAAACTAATTTGATTTGCTTATGACTAAAAAATGGTTAAACGAGGACTAAAGGTAAAATCAATGGGGGTATGTAATGTTTGGCTAATCGCATGACACTAAATTGGCGTTCAGTCCATCCTTTTTGACCCAGCTGTTCCAGCGATATTCTAGTTCAAACACAAGGTTGTGCCATAAAAAGAAAATCACAAATGAAATCATCCTTAAATATCAAAACCGAGCCCATCCTGATTGCCTGCCTACAAATGCCTGAAACAGAAGATTTTGTGGCAAAACTTCTCAAACATTTTGTTGGATCGCACTCATGGACCTTTTTTGAATTGCTGCATGGGAAGAAACTGGCATTCTTAACGAAGAGAGTTCAAAAATGGTAAACTGAAGAATCATACTTGTTGTTGAAGGAAGCAGTTGTGCCCATTAGGGTAGTTCGTGACTGAGCAGAGAGATCTCTCGAGCTGGTAACTGATTATCATATTGATAGGATAACCAGATCAGAAGAACAAAAATTTCATCTCTATACCAAGCATTTAGCGAACTGAGATCAAGGATGAAGAAAATAGGTGAGAAGAAGGGACTTTCAAAGAAGTATTGAAAAAAATGAACTACTCGTTTTAAACCTTGAATTTGACCATTGTTGTTTTAATAAATTGTTGGTTGCTAAATGTTTTACTGCCAGATATTACTGAATGTTAGTGAAGCAGGTAATTTACTTACTTTAACAGATTGGAGTTTTCATATTGATGTAGTTTGATGTTCTATATGTTCAATATTCTAATGTTTTTGACTTATAAAAAAATATTAAAAAATGTATTTTTTTTGGAATATCTCAAGAAGTGTAAAGTAAAGCTTTTAGACTATAAATGTATTACATACTTATATAAACATAGCCTTACTGCAAATTAAATTATACCACCAATAGATAAGGAGATACAAGCATAAAGGGGATAAAACCCCCCATGCTAGGGTGCTTATGAAGCCTCACTATTTTTTGAAAGTTATCATATTACTTTTTACCTGTTTTCAAAATGTTTATTTTACAAAAAAAATCCGACATACAAAAAATTTTTGAAATACGACAAGGTTTAGGGGGTCCTTTGGGAACTTTACATGATTTATTGTGAAAATAAGCAAAAACGGCTTTTATTTCCTTATTTTTTTATGCCTGAAAGAAATTTTTTGATGCCATTCACATTAAATTGATTATGTTCACTTTGTATAATACATTTAAAGTTTCTCTTTAAAAAAACCATCACATGCATTTAATTTTCACTGCAATTTTTGAAATATAACAAATAACCAGCTCTTCCAATTTTCATAATGTGCTTGATTCTAGAATGCGTGGATCATGAATATGGTATTTAGTTTTTAATTGCCAATCAGCAATCTAACCTGTAATTTAACCATCTAATATACAGCTTTATCCATTACTTATTGCCTATTAGCACCTACAAGTATCAAATGCTTAAATCTATCGCCAGCATTACCCCATTAACATTCCACACTAAAAAAATCAACCCATATAACTTAGACAAGAGTAAAACTTAACTTTTTTTTGCAATATTTACATTTTCTATTCGAATCAGTGTTAAGAGTAAGACAACACAAATGTAATTTATTTCGTTTCAAAACCTACACATACCATATATACTCGCATATAGGTCGCAACTTTTTTCTCATATTTTTTAACAAAAAACACGGGTGCGACCTATCCGCACGACATACCTTGAAAGTTTTCGGCTATTGCAGGTACCGTATTTTCCGGCTACTAAGCCGTTATAGACATGAATTGTGCTTGCGCTTGTGCTCGCACATACCAATGCGAGACAGTTTCATGCGCACACACGCACATGCGACCGCTCAGCGTGCGTTGGATTTTCCCGCTTTGTTACGAAAAAATGGTTTTGCGATTTTAATGTTCGATTTCGAAGTTATTTGTTTTTAATTTAATTTAATTTTTGAAGTTTATTTTAATTTTCGCACAGTTAACTTCGAAAATTTATCTTAATTTTCGAAGTTATCTGTGCAAAAAAGATAGTGCGACTTATGTGCGAGTCAACGCTAAATTCAACTTTTTTAACACAAAACTAATAGTGCGACCTATACGGTGATGCGACCTATAGGCGAGTATATACGGTATTTTTTAGGCCTTTAGTTGTCTTTAAGAATGAAAAATATCATTACTGCCATCAGCTTATCCGGCACATATGAAATCAGTCACAGATAATGTACTACACTACTAAAATATATTATTGTACTACCTAAAATCAATTTCACCTGATTGGGGTATTATCAATTAAACAGTTAAATCTTTTACAAATACCATATCACCATGGCCTCAAACAAGTCTTAACCAATGTAGATATACAGCACTATTTACGTCATTCCAATACGCATGTTTTGGGCTGATTTTTCAAATAGATGCTAGCTTGTCGAGTTTCCTAATTCAGTTTTAGTTAGGCGTCTAAAGTTGCTTCAACTTGAGGTTATACCCAGCATGTGTGAATACTGACATTCTGACAATTTTGAATCTCCTGTCTAGAACTATTTTCACGCTATGCATAACGTTTTGAAAATAATTTTGAGAAAATTTAAGAGCTCCTGAGTTTTACTCCATTTTTAGCTCATTAGCACAGCTACTAGAATATTGAAGGCATTAGCATTTTTAACTGGCATCTTTCAAGAAATCAATATTTTTAAAAGGAAGTTAGGGTCACTTTTCAAAGCATCAAAATTTATCTTATATCAAAATGTTAAATTTTTTAAAGTGTGCTTTATCAAACCCAAACCTTGATGCAGCGTTTAGGAACAACTGAGATGAGGTTGAGATCACAATGTTGGTACCTTTTTTAAATCCTTTCTAAATCCTAACTTCAATTTATTAACCAGGAGAAATTTGTTAGTGTGAGGTACCAAACTGGCATCGTAATGTTTTTTGTATTGTTTGGTAGGACCATTAATATTGACTTTAATGACTTATTTATCAAAGTATTAACATCAACTGAAATGAATGGAGGCAAAGACCACTAAACAAAGGCACTTTAATTTTGACGTGTAGAATGTAGATGCAATTTTATAGTTTGGTAAGTACAGCATACCACTAGTTTTGCTTTAAAGTGAAACTATTTTTGAAGCGTATCTTATATAACACCTTAACAACATCCAAAAGTAAAACATTCAAGTCCACCTATAATAAAGTTTCACCAACAAGTTCAAAAAACTTTCATATCATTATTACAGCCTTTAGATAGAGATAAATTTTGAAGTGACTAAATAAACGCATTGTCATTCGCTATGCTGCATGTAGCTTCACAACGAGAGAAACTACTAATTTTTAGAACTAGAGCAGAAAGACAGTTTTGCGAAACCAAATAAAAGTTAAGATAGCAAAACTGACAAAACATTACATGTTTATTTACATTAAAATACTTTGACATATTTACGTTGTTTCGACAAAGACAAATTCAAAATATTGCTTGAAAGTGGCTTGTTTTCACCTTAATGCTTAGAAATAAAGCAGTAGTGAATCAAAGATGCCTGGAGAGTTTAGATTTAACTTAATCAACAGTCTTGAAAAATTGTTGTCAAACTATGATGCAAAAAATTTTATACCAGCACAAAAAGACAGAAATTAATCTAGTCAGAAACATTTTGGAACAACAGCCAATTTAGCTTGTACTACAGTATGTTTGCTAACTCAAAATTGAAGTATTTGTACAAAACTTTACCAGTATTCTGCACAACACATAGCCTGCAGTGATCTTTCCATTCTTTCAATAACTAATAAAAAAGTATGAAGAGACCACTACCACGTTACCAAACTACCATAACTACATTCACAGTTAATAAAGTTATGTCATAAGGAAGCATTAAAACTTTCTAATTTCACCATTGTCGCCTCATACTAAAAATTTTACCTAAAAATTGATTGGTAACATATTACTATATTACATAATACAAAAATTTACTACAATACTGTAATTTTGGTGCTCTGTTGTAAAATTATGCCAAAATCAAAGTACGTTTAAATTTGATCACAATTTAATCCACTCGAAAAGCATCCTCAGATTTGAATTAGTGGGTATGGAGCCCAAAATGAAGTTTCTAACATGAACGATTACGAAGTTATAGGTGTTTTTGTTATTTTCACAATGGTTCATGAAATTCTGCCGGAGAACCCCCTAAAAATTGACTGTTTTAAAAAATATTTTACAGAAAACATTTTTTATACAAATTACACCATTTGAACTCAGGTAAAAAGAAAATAAAAATTTGAGGCAAAATAAGCACCCTACCCCACGTATTAGCGAAAACCCCCTTAAATAGGCGATAAACCACTGTCAAATGATATCTGGTGACTCTCATAAACTTTACGTGAGCCTCTTAGTTGGGTGGTTTGACAACTTTTTGGAACACTTTATGGAAATTGATGGCATTCACCCAAAATTGATATACCCTACTTATCATGCGTTAAAATTTCAAGTTTCTAGCTTTGGTGGTTTTGTTTCAACTGCATTCTCCCCTCCATACTTTGAAGGTTACCAATATTTCTGCAAAACTCAATTGTATGCACTGCAAGCAAAGTGGTTTTGTTTGATGAAAAAATAAATGTTCATATTAAATCATTTGTGGTTTGGGTGAAACAAATGTCCGACTAAGTATTTGAACCCAGCTCTGTCAGTCCAGGGATGTGGAAGCAGTCAAAATTTTAATGCTTCCGCTTCCAGCTCCTTTTGCAGTTTTATACTTCCGAGTTCCCTTCTGCTTCCTTACCTTTGGAATTTTTTGCTTCAGCTTCCAGCTTTGGATAGAATTAGTCTTCCGAGTTTGCTTCTGCTTCCAGCCTCGTTTATCAAAGTGCTTCCGCTTCCACAAAAATTTAATCGCTTCCATTGCTTTTGCTTCCACCCTATAGCTTCTGCACATCTGTTTGTAACAGCTGCAACAGGCCAAGTACAAGGTTTCATAAACTACAGGTGACACTACTAGGCTTACTTGGCAGTGCCATTTGCAAGCATGTGCAGCAGCCATAGCCAACTAAGGAGCCTACCATAACATAGGCGTAGCAAGGATTTTTGATTGGGGGTTGGAGGGGGGGCAAACCATGAATCACATGCCATGGCATCATCAAAAATTTTCAAAAGAGAAACTTTTATGGGGCAAAGATATCGAGAATGGAAGATCAGAAGCCGTGGCTTGGTTTTGCACTTAAGCAGAATTAGGTAAAGGGAAATGGCTTAAACCAATAGTAAAAAGTGCAAGTGTCTAACTTTGGAATTGTGTATGAGTAAACTAGTGTAATTGAAACGCATGACAGGCGGGGTGAATGGCTTAAAACAATACTTAAAAAGTGCAAATGTCGAACTTTGGAGTTGTGTTTGAGTTAACTAGTGTAACTGAAACGCATGACAGGCGGGGGTCTAGGGGTAGAGCCCCCAGCTGCTGAAGGCTATGGGGGTTTGGGGGCAAAGCTTCTAGCCGCTACACGATTTTTTGTAGTTCTTTGGAAAAAAAAGCTTTTTTAATGCCATTGAATCACATTTTGCATCTGTTCAGAGCCATTTGAAAATATTAGATTTTCAACAGTTCAAAGCCAATTGAAAAAAATTAAACTGTTCAATCCTACTTTTACTTCCAATTTTAGTCCTTGCATTTTGGTGTGAAATTTTGTAAGTGATTTGGAACAGATAGGGGGGAGTAAGGCGCACTGCTTCCTGCAACAGTTTAGCAGTAAATAATAATCCACTCGAAGATTTACCTTAGAGATTTTTGTTTTGTCATGAAATTAACCAGTTAAAAGAGTACATGTACGGCCAGGGGGGCAAGGCCCCCTTAATTGAAATTCAATAATTTGTTCAAGGAGCATTTCCCCTCGCTAATTTTTTTCAATTAAGTATTTTTTCGCATAAAAACTGGTGAGATGGAGGTAAATTGTTATTGAAAACGGGTGCAATAGATGGTTATGCCAACTAACCATCTTATTCCTGGGACGGATTTACATTGCGCTGGAACCTTGGTACTTTGGGGTTTATCTCAACATCTTCCTGCCAAATATAGGTGAATACCAAAAAAAGTTGTACCATCTGAGCGCGGGGCCCCTGGCACTGTGCCATATGGCAAATCCACCACAGGTTATTGAATCACGCTCATAACAGGTTAGTGGGGGCCTGAGGTAGCAACTTTTAGGACAAAAAGACTTAATTTCACCAAGCAATACATTTGAATTGGTGGCAAAAATGGAATTTGGGGGCTCGAGCCCCCCTAGTTGTCAATATTATTGCTAATAACTATTGTACGCATGCACTGTTTAACGCAAAGATGCTAAAAAAAACTGAAAAAAAGCTTTCTTTGCCACATTTTCATCATTGGTGGCATTTCGATTGGGGGGCCGGGCTCCCTGGCTATGCCTATGTACCATAACCACATCGTGGTCACTGCTGGCCACAGTAAAACCTCGAACTCTGATGCGATGACAGTATTAGTGGTATATCACGTATATCACACCCACGATCTCTCGCAAAGTCAGTGTGCTCATGGCTCTAATTAATTACGATAATTTAAGGCAGCACAAACGTAAAAATTATGGCAGTGAATAAAATGGAAATTTTGCACACATTGTTATTGTTACATTTTACCCCAATGGTTGTAGCCAGTTTGAAAATCCAGAAGCGCCTGATTTTAAAAAAATTGCTTTCGCTTTGAGCTCCTTTTCAACACTTTCGCTTCTGAATTTGTTCCACTTCCATCCTCTCCCATCAAAGTGCTTCTGCTTCCACAAAAAATTAACTGCTTCTGCTTCCACATCCCTGGTTTAGTTACCACAATTTCAAACATTGGCGCCTTTAACCATTATGCCAGCATTGCACATGAACCCAGTTGACTAAAATCAATTGTTTAATTTAGCTTCCAAAAAGTGATTCAGGGTTCCGTGTGGTTGGTACTTCCAAACCGTGTCAAAATATTTGTCTTTTAAATAATTAGAGATATCAAAACAAAAACAAAAAATAGCACGCTAGCCTAAGCTGTAAAAAAATTGATTTTTCGGGAGCCTTCACAGAAAATGAAACCTGATATCCTCTGATCATACCTAGTACCAAAACAAAAATATTAAAAGTAATTTTGTTCTAATAAAAAATACTGGTATGCAAGCTACAATATGATCTCAGTTTGAGAAAAAGCAATGGCCAACTATATAATTGACCCCAGGTCTAGTCACTCACATAGGTTTCATTCACTGACAGCCTTAACCTCTAGGCCATAGCAGCACATGTGCACATTAGGGCAATAAATTTTTCAAGTTTTTGAATAAATCTAAATTCCTGGGCTTGCAATCAATGAAGTTTTATATTTTAAGTATTTCCACACTAATATTTCATTCCGAAGCAAAAAAAAAAAAAACTTGATGCACCCAATACTTCAAAATTTTCCAGATTTTTGGCATTATTTAACATGTCAATCATGCTTTTTCAAGCAATTTCCCTGCTTGATTTTAAAAGACTTTGAGAACTATGAAAGAAACCGTAGCCAAAAGGGTAAAGGAAGGGCTGAAACCACTTTAGAAGAACTAAAGTTGTATGGTTGGGCTAGCAGATATGCAAACTGAATTGAGAAAGCACCAAGAATTTTTTTTTAACCACAAGATTACGTCTCGCAGGCCACAGGTGAACTCTTATTTTAATCTAATGTTGGCCAGTTTTCCAAAGGCAGCACAATAAAAGCTATAACTTCATTTTATAATGATGCTTGGATTGTGAAGAACATCCAGCATTTTCTTTCACATAGCACCTTTAGAAAAAAAAACTGGAGCCTTAGCTTAAACGGTTCAAAAAATTTATTTTTGTGAGCTTTACTTGGGGATTTCTGGGGTTGGGGGGTATTTTAAATCAATTGTGGTTTGGGTAAAACCGATGTCCGACTACGTATTTGAACCCAGCTCAGTTCATTCACAACAATTTCAAACCCTGGCACTTTTAATCATTATGCCAGCTCAGCATATGAACCCAACTGACTAAAATCAATTGTTAAATTTAGATTTCAAAAAGTGATTTTTGGGGAGGTTTATTTGGGGGGGTGGTACCCCCAAACCATGTAAAAAATTGTCCTTTTAATATTTACAGATATCAAAAAAAACTAGCGCCCTAGCTCTAGCCATTTAAAATAATTGATGTTTGGGGTCAATTGTGGAAGGTTCTGGAGAAGAGTTCTCAGAACTTTGTCAAACATTTTGTCTCTTAAATATCTCTTGATGTAAAAAAAAAACTGGAGCCTTAGCTTAAGTTCAACAAATTGGTTTTTGTGGATTTACTTGAGAATTTCGGGGGTGTGATACCCCCATACTATGTGCAAGAAAACTGGAGCCTTAGCTTAAGCTGTTCAATGCAATGATGTTTGGGAGTTTTGGGGAGGAGGGTACTCCCAAACTATGTTCTATTTGTCAGTTAAATATCGATCAATATCAAAAACACCAGCACCCTAACTTAAGCCGTTAAAAAATTGATTTTGGGGGATATTTATAGAGAATGTAACCGGATACCCTATGATCATATATACTGTCAAAATAAACAATTTATTGATTTTTGTGGGGTTCACGTGAGAATTTTGGGAGTGTGGTACCTCCATATTATGTGCAAGAAAACTGGAGCCTTAGCTTCAGCCGTTCAATGCAAAGATGTTTAGGAGTTTTTTGGGGGAGGGTACTCCCAAGCTATGTTCAAGTATTTGTCAGTTAAATGTCAACCGATATCAAAAACATCAACACCCCAACTTAAGCCGTTAAAAAAATTGATTTTGGGCGGATATTTATAGAGAATGAAACCGTATACCCTCTGATCATATATAATGTCAAAATGAACAATTTAAAAACAATTGTTCCTAATAAAAAAAAAAAAGGGGCTAGATTCAATGTGATTTTGGAAATAGAAAACCGATGGCCAACTAGATGATTGAACCCAGGCCTATTTATGGAGAATGAAACCGGATACCCTCTGATCATATATAATGTCAAAATAAACAATTTAAAAACAATTTTGTCCTAATTTAAAAAAATGTGCTGGATTCAATATGATTTTGGAATTAGAAAGGCATGGCCAACTAGATGATTGAACCCAGGTCCAGTGTTCCCTATAAGCGCAAAAAAGTGCGAAATTTTTTCTGGCATTTCGCACTGACATTTTGCGAATTCCGGCATTATTTCTCCCGCCAAAAACCGGAGTTTTTGTTTCCTGACAAAAACTGTAGACAGCTGTGGTTCACGGCACCTCGCTATTATGATATGTCGCACAAATCGTGGAGAAAAGTTGCAGAACTCAGACGAAGGACCTTTTTTTGGAGATCAACATAAAATCGGAGAAAAAGATGCCTCTGTCGGCGTGATAACCTTTTTTTTTTTTTTTGAGATCACATTGAAACCGGACAAAACAGATGAGAAAATTTTCGGCATTTTTACATTGAGTTAAGGACGTTCGCTCTATTTCCGGCATTTTTGCAGGAGGTGAAAACTTAGAGAGAACACTGCCCAGGTCTATTCAATCACAATGGTTACCTATGCTGGTGCCTTTAACTACTAGGCCACAGCAGCACATGTGTATGCATGACGAAAATCAATTATTAAAATCATGTATTAAACTTCGTTATCATTTTTGGTGCGTCTGCCATAAAGTACGTGAAGTAGCAACTCGAAAAATGCAAGTGCACAACTTCATGTATAGGCTTATCATATCTCCAAAGCTCAAGTTTCTAGCTATGGTGGTGTCAGAGTTTTTGTAAAATTTACTTTTAAAAAGTGATATTTTGATAGATGTTTGTTACCTCCAGACTGTGTAGAAAAGTCTGTCTCTGAAATATCTACTGATATGGAAAAAAAAACTAGCGTTCTAGTTCAAGCCATTCATACAATTAAATTTTGTGGGTCCATTTGGGAAGGTTCGGTAGGGGTGGTACCCCCAAACTATGTCAACATTTTTGTCGCTTAAATACCTACTAATATGAAAAACACTGAAGCCTTAGATTGAGTCATTCAAATATCGATTTTTGTGGGGTTCATTGGGGGATTTGGAAGCGGTGGCACCCTCAAAGTATGTCCAACTATTTGTGTCTTCAATAGCTTGTAATAAAAAAAAGAAAGTAAAACTCTAGCTTGAGTCGTTCAAAAAGTTAATGTTTGGGGGGTCAGTTTGGAAGGGAAAATATTTGCCACTTAAATATTTACTGATATTAAAAACACATATATCTTAAATTTGGTCGTTCAAAGAACTGATCTTCGGGGGCCCACTTTGTGGGGTTCCCCAGGGGGAGGTGGCACCCCCAAAGTATGTCGAAATATGTGTCGGTTAAGTATCTGTTCATATCCAAAAAACTGGCACCCTATTTTGAGCCAAGCAAAAATTAATTTTTGGGGGGTACATTTTGGGGGAATCCCCGAGGGGTGGCACCCCCAAATGGTGTCATAACATTCATTTGTTAGATATGTGCTGATATTAAAACAAAAGTAATGCCCTAGCTTGAGCCAACCAAAAAACTGATTTGTTTTTTTTTGGGGGGGTCCCGGGGAGTGGCACTCCCAAACTATGTCGAAGTATTCGTCTCCTAATTATGTAGTGATATCAAAAAACACTGGCACCATAAATTAAGTGGTTAAAAAAATTGGGTTTTGGGGGGATCTTCGATGGGGGTGGTACCTCCAAACCACGTCCACATATTTGTCTCTTAAATAACCACTGATAGCAAAAAACACTGGCACCCGAGCTTGAGCCATTTAAAAATTTGTTTTATGGGGGATAAATTTAGGGGGGTCGCGGTACCCCCAAAGGCTGTGAAAATGTTTGCCTCTTAAATATGTCTCCTACTGGTATCAAAAAACACTGGCAACGTAAATTACGTAGTTCAAAAAGTTGGTTTTTGGGGGGGTTCATTTTGGGGAAGTGCCCAAGGTTGGCACCCCCAAACTACGTCAAAATGTTTGTCTGTTAAGTATCTGTTAATCTCAAAAAAACTGGCACCTTAGTTTGAGCCAATCGAAAAATTAATATTGGGGGTCCATTGTGAGGGGGTCCCCAGGGATGGCACCCCCAAATGATGTCATAACATTCGTCTCTTAGATATGTGCTGATATCAAAAGAAAGTAGTGTCGCAGCTTGAGGCACTTAAAAATTGATTTTTGAGGGTCCCCAAGGGGGGTACCCCCAAACCACGTCAAAATATTTGCCTCTTAAATATGTAGTGATATGAAAAACACTGGCACCTTAAATTAAGTCGTTCAAAAAATTGATTTTTGGGGGTTCCATGGGGGGTCCCCGGAGGAGGTGGTACCCCCAAACCACGTCAAAATATTTTTCTCTTAAATATGTAAATATGTACTGATATCAAAAAAACTGGCACCCGAAGTTAAGCCATTCAAAAAATTGATTTTTGGGGTGTCCATTTGGGGGTTCCTCGGGAGGGTGGTACCCCCAAAGTATGTCAGGGTATTAGTCTTTTTATTGTCTCCTGACATCAAGGAAAGTAGCACCCTAGCTTAAGCCATCCAAAAAATTGATTTTTTTTGGGGGTCCATTAAGGGGTTTCGGGGGGGGTTGGTACCCCAAATTATGTCAAAATAGTTTTGTCTTTTAAATTTCAACTGACACCAAAAAACTAGCGCACTAGCTTATGGTGTTAAGAAAGTCATGTTTGGGCTGTCCTCACAGAGAATGAAACCTAATACCCTCTGACCGTACCTAGCTAGTGTCAAAGAAAAAAATATTAAAAGCGATTTTGTTGCAAAAGGAAAATAAAAATTGCTAGATTCAATATAATCTTGGTTTGATAAAAGCGATGGCTAAGTATGGTAGATATTTGAACCCAAGTCTTAGGTTTCAAGCACTGGCGCTGTTAAGCATTCGGCCACGCAAGCACGCATGCATACGTGACTAAAATCACTTAATAAACTTTGCTGTCACAAGTTTAGGGTGCATATGCCCCAAACCACGTGACGTAGTGCCTCCAAAACTGCAGTGACACAAGTTCATGTATAGACTTATCATCTGTCCAAATTTCAAGTTTCTAGCTTTGGTGATTTCGAAGTTTTTGTTCCCATAATGTGATTTGCTTAAATAAATAAATAAAGAAAAAAGTGTCGAAATCGTCATGGTTTATTTTTGAGAGCTGAAAGGGCATGCCCAGACGCTTCTATAGGCTTCTTGGTCTACTACAGCAGCTATAGGCCTAGTATGCGCAAAAGCAGCTCTTTCACCTGCCATCACGAAAATTATTTCGCTATTTAGGGACGTATCCCCCCATTGAGATTTAGGGTCCCCCCATAGAGATTTAGGTGTCCCCCCATCAAGATTTGAGCGCTCGGTGATCAGACGAAAAAGAGCCAGCCAGCATAGATGGGCAAGTTAATGCAAAACATTAGCTTCGTTAACCACTAGTCCGTTAATAAACTTCACGCCTTTGTTAATGTTAATACGTTATTTTCTGCTTTAATCAACGAAAGTTAATAAAGTCTGTTAATTTGTTAATATTTTGCATCTAATTTACACTTCTTTTTATTCACTAGCTTCTACAACACGTATTGATGTTGTTGAGCTGATTGTAAGAAAATATCTTTTGCTATGGTGGTCTTTCTGTGCTTTGGAAGTTACATTTCACAATCTAATCTAATTTCAAGAAAAATTAAGTTCAAATGCACTAACGAAGCTGTGATTGATATATGTTTGGAAGTTGCGAACAGCGATAATTAATAGCCCTATGAGACTGCAGCTTATTATTTGCTACAAAAAAGAGCTCCTTTCTTCGCTTTTTTTTATAAAACTTATGCTAATACGCAACAAGTGTTACCAGCGCAAATGGGTTTGTACCAGTACGATGAATGAATGGTGCAAGATATTAATGATAAAAACCTTAACGGAAGTTAACAGAACTTAACGGAAGTTAATTTAGTCCGTTAACATGAAAAAAAAACTTTTTAACAGATTAACGAGTTAATGAAAAAGTTAGCTTCGTTATTAACGGATTAACAGACTGGTGCCCACCTATGCTAAATCTTACAAATTCTGGTCAAACATATTACTAAATTGCGGGGGGGAATTGATTTCGAGGGAAAAACACCTTAACTGTCGGCAAAGACCTTTTTTTTTTGATCTTCATTCAATTTCGGCGATGGAATTACGTAAAATCTTCACTAAAGTACGTTTGCATGCCAAATGTGTTTGGTCAAGGCTGCAAAAGCATCCCCCCATGCAAAATTTTACAATTTAAGTACTGCTTATGGTGATAGCTCAAACACAGTAATTAAAAGAGTGCAAAAAAATAAGCTAAAGAACGCCAAGAAGTTGGCTATTTTTTGTTTCACAAGCAGTAAGCAAAGGCTTACCGGATTCTCGTTCGTCTAGCCCCGCAACATTGAGTCAGAATTGCATCATAGAGTTTGCTTTGACCACAGCATCCATAACTTTTATGAGCACCACAGCAGCATCTTCCTGACGTAGGTTGAATATGCGATAAGCTTCTTCACTCCTGGATCAGTATTAGGATGTTGCAGGCCCCCCAACCTTTACCAATTTTGCTTAACTATTTTTTGGTATTGCAGTTTCATCAGTAGAACATGAATACCAAGTTTCAAAAATTTTCATCAATGTTTACCTTCCCAGCCAGGCCAATTTTGAGGCCCACTTTTCCAAAAATTTGCCCTTTTTTGCCACTAGAGGGCGATATGGATAAGTTGTGTTTGTGGACACCTTTTCAAAAGATGCCCCATGTTAGTCTCCACCTTTTAAAAAAAAATTGAACGAAATTGAGTCATCCTATCCAGAGATATTGCTATTTTATTACACTTTTAATAAGTGTTGCTGCCACCAAGTGGTGAAAATTAAAGTTGATTATATCAAATATTAAACCTTTTGATGTTGAATTTCGGTATATTATTCATTTCAAAACTGTAGAAGTACATTTTAATGCAACATTTGGTGAGTATCTAATACTGATTTATACGTATTTTAGTAAAATTTTGTAGGTAATTCCTAGTTTTAAAAGATTTGAATTGTTACAAAGCATTTCGGTTGGGTGGGGTTAAAACAGCTTCTTGAAGAAAATTACTACAAACTATTTCAAAAGTTCTTTCAGTAGGCAATTTATTTAGTTTTTGAAATGAGGTAAAGAATCAATGGTACTTTATTAACTATGCTTTTTACTAGACTAAACTAAGATTAATGAATGTTGCAATTGCACAGTATGGGTTTATTAGTTTACATGCAATATGAGAGCCTGGAAATACTGATAACAAACTGCAGCTTACTCAGGATGAATTTTAAATAAACTAAAACAAACGTTTTCTTAAAGCTCGACTATGCTTTAGTACATGCGCTACTATTGTACAATAATGTGGCGAGCCACATATCCTGCTTATGTGCAAACATTAAAATTGTAACAAAATCAAGGGATAAGAGGCATTGTTGGTGCTCATTTCTGAGATTCAGTGAACACATATTACTCGCAATTTTAGATTCTGCAAACTGATGGCTTATTTAATTTTAATGTGGTTGTTGGTAGGAGAGATCCAGAGAATCAAAACCAGACCGACGAGGAACAAAATGACAATTTTGTGAACGCAGTTCATTAATAATTGCAACATGGAGTACATTATGGCACTGCGCTTTTGTTTTTAATCTTTTATGCAATGACTTCATTTTGCATAACAGAGTTTAAAGCATGGTTGTTGCACTTTTTCGTCCCTTTTTAATTCTTTAACCTACTTTTTTTTCTAAAAAACTGTTGATGGTCTTTTGAGACCGAAATCGATTTTATCTTTAAATAAATTTTAGTACTTTTTCAGAATCATTGACTGATTTTGGGAATGTACTCCATTGTTCAAATTTGAAGTTGCTAAATTTGTGCATTGTTTTTTTGTACAACAAAATTAAAATTTTTTTTCTTAATTGTTTTTGTAAAACATCGTTCTAGTCAAGCTATGAGGCAGTTGTGTGACTTCAGCAATTAACATATTCTGCGTTTTTGCACAAAATCAATAACAGATGTGTATTTAACGTCAGGGAGTCAAAATTTGGAATTGCATTCCTGCAGATATTTAAGTATTCTTGTACAAAAAGTTCAAATTTTGTTACAAAAACTATCTCATGCAGTTTACATGTTTCTTTTCATGTTACCGACAGTTCTTTGTGTACATGTAAAAATCCAGTACATGCTCACGACGGGTCGTAGACTTTGAAGTCTTCAAAATGTTACAATTCTAAGATAAAGTAATTAAAAACTTTCATGATATTGGCATGAATTACCTCTCTGATAAAGAGAGTGGTTGCTTGACTTAATGACCATAAGGTTCTTAGTAACTTTCCTGTTGCTTTCTTACACAAATGCGGAATAATTTCTACTTTGTACTGTTCCTAAGGGACGAAATAAATTTATCTAGTCTTGCCTGCTCTTGAAGGCCAGACATACCTGGTATTTAACTGGAGAGCTAGTTCCCTTAGCCCTATGGGATGAAAAACTTTTGTTGGCATAAAGTGACTCCAAATGCTGACGGAAAGTTATTCAAAAGATTCGGTGGAGGATTTTGAAAGCTGGTGATGCTAAAAATAACTTGAAAAAATTTGTGTGTGGATATGCCATGGCAAAGGATGCTATATCTACAGCCTGCGAGTGTGCAATGACTCCACAGTTAGAGGGATCAAGCTGCTTACTGATTTTCTTCACCAGCTACACATGGAAGGAAATCTAGAAAATTGTGTATTCGTTGTAGAAGACAATCCTAGAAAAATCCCAAACCTAAGAAAACGTCCTTTCCAATTTGTTTAATGTGGTTCTTCTGCATTGTTGCTGAATAATTTTTGCCCTTTAAAATACAAGAAGAATAATATTGCTTTGCCAGTCAAATCAGTTAAGTTGAAAATCCAAAAACTTAGCTCAAATTGGTGGATGCTCGAAATTGAGTAACTAATAGTGACCAACTCTTAAACATTATAGCAATACTGTTAATTTCAATCAATTTTAGATTACAACAGCGCAATACCAAATATACTAGAATAGTGATAAAATGCCTGAAAACAAGCATCAAAATACAATTTTGTAACTTTGCAGGGGACAGCATGCACGAATTCAACATTAAAATGCTTAATATTGATATAGTCAACTTTAATTTTCACCACTTTGGCTTAGCAATGCTTGTTAAAAGTGTAACAAAATAACATTATCTCTGGAAAGGATGACTCAACTTTATTCAATTTTTTTTAAGATGGAGACTAACATGTAGCATCTAATATAACAGTTTGTTATTAGTACTTTGGGCACTCATATTGCATTTGAACTAATACGAGGTCTGTTCAAAAAGTTTGTAGACTGAAGTCAAAACACAAAATGTACTTTCTACAGCAGTTACAGGTCTGGGTCTCCTTCAAAGTACTCTCTTTCCCAATGCACACACTTATCCCAGCGGCGTTTCCACTTGCGGAAGCAGTCTAGGTGCGCTTCTTTTTTAATGCCCTTGAGCTCCTTCGTCGCATTTGCCTTAATCTATGGAATGGTCTCAATTCTTCTTCCTTTCAAAGGTTTTTTGAGCATGGGAAACAAATAGAAATCACATGGAGCAAGGTCAGGCAAGTAAGGGGGTGTGGGGAAGAACAGTGATGGAATGTTTGGCCAAAAACTCACGAGTTCTGAGGGCTGAATGGGCTGGAGCGTTGTCATGATGGAAAAACCAATCACCACTCCTCCACAATTCTGGCCTTTTCCGTCGGATGGCATCCCTCAGACGTTTCAAAACTTCAATGTAGTAGATCTGATTCACTGTGGAGCCTTCAGGAAGGTACTCGTGGTGGACAACTCCACTAGCATCAAAAAAACTGTGAGCAGCACATTGATTTTGGATCGAACTTGGCAAGCTTTTTTGGGTCTGGGGGGTGTTTTGCTCGTCCACTGTAAAGATTGGACCTTTGTTTTCAAGTCATAGCCATAAACCCATGACTCATCACCTGTTATGATCTTTGACAAGAATTCTTTACCATTTTCTGAGTGATCAAGCAAATCCTGACAGACTTGAACACGATGAGCTTGTTGATCACTTGTCATCAGACGTGGCACAAATTTTGCAGCAATGCGATGCATCTTTAATTCTTCCGTCAAAATGTGGTGACAAGAGCCTACCGAGATCCCACATTCTTCAGCAAACTCTCTTACAGTCAGACGTCGATTCGCTCGCACTAGAGTGTTGATTTCATCAATGTGTGGGTCATCAGTTGATGTGGAAAGACGTCCAGAAAGCTCATCATCTTCAACAGACAGCCGACCATTCTTGAAAGGTTTATGCCACCTGAAACATGTCGCTCGCTTCATGGCAACATCACCGTAAGCCGTGTTAAGCATGGCAAACGTTTCCGTAGTAGATTTTCCCAGCTTGACACAAAATTTCACAGCATATCGTTGCTCTTTTAAGTTATGCATTTTGAAAAAAATTTGTAAAACTTAAAATCCGACGAACTAAAAAACTACCCTTAACTTAACTGAACATAACCAGCGCTAAAATAAAGATATCTGCAATCAGAAAATGGCATCATAATCAGCTGATCTCTGTAAACCTAGCGACACCAAGCAAATGCACCTGGAAGAAATGAGAGTCTACAGTCTACGAACTTTTGAACAGACCTCGCAAACCCATACTGTGCAATTGCAACATTCATTAATCTTAGTTTAGTCTAGTAAAAAAGCATAGTTCATGAAGCACCATTGATTCTCTACCGCATTTCAAAAGCTAATTAAATTGTCTGTTTGAATATGATTTTCAATAAAGTCGATTTTATTTTGCTTTCGCGATAAGCTTTTCGGACAGAACTCTTCAGTTGTGATCTCTGTCTGGTTTGGTATGTGGTTAGCAGGATCTTTTAAAGACCAAATGCAGTAAGGAGAAATGCACTCTGCAGTACAAAGAAATGTACTCTGCAGTAAGGAAAAATGCATTTTAAGGAGATTGCACAATAGTAAGGAGAAACGCAATCTATCCAATGACAGCAGGCTTTGATTAGTGTGGTAGTTTATAGTAATTTTCTTCAAGAGGTGTTTTAACCCCACCCAACCGAAATGCTTTGTAATAACAATTTAAATCTTTTAAAGGCGGTGAATCATCCAGCCAATTGCGGTGGTTTACAATACCTAAAATTGAACTATAATTTTTGATATTTTTTGTTTTGATTTTGGGACTGCGTTTGCAAAGACATTCAACAAATACAAAAAGATGTCCCCCCGAAAAAAGTTTTTGAAAACTCTGAGTTTTGTTCTTCCCGCCAAAACCACAGTTCTCTATAGTCTATACTATTAAGCCTATTGTAATCTTATTAAACTATTAGGCCTAACTATCTCTAAACTATTAGGCCTAATAGTTTAGAGATAGTTGAGAGATATTTAGGCCTAAACTATTTCGAAATAAACCATCTCTAAACTATTAGGCCTACCACAGTTCTCTAAACCATTAGGCCTACTGTGGTTTTGGCGGGAAGAACAAAACTCAGAGTTTCCAAAAACTTTTTTCAGGGGGACATATTTTTGTATTTGTTGAATATCTTTGCAACCGCAGTCCCAAAATTAAAACAAAAAATATCAAAAATTATAGTTCAATTTTAGCTATTGTAAACCACTGGAATTGGCTTGATGATTCACTGACTTTAAAACTAGGAACTTCCTACAAAATTTTACTAAAATACCTATAAATAAGTATTTGATACTCACCAAATATTGCATTAAAATGTACTTCTACAGTTTTGAAATGAATAATATACCGAAATTCAACATCAAAAGGTTTAATATTTGATATAATCAACTTTAATTTTCACCACTTGGTGGCAGCAACGCTTATTAAAAGTGTAATAAAATAGCAATATCTCTGGATAGGATGACTCAATTTTGTTCAATTTTTTTTTTAAAGGTGAAGACTAGCATGGGGCATCTTTTGAAAAGAAGTCCACAAACACAACTTATCCATATCGCCCTCTAGTGGCAAAAAAGGGCAAATTTTTGGAAAAGTGGGCCTCAAAAAATTGGCCTGGCCGGGAAGGTAAACATTGATGAAAATTTTTGAAACTTGGTATTCACGATCTACTGATGAAACTGCAATACCAAAAAATAGTTAAGCTTAAACAAACAAGTTTTTATTTTTTGTGGGTCGCCTGCAACACCCTAATGAGTATTTACTATAGAAAGTACTTGAATCCGGTTTCCTTCTATTCAACAGGATTAATTCGCTGAGTGATTTCGAGTTGTCTTCCAACAAATTTTTCGGCAGTTCAGTTCTAATTTTTTCCAAAAATTCGTGAGTCAATTTCACTATTAATTGCAGGTCTTCTGGGGTGATACTGATCTGGTGATTGATATGCTGTTGCTCCTTTTTTGTGTGGCTTAAGCTTCTTAAGCAGATGTGAAAGTTTCATCGCAATGCGAGATGGAATCCAAAATTTCAAGGTCTGTTGCAATCCAATCATCGTCCATATCTTCTCGAAGAAACTTTTTTCTTAAACCTACCTATATCTACCTAAAAACTACCTATATAGGCTGCATGAGCTAGTGCTCAGTAGTCTATTGCATGCAAAAGTTTTCGAATCTACTACATGCATTGAAGTGTATCATGTCTGATTACGGCACAATGAGTTGCCGGTCCATATATACAGGGTAGGGTGCTTCAAAAATAGGGTAACAAATTTTTTTATGGAAATGTTACTGGGCTACCTTCCCAAATCTCTCCATTTACTATAAAAACACACTGTGTAAAATATTTTTGAAAAATAATAATGTTTAGGGGTTCCCCAAGCCCCCTAATTTTTCGATTTTTTGAAGCTAAACCGTAAAGTGAAAATGGCTGGAATTTGAAAGTCTTTCATGCAAACATAGAGTTGCTTGGGTTTATTTTCATCAGCATGATGAGCACAATAAGTTAATGCAATTAAAAGAACGCATTTCAACATTTTTTGAATATCAAAAAATTTTAATTACATGCTAAAAATTTGATAAAACTTCGATATTTTACTGTTGTGCAATTGTTTGTTGTAGCAGCACTAGTCTTCTATCTAGAAATTAATCAACTTGAGTTTACACAACCATTGTCACTCTGGTTTCTCCACCATCAGGTTCTAAATATTGTCTGTTTAAATCAACGATTTTATGTTAACCATGAGCTACTCATTGTTTCCCAATTACTGTTACAGTAGTGCGCTCTTTAGTGGTTTGGAAAAATCTTTGCGATGCTGAGACAAGACTTGCAAAAGATACTACAGTTGCTCTTCTTCTTTTGTCAAACGCCCTCAAAATTTTTGTACTAATGCCACACTTTGTTCTGCACGGTCATTTGTAGCAGCTAATGATTTGCAGAAATCTTTCAAAATTTTGAAATCTTCATTTTCATTCCATTGAGCCACTGGAAGGTAAAGGAATGAATATGAAAAGTTTAGCTTTTGGAACAACAAGCATGTGTTGGAACTAGCAAAATCTGCCCAGGTTTTGCTGGTAACAGTATTCAGTGATACAGAAGCTTTCTTCACTGGAGTCTCTTGCTCCATAGGTTGCAAAATTGCTTGTGCCATCTTCTCCTTAATGCTTGACATGGCATCATCATCAAAGAGCGAAAGACCTACCAACTCCTCTGAGAGGTACCATAAATGGCGAGCAATCTTTTCAGTTGTCACTTCAGAAATTGCATCCTTGATGTCTGCGTACTTTTTCAAACACTTCAGAAGAGACAAATCACTGTTTGGAGTTTCCACAGCAAGTGGAGCAGTGATCCATGCTTTGACATAAACTCTTGAAAAAAATACGCACAAATATCAAAGTCCTTTCTGTTCATGGGAAGTTATACGAAATTGGCTACAGAACATCCACACTTTGAATGTGTAGATCACCTTAGTCATCCATCGTGCATGATGGTTAAGCTCCGGGGACTCGAAATCTGGTTCCCAAGACGATGATCTTCCAAGAAACAGCAATGTCAACTCCATTAGCTCTTTGTAGTCATCTCTTGGCTGTGTCTCTGTAGTCAACACTCCCTCAATAAACTTCATCATTTCTTCCTGGATATCCTCAACACCACTTGCTGCTACCTCATCTGTGGAAGCATCTTCATACTTGGCCTGATCTATAAATTCCCAGTTATCTTTGAAGCATTTAAAAAGCTGTATATTTGGGGATGATGATGATGGCAGTACTTTCTTAAAAGTTGCGGCAGCAATCAGATCAAGTATGTGGTGTCGACATGCCAAATATGATAGGTCACGACTGAGAAGCTGTTCAATCATGACACAAGCTCCATTAACTCGACCAGTGTTTGCACTTGTGGTGTCACAACATAATGCCTGAATACTATCTTGTACACCCCAATCTTTTAGTGCTCGATAGACAGCATTTGCTTGTGCCTTACCAGTTCCAGCTACAATCTTTGGTACTGACAAGAGCTGTGTATCTTCTCCAAACGACACAAGTATTGGAAGACGATCTACACTTTTCTTTCCAGTCAAATCAGGAAGAAGTTTTCCATCCCAGTGAACTGTCAAAGGTGCATTGGGAGAAAAGTTCTTCAAAACTTCATCTGCGAATTGCTTCCTGTGGCTACGTCTGCTGCGTCTTATGCTAGCCGCATTCAAAGTGAAATCCTGAATGTTGTGTCCAAGGCTTTTCGCAGTTTCACTGTCAATAAACATAGCAGCTCTGTCAGAAACATTTGCATGATCTAGGCATGATGATAAAGCAGGCGTAAGAATTTGCTTTCGTCTACGCTTGGGGGGTAACGAAGAAACACCTGAAGATCCAGCCACATCTTCATCATCTGTAGCTAAACCACAACTGTCTTCTAGAATTATTTGTATATTTGATGCTTCAGCTTCTTCATCTGCTTTTTGTTGTCGCTCTCTATGTTTTAACAAATCAACTTGTTTTTTCTTCTGCTTTTTCACTAAATTAGCATCTATGCCACGCATACATCCTTGACACCTCTTTTCACATTGGGCCATGAGAAACTGCTTATCTTCCTCAATTGTCATCATGTTCAGGGCATTTGCATGAGCAACATCAAAGAGATCCTCTAAAGATTACTTAAATTTTTCTTCATGTGCTTTCTGGGTGATAGATTGCCTCTTTTCATGCTTCTGCAATTTTTGCCAGCTGTAAAAGAAAGACTCCAGCTTCTTTATAGCATTTCTCTTTTGCTTTACTGCAATGCCATCCTTTTCCCAAAACAAAAAGATCTTCTCAATTGTTAATGTTGCTGCTATTCGAATGGTGTGCTGGACTTCCCAGTGAAGGTACAGAAAGTAACCCAAAGCTTGTCTATTGGAAGGAAGCCTAGACCATGTTATGTCCACAGCATATGAATCCAAAAGATACATTTTACTTTGTTTTCTTGTTGTAACTGCCATTGTTCACACAAAGTGCACAGTGTTCAGTACACTACAAAACTATGCACTATTCAAATACGTAAGTGATATCATGATAATACAATTTACTGTAATCTGTGAACAGAAAAAGTGATTACAGAATTATTCCATGTTTTTTTCAAGTTTGTCTTAATAGGTAGTTGGTAAGCTCTATCATAGTCTTTTAGTTGAGTTGTATGTATCCTATAATCTATTCCAGTTTTAGTGCTGGACTGCTGCAGCTATGTCCTATCTCCAGCTCGAAAGCGCGGCAAAAAACTTGACTCCAAACTCATCACCCAGTTAGTCTGGTGCAAGGGAGTAAACTGCATCTGAATCAGTGGCCAGCTCTGCCCTTCAGAGTCAGACTACAAGTTCAAAAGCCCGAAGAAGGGAGAAGACAATCACGTGTGTCGTTTATGTTAATAGTGACAAATTAAACAGAATGTCATTCTCCAGATTGTGCCAAATTCAAAAATAATTTTTTCAGAAATCATTCACCAAATTCGTAATTAAGAACAGGATACTTCGATTAGATAGCTGACGGGAGTTAAATGCATAAAGCTTATCGCTTGGGTCGGGTTTTTATGTTTTAAAATAAAATATCCACTTAGAAATAAAAAAATTGAATACCAAAAAAATGTTGACATGCATTTTTTGATTGCATTGTCTTATTGTGCTCGTCATGCTGATGAAAATAAACCCAAACAACCCTATGTTTGCATGAATGACTTTCAAATTCCAACCATTTCCACTTTATGGTTTAGTGTCAAAAAAATCAAAAACTAGGGGGGCTTGGGGAACCCCCAAACATTATTATTTTTCAAAAATACATTATTATTTAATAACACCAGCAGAAAAAAATGGAAGCCAAGACCACTAAACAAAAACACTTTAATTTTGACATTTGACTTGTAGATGCAATTTTATAGTTTGGTAAGTATAGCATACCACTAGTTTTGCTTTAAAGGGCAACTATTTTTGAAGCATATCTTATAAAACACCTAAAAAACATCCAAAAGCAAAACACTTAAGATCACCTATATTAAAGTTTCACCAACAATTTCTAAAAACTTTAATATCATTATTACAGCCTTCAGATCGGGATAAATTTTGAAGTGACTAAATAGCATGTTGTCATACGCTATGTTGCATGTAGCTTTACAAAGAGAGAAGCTACAGTACCAATTTTTGAACTTCGGAAGAAAGACAGTTTTGTGATACCAATAAAAGTTAAGATAGCAAAATCTGACGAAACATTATACATTTATTTTTGTTAAAATACTTATACAACATATTTACGTGGTTTTTACAAAGACAAATTAAATTCAAAATGTTGGAAAGTGGCTTTGTTTTTGCTTTAATGCTTAAAAATAAAGCAGTAGTCAATCAAAGACGCCTGGAGAGTAGGGTGTTGCAGTTGCCCTGACCTCTTCGGATTTTTTTACCTTCTTCAAAATAGGAGGTTGCCGAAGAAAATCAAGTGTACAAAGTTTGAGAAAAAAAAAATTGAGGTTTAGGGGTTGCACATAGACCTTTTTGATTCAAGATTTGATATTTATTTGATTTTGTGCCACTAGATGGTGCTATGTGAAATCATTGTTACTAATAAGTCATTGCAAAACTGAACATTTAGTTTTGGTTGTATACATACAAAAAAACTTCACTACAACTTCTAAAACTGTTTATATTTATGTTTTTTGTTTGTTTCTTTTAGAATTACTAGTGGTCAAAATTGATTACGTTTCTGTGCTGGAAAACTACAATAAAAACTTTATTTGAGGTAAACCTACAGTATCTATTTTGGCTGGTTGCATAAAACTAAGTGAAACATAGCCTACAATGTTACTCTCATAAAGAATGACAGTGCAGAATATGCCTTAGGCCTAGTTATTGAAATCTATTAAACTGCTGTCCTAACTTATCTATAGTTATAGCAGCAGCTTACTAAAACCATATTTGTTATGTTTTGCTGTGTAAGATAAGGAGTTTAGTGCAATCCTGTAGGTACAAGCTTTATGAAACACGAACATTAGTAAATCTACTAGCAATATACCTATTATTAGATTTGTAAATTCTTGCAGTTGGCTGCTAGGAGCTTTTTCTAGAACTGATGACAATACTATCAAAAGCACATGCTTTCCCATCAGAAAGCTGGAATTCCTACAATTCGTCAATTAGAAAGAATTGAGGAAGTAAAGAAGTTGGTAGATAAAATGAAAAATTTGTACAAATGCAACTTTAGCAGAACAAACACTAGGAAAAGCAAACAAAACCATTGAAAACTTCAAGGAATATTACCTCTCTCTTCCTTGCCCTCTTTCCCGTGAGGGTTGAGGAGGCAGCAGCTCGAAATTGGGCTACCACACTTCACGGTCTTCCATCACCCCCATCATTTCGCTTGGGTGAAATCCCAAGCAATTCCATCCAAGATCCCCAATGTAATATAGCCTTATCTACAGTAGTTCTGTAGGTTGTCCAACTGTTTTTTTCCCATTTGCTTGGGCAAGTAAAGCTTGTTTAGAAGTTTTTCCTGAGGCATTCTGCTTACATGGCCAAACCACCTAAGCTGAGATCTTTCAATTCGGACAAGAAGCGGCTCTTGAGATTTTCAAATCTCAAGAGATGTGCACCTTGTCAATAATGTAACACCTTTGATTTTTTTGATAAACCTTATTTTGTACGCTTGCACTTGCGATTGCACTCTTTCAGTCATTACCCAATTTTCACAACCATACAGAGATACAGTAGGTGAAAAGGGACAAAGACTGTTTCGAAAATTGAGAGCTTTGCTTTTTTTTGACAATTTTCGTCTCACAACAACTGAATAGTGCAAAGTTCTCACTACTGCAATTGCCTTGCAAATTCAGATATCAAGTTCTTCGTCTTGCCTTCCGTCACTCATGAATGCCACCCCAAGATACTTGAACTTGTTTTCTGTGTCGCTTCATTCAGTTGCAACAAGCACTGCTTAGTGTTTTTTGAAACATGAAATACATCAGTTTTGACCGAGCTTATTTTTATTCCTGCAGTGTCATAGCAGCTGCAAACCTATTTAATGTGCGCTGAAGGCCAGATTCTGTAGAAGCAGAATCAAATTATCAGCACATGGCAGGCAACTGATTTTTCAACTTCCTATCATGGCAAACTCATCAGCTTGGTTGCACTTGTCAATCCAATTCATGTAAACAATGAAGAAGAGAAGAAACAAAACGCACCCTTAGCGGAGTTCGACGCTTTTATGGAAAGCTTTCATTGTTTGCCATTTACTCAACCACGAAACTCCAGTCCGCACCGTAAAATGCCTTCATGGCGTGTAACAACGGACCATCAACGCCATTCTCCTGCAGAACCCTCCAAAGTTAGAAAGGCAATTATATTATACTTTTTCGAGAGAGACAGAGCATGCAAAAAGATCTTTGCCACATTTTCCAGATTTCTCAACATTAAAAAAAATTGAACACCGCCATGAAATCTTGATCATCAAACCAACGCCGTAACATGATTGAAAAATGAAGAAAAAACATTTTTGCATAGCATGATGTTTGATAGAAAAACCAGTATCGAGAATAAGGGAAAAACCTTTGGCTGTCAAAGAAAAGAAACAAAAATTATGACAGCTCATCAATTAGATGCTTTTTGTTAACACAGCTGTCTAGAATAATAAAAAAAGACTGACATTGGGTTAATAACAATAATGAGTGCTTTTCAATTTAAAATTAGAGCCAGATATGAAATTAATCATTAAATTAGAAAAATATGCAATAATTTGGTATTAATTATGCTTGTGGCAGTAGGTCTTTGATGCAGCTTTTGATAAATTGATTTAAGAAGTTCTCTTGTTGGCTATGTACTAAGCAACAACTCCAAAAACAGTAGAAATGATCAAAAGTGATCACAGGTTCGACTTATAGTCCAAAAATATTCAAAATAAAAAAAAATTTTGAAATTGCCAAAATTTTGATGTCACTGTGCGACCCCTAAAGATTGACAAATTTTTACGAAACTTGACCTAAAGGGTTTTTGTGCAAAGCCTCCAACTTGAGCCAAGGCAAAAGTTGCCACGACAAAATTTTCAAATTTATGGGGCAGCTGCAACACCCTACTGGAGAGTACAGATTCAAAGTAACCAAAAGTCACAACAAACTGTTTGTTAAATTATGATACAAAAAATTTCATACCAGCCTGAGAAGACAGAAATAACTTAATTTAGTACAGAAACATTTTGGAACAACAGCCAATTTAGCTTGAACTCAAAATTGAAGTATTTGTACAAAAGTTTACCCATAATCTGCACATCACATAACCTGCAGTGATCTTTCTATGCTTTCAATAACTAATAAAATAGTATGAAAAGGCTACCACACTACCATGTCACCAAACTATCATAACTAGATTCACAGTTAATAAAGCTACGTTATAAGGAAGCATTAAAACTTTCTAACTTCACTATTGTTACCTCATACTAAAAATTTTACAGACAAATTGATTTGGGAACATAATTATCATTATATTGTATAATATCAAAATTTACTGCAATACAGTAATTTTGGTGCTCTTTTGTGAAATTATGTCAGAATCAAAGTAAGCTTAAATTTGATCACATTTCAATCTACTCCAAAAGCATCCTCACATTTGAATTAGTGGGTATGGAGCCCAAAATGAAGTTGCTAACCTGAACGATTGAGAAGTTAGAGACGTTTTTGTTTATTTTCACAATGATTCATGAAATTCTGCCAGAGGACCCCCTAGAAATTGACTGTTTTTAAAAATATTTAACAGAAAACGTTTTTTATACACATTACACCATTTGAACACAGGTAAAAAGAAAATAAAAATTTTGAGGCAAAATAAGCACCCTAACGGACAGCCAAGACTTAAAACCCAAATTTTCTATTTTTGTAATTTTACTTAGGTGCTAACTGCTCCTCAGTGCCAAACAGAAGCATAAAGTTTAAAATAAGAGCGTAATCAATCGAAATCACTATTTGCACCATAATTATATTGTATGCAATTTAAAAGCTTTTGAAGGACTGCTTTTAATTATCTAAAGCTGCCCGACTAGACGTTGAAGCATTAAAATTTCATGTGACCATTAATTAGGACTGTATTACAACTGAAATAAAATATAGGAAAGAAGCCAAACTTTTGGCTTGTTCTTCTCACACCTAGCACATTTTTGTCTGTGCAAAAGTTTGCTTCTATAAACAGCTTTCAAAACAACTTAAAAAAATTTACACCAGCACAGTTGTAGCAAAAAATAAAATAAAACGTTAAAAGCAACTATCATGCTTGATCTAAGTTATTTTAATTGTGATCTGCAAATTGCCATGCGTGATGAAGAAGCAGGAAAAGACATCGACAATGAACCACCCCCCATTCTGTCACACAAGCAGCAAATAGCAGCCTATAAGCAGTGGTGTAAAAAGTACTCGAAAACTGTAATCAAGTAACAGTTTTGTCACTTGAATGAAAAAATACTTGAAGTATTGCCCAAAAAAGTGCTTGAGTAACAGTATAAAAAGTAGTCATTTTAAAGTACACAAGTACAAGTATTTCTGAAAGTATTAAAGCAAAACCGTACATAATTTGTGCATCTCTCTTCATATATGTCTCAGCAACCAGAGTACAAGCCGTTATCCAACTTCAGTCGCTGTTTTGTTTAAACAATAAACCTGGATGTATTTCCACTCAGCTATCCTGCTGATATGTACAGGTGTGGATAAAAAGAAACAGACTGTTGAATTGAAAAGTTTATTTAGATACATATTTTACAATGTCCACTTTGAGTAACACCTACGAGTCTTAAGTTATATCTAGTTGTCCTCTTCGAAGTATTCCACATTGGCTTTGCTGCACTTTTCTACTCTTGTTGACCATGCTTTGAAGCACTGTAAAAATTCCTCTTTTGTGATGGTTTTAAGGTGGTTCGTTATGCTGGTCTTGATATCCTAGACTCCTTTGAAACCTGCCCACTTGACAATCCCTTTTAGTTTTGAAAAAAGAAAGAAATCACAAGGGGGTAAGTCCAGAGAATAAGGTGGATGATGCAATGTGGTGATTTTGTTTGAGACCAAAAACTGTTTCACCCTGAGGGTTGTGAGGGCAGGAGCATTGTTGTGCCCAGGAAGCTTTTTGTTTTTGGCAGATTTTGTTGACAAGGCGAGTCAGGACTTCCCAGTAGAAGAGTTGGTTAACTGCCCGGAAGAACAAACTCATGATGCACCAAGTCTGTGATGGTTAAAGAAGGTGATCATTGTCACCTTTACTTGCGAACGTTGCATGCGAGCCTTCTTTGGTCTGGGTGAGGATGCACTTTTCCACTGGCGACTTTTTCGTTTTGCTTCTGGATCATATTGAAAAACCCATGACTCGTCTCCTGTGATGAGGTTTTCCAAGAGTTTGTCATCTGCTTCCAGCTGCTGAAGGATGTCTTGGCACGCATTCAATCGCTGAACTTTCTGTTACTCAGTCCAAAGCCTTGGCATCATTTTGGCACAAACCTTCTGCAATCCACTTGTTTAAAGTGTCCACCAAGATGGTGCGAACCGTTTCTTTGTCCATCCCAACTTTGTTAGTAATAACTAAGGCAAGTTTTTGCAACTTTAGCAACTTTTTTTTACAGCTTCCGACAGCATCTTAAATATTACGAATTTACGTAGTACAATGATTTAAGCTGTTTTTAGGAATTTTAGATTGCAACTTTTTACTGCAACTTTTATTAAATATGGCACAAAGTGTTAGTGTGATTGAAAAAAAATGCTATAAAACTATTTCGGTACATTTCTATTGTCCTTGATTTGCACTACAAAAAGCTATGTAACAGATTACCTGCATCTAAATGTTTTATAGGACACAACAGTGGGCTTATAACTTTGTGCACTGCGAAGTGAAGTTTTAATATGCAAGGAAAACTGTAAGTAAATGATCGCCATTTCTTCCCAAGTAATAATGTTTGCAAATATTTGGCATTACATTAAATAAATTGCTTGAGTAAATTACTGTGTTTGAGAATAAGTGCAACTTTTTGCAACTTTCGTTAAAAATAAGTGCAACTTCTTCAATCTTTTAGTGCAACAAAAACTTGCCCTAATAATGACACAAATTGTTAAGCGATGGTCCCTGCGAACCAACTGCCAAACCTTTGCAATGTTGGCATCAGTCGTGGAAGTGCAAGGCCTCCCTGACTTTGGATCATCCTCCACATCCTCCCTGCCTTCCACAAATCAGTAGTGCCATTCAAAAACTCTTGATTTGGACATGGAAGAATCTCCATAAACATCACCCAACATCTTCAAAATTTCTGTCACAGTTTTTCCAAGTTTGACACAAAATTTAATGTTGATTTTTTGCTCAATTGTCATTTCGCAATTAAACTCCTATCGCCACAAAAACTCAATCAGATATCGCACAACAATATTGTTCAGCAAGTACTCAATCACATTCACCTGTTGCTCAGTAAAAGCAAAAATAATTGCGATGTAGTGTCAAAACAGCTGTTAAACAGAGAACAAATGTTACGCCACACTGTGAAAGTGTTAATTCCCAATGATTAATCGCGTTGCGCAATCTGTGACATCAGTCCAGCATCTTTCTAGCCACACCTCGTATATATTATAACTTTCAAAAACAAGATATTAAATCAATCGAAGAAAACCTATTGGTGTTCATTACAGGTCTATAGCCTAGATAGGAAATACGATGCCTTGCTACTGTGATAGGTGTCGCTGTTTATCAAACCAGGACAAAATAATAGCAAAGTTTGCGGTTCAGGTTTGTGGAAGAGAAAAGTCATTTGCGAATGCAGATATGCAAAAAATACCACTAAAGTACGGCAAACTTGTGGTTTTACAGTTGCAGACCCTCCATTGCAATGTTGCGGAATTTGCAATTGTGGAATACAGTGTAAATTTGTGGTACCCAGCACTGGTAATTGCTTACACAACTTGCGGCTGTGGAGTAAAGCGTAAATTTGTGGTGCCCAGCACTGGTAATTCCTTATATTGTGACACGAAATAAACTTTTTTCAGGATGCGAAATTAACGTTTGCCTTGCCCGAGGCAAGCTGAAATTGTCATGGGCAAGTTATTGTTTGGCTTAAGTTGCGTGACGGGCAAACTCACAAATTACACAGCATACTAAGCAACATCAAAAAAGATTAATTAGAGATGCAATTTAGGTTCGCTTTTGTTTCAATAAAACAAAATGTAAGTAGATAGCTGTTGCTTGGTTTATTTTAGCACTTTGCAATCATCACAATGAACACTTCATTTAATCAAATGCACATCATTAATTGCAATTAACACTTCTTAATCGCACATAATTTTTTTGATACTCAGCTCAGACAAACTTTGCAACTTTTTGGCTGTCACAATAATAACAATTATAATGAGAAATAATAAGAATTATAATCAAACAATTTAAAAACAACACTTTTAAGTTTTGAAGATGAGTTGCTTTCTTAAATTATTTTGCCACGTACCAGGACCATATTTGTGAATTAGGGCGACAAATTTGAGAAACTGTAATCTTCGTGAAAGTGTAGAAATTGTTGAAGTCTTGCTGTTTTGTCCCATTATATTATTTGTAATTGGCAGTCCACAAGTCTAGCTATAGTGTTGTTGTTGTGACTTGGTTTAACGAATGCAGAAATTAGAATACTTTGAGTTTGGAATTTTAGCATATTTGTAGCTTTGGAAAAGCAATTTAAATTTGTTGACATATATTTGTCATAATACTTTTAATAACCTTTCTAAATTTCTTTTGATTAGTTTGATATATTTTAAATTCGAGCTAATTACTATGCTTTATTGGGACTTCCGCGACGCTTTGCGTCGGAAGTCCTTATGTTTTTTTCCGGCATATTTTACGAATTCGTAAACAAAAATAAAAACGCTATAACTTTGAAACGGCTGAAGGTAAAAACTTGAAATTTAGATCTTAGCTGGCGCACATACGCATCATTCTTTGTGCAAATTTTGGGGGAAATCGGTCATGCCACACGGGTTTCCAAGCCAAAAAATGAAATGCCAATTTTAGGTTTAAACAGCTCTAGCTTGAAAACTAATGGCACTAGGGGAATAAAAGTTTCGATTTTAGAAGCGTCTGGGCATGTTCTTTCAGCTCTCAAAAATAAACCATGACGATTCCGACACTTTTTTTTTTATTTATTTATTAATTTATTTATTTAAGCAAATCACATGGTGGTGACAACTACTCGAAAACCACCAAAGCTAGAAACTTGAAATTTGGACAGATTATAAGTCTATACATTAACTTGTGTCCCTGCAATTTTGGAGGCGCTACGTCACATGGTTTGGGGCATATGCACCCCAAACTTGTGACAGCGAAGTTACAAATACTCGAAAACCACCAAAGCTAGAAACTTGATATTTGGACAGATTGTGACTTGTGTCCCTGCAATTCTGGAGGCGCTACGTCACGTGGTTTGGGGCATACGCACCCAAACTTGTGACAGCAAAGTTTATTAAGTGATTTTAGTCACGTACTTGCGCGTGCTGCCTTGGCCGAATGGTTAAAGGCGCCAGTGCTGAAATCCTAAGACCTGGGTTCAATTTTCTAGTTGGCCATCGCTTTTTTCATACTAATATTGTATTGAATCTAGCAATTTTTATTGTATTGAATAGTTTAACATGCCAGTGCTTCAAACATAAGACCTGGGTTCAATTATTTACTTGGCCATGCTTTGATGAAACCAAGATTATACCAAATCTAGCATACTAATTTTTTTTTTTGATTACGACAAAATTGTTTATATTTTTTTTTGGACACTAGACATGATCAGAGGGTATCAGGTTTCATTTTGTGGGAAGACATCCCAATAATCAGCTTTTTACTTTTTTTTTGCTACCACTAAAAATTTTAAACACAAGAATATTTTTACGTACTTTGGAGGTAGTCGCCTGCGCGCGCGTGCTGCTATGGCCGAATGGTTAAAGGCGCCAGTGCTTGAAACCTAAAACCTGAGTTCAATTCTCTAGTTGGCCATCGCTTTGATCATGTTGATATCTTATTGAATCTAGCATATTAATTTTTTTTCCATTATGACAAAATCGTTTATGATATTTTTTGTTTCACACTAGGTATGATCAGAGGGTATCAACTTTCATTCTCTGTGAAGACGTCCCAAAAATCACCTTTTTAAGACCTTAAGCTAGCGCGCTAGTTTTATTTTGCTACCACTAAAAACTTTCAAGACAAGTATATTTTGATATACTTTGGAGGTAGTCACCTACGCGTGCTGTCATGGCCGAATGGTTTAAGGTGCCAGTGCTTGAAACATAAGACCTGGGTTCAATTATCTACTTGGCCATCACTTTTATCAAATCAAGATTGTATCGAATCTTGCATATATTAACTTTTTTTTCGGATTTGACCAAATCGCTTTCAATATTTTCTGTTCGACACTACGTATGATCAGAGAGTATCAGGTTTCATTCTCTGTGAAGACACAAAAAAAACACTTTCTAAACACCATAAGCAAGCGCGCTAGATTTTTTGGGTGTCAGAAGAACTTTTTAGGACAAAACTATTTTGACTTGGGGGGACCAACCCCCTAAAACCCCCAAATGGACCCAAACAAAAATCAGTTTTTTTGACAACCTAAGCTAGGGTGCTACATCTTTAATAACAAGACACAACAAAGAGATAAATATCTTGACATATGTAGTTTCGGGGTACCACCCTCCCGGGGACCCCCCAAGTGGCCACCCCAAACTTCAATTTTTTGAACTGCTTAACATAGGATGCCACTGTTTTTTGCTACCAGTCGATATTTAAGAGGAAAATATTTTGACGGGGTTTCGGGGGAACCGCCCCCCCCCATTGGGGAACCAAAATGGACCCCTAAAAATCAATTTTTTGAACGACTTAATTTAAGGTGCAAGTGTTTTTTGATATCAGTAGGTATTTAAGAGGAAAATATTTTAACGTGGTTTGAGGGTACCACCACCCCCCTCAAGGACCAAAATGGGCTCCCAAAAATCAATTTTTTTAATCACTTAATTTAAGGTGCCGGTGTTTTTTGATATCAGTAGATATTTAAGAGTCAAATACTTTGACGTGGTTTGGGGTACCACCCCCCTTGGGACCCCCCAAAATCAATTTTTAATCGGCTTGAGCTGGGGCACTAGTTTTTTTTGATATAAGCACATTTCTAAGACAAGAATATTTCGACATCGTTTGGGGTATTACCTCTTCGAACCCCCCCAAAATGGACCCCCAAAAACTAATTTTTTGATTGGCTCAAACTAAGGTGCCAGTTTTTTTATGATATCAACACATACTTAACAGACAAACATTTCGACATAGTTTGGAGGTGCCAACCCCCCTTGGGGACCCCCCCAAATAGACCCCCCAAAAAACAATTTCTTGAACGACCTAATTTATGGTGCCAGTGTATTTTCATATCAGTAGATATTTGAGGCAAATAATTTGACAGAGTTTGGGGGTACCACCTCGCTGAGGCCCCCTTCCAAATGGACGCCACAAAAACAATTTTTTGAATGGCTCAAGCTAGGGTGCCAGTGTTTTTTGCTGTCAGTAGGTATTTAAGATACAAATATTTTGGCGTGGTTTGGGGGTATGGCCCCACTCGGGGATCCTCCCCAACAGCAATTCTTTGAACGACTAAATTTACAGTGCCAGTGTTTTTTGATATCAGCAGTAGATATTTTGAAGACAAATAGTTTGACATAGTTTGGGGGTGCTGCCCTCTGGGGACCCCCGAAAATCAATTTTTTGATTGGCTCAAGCTAGGGAACTAGTTTTTTCAAAACATCACCACATATCTAAGAGACGAATGTTTTGACATCATTTGGGAATACCCCTCCCCCCCCTTGGACTCGCCCACAATGGACCCTTCAAACATTAATTTTTTGTTTGGCTCAAACTAGGGCGCCAGTTTTATTTTTCAATATCAACAAACACAACAGACAAATATTTTGACATAGTTTGAAGGTGCCACCCCCGCGGACCCCCTCAAAATGGACTCCAAAAATCAAGTTTTTGCACAACCAAGTTTACAATGCTTGTGTTTTTGATATCAGTAGATATGTCACAAGCAAATATTTTGACAAGAGTTTGGGGGTACCACCCACCCCCAAACGGACCCCTTAAACATCAATTTTTTCAACGGCTTCTGTTAGAGCTCTAGTTTTTATTTGACATTATGAAATACAGAAAAGACAAACACTTCAACATACTTTGAAAGTGTAACCCCCCGAAACTCCCCAAATGAACCTCACAAAAATCAATTTTTGGACGATTTAATCTAAGGCTTTATTGTTTTTGATATTACTAGGTATTTATGCGACAAAAAATTGACATAGTTTGGGGGCACCCTCCCCCAAACTCTCCCAAACGTCATTGTGTTGAACGGCTTAAGCTAAAACTCCACTTTTCTTATACATAATATGGGGATACCAGACCCCCGGAAATCCCCACGTAAACCCCACAAAAATCAAGTTATTCAACTTACTAAGGCTCCAGTTTTTTTTACATCAAAAGATATTTAAGAGACAAAATGTTTGACATAGTTTTGAGTACTTCCCTTCGGAACCTTCCCAAATGGACCACATAAAATCATCTATTTTGAACGACTTGAGCTAGGGCGCTAGTTTTTTGGATATCAGTAGATATTCGAAAGACAATTTTTTACAAGGTTTGGGGGTACCAACCTCCAAATGAGCCTTCCCAAAAATCCCTTTTTGAAAGCTAAATTTACCAATTGATTTTAGTCAGTTGGGTTCACATGCTGAGGTGGCGTAATGATTAAAGGCGCCAGGGTTTGAAATTGTCGAGAATGAACTGAGGCTTTACCCAAACCACAAACGATTTAAATCCCACATTTATTTTTTTCATGAAACAAAATCAGTTTGTTTGCATTGCATACGATTGAGTTTTGCAGAAATATTGGTAACCTTCAAAGTATGAAGGGGAGAATGATGGTGAAATGGAACTGGTGGAAGTCCCGTATTATTTTCCCATGGAAAAATGAACATGTAGTAATGAAGCTAATTTTTTCATCAACTTGTTAATCTGCTAAAAAGTTTTTTCATGTTAACGGACTAAATTAACTTTCGTTAAGTTCTGTTAACTTCCATTAAGGTTTTTATCGTTAATATCTTGCACCATTTATTCAGCGTATCGGTACAAACCAGTTTGCACTGGGAACACTAATATTGCGTATAAGCACGAGTTTTATAGAAAAAGCGAAGAAAGCTCTTTTTGTGGCAGTAATATGCTGCAGCCTCATAGGTCTATTAATTTAATTATCGCTGTTCGCAATTTTCAAAGATTTTCCTATCACAGCTTCGTTAGTGCATTTGAACCTGTGTTTATCTTGAAATTAGGTTACACTGGAAATGTAACTTCCAAAACACAAAACGACCACCATAGCAAAAAATATTTCTTCACAATCAGCTCAAAAGCGTCAATACGTGTTCTAGAAGTGAGTGAATAAAAAGAAATGTAAATTACATGCAAAATGTTAACAAATTAATGACTTCATTAACTTCCATTAATCACAGCTGAAAATAACAAACGTTAACGAAGGTACGAAGTTGTTTAACGGATAAGTTGTTAACGAAGCTAACGCTTTGCATTACCTTGCCCACCTATGCTCATTTGTTTAGAGTGGTTCACTCCAAAAAAGCTGCAATGTGTTCAAAAAGTTAGATACCGATATAAAAGTGGCAAAACTAACTTATCGACTGCAAAAAAGCAAAAATGATACAGCATTATTATCCTGGACTGTTACAAATTTAGTGACAAAAAGCTGTAGTCAACTCACTGCAGTAACAACTCAGTAACTTTTGAGTAATTTTATCCAAATTATCACATGCATCACCTTAAATATGCTCACCATATGAAGTTCCAGGACCGAAATCAGATCCAGCCTCCTTCATTACAGCTCCAAGTTGTTCGAGGTTGCTTAAACGTTCTGGAGGTTTTCGATCAAGCTTCAAATAAACAAAATCTTCCATTCTAGTGTCTGCAAAAAAAGTAAGCAGTGCTTTTTTTAGAGAGAACCAAAAAACATCAGATCTATTAGTAATCTGGTACAGGTATCAAAAAGGAATTAACAGTTAAGACACAAACCTATTATAAACACCACCTTATTTTTCACATAGCATACTGCCAAATTTGTTTATCAATAAAAAATCAGAAAGTATTTTAACAATCATCTGGACTTAGAATGTCGAAGTTATAGGGTAGGGACTAGCAACAATGATTGCACGTAGTTGAATTAATTTTAAATTAAAAGACGAACTATCAAAAATGCTGCATAACATAACAAACAACAATCTTGACATAATTAATATCATGTTAATCACTTGGATTTGGTTGTAAAGCCATTTCAGTTTGGCTTTTGAGCTTTTCTGTCCAATGTTTAGTTTTGTCATAGCGAAGTTGTAAGTTTTCAAAATTAGCATCATATTCCGTTTTTTCAGCACTTCCAAGCTTTTCTTCAGTGTACTAAAGCAATTAAAAAGTCCTTGTAAAATTAAGAGAGCACAGTTACGTGTGTATCTATTGTACAGCGCACAAATACCAAAAATGAAAGATCATGATGGATATGTCTGACTAAATACAAGAAGTGTCTACCGTACAAATTGTGTCATGGGTGCTGGGACACACAATTCTAAAAAATAACAAACGATCATTCTATTATAATGTAGCCAGTCAATGTAAACCACCCTCTTAGAATTTTTTTGTTTTTGAATATGTTGCGGTCCTAAGTGAGAGATGAAGATTAGTGTTGGTTTCATCAAAATCCATCAAGCGGTTTACGAGATATCAGCATTAACATTTTTGCCACTAGAGGCGCTAATTTTTATTACAAAAACTAAAATAGGGTTAAAAATCATCATTTCTTGGGCTACATTGACAAATAAAATATGCATTCTTATGGTTTAGGGGACAAGTAATTCATATTTTCATCATAATGGTGAAAAAAAACAAAATCCCTCAAATTAATGACTGAAAGTTTTGGGTGTCCTCCACTTTGATGCCCCATATCTAAAATTGCAAAAAAAAATTTTCCCCAAACCAACGACAAAAGACTAGGAAAAGCTAATTGTTTCATGTGGATAAATAAAAATAAAGGTGTTCTTTTGCATACTTCAGTAATTGATAGGCTAAATTCAGTCAAAAATGTGAATTTTTTTTAAACAATTATGAATTATCAGGGTTTAAAATTTACGCTTGCTCAGAGGCAAGCTGAAATTGCTTTGAGCAAGATTTTTTCTAGCTTTGCTTGCCCAATGGGCAAGTCAATAAAAAGCAGCGAATAAAATAAACAACTTAAAATAAGATTGTTTAAAGCGCAAGTTACCACTTTTGCAACAATAAAATAACTGCAAGTATGGAAAGCTTTTATTTGCTTTATTTTAGCGCAATCATGACACTTAAAACTTAGTTTAGCCACACCTCACGCACACATCATTTATGCAATTAACACTTCTTAATCGCAAGCAAATTTATTCAATACTCAGATGCGCTTTAAAATGCTTTTGGAGTAAAATATTCAGTTAAAATTCTTCTCACGCTTGTAGCATTAACCGCTTTTTTGGGTTTCACAAGTACTACCCTGTGCTGTGGAAAAGCAAGGTCGAAAATTCAGTAATTTTCAATTTTATTTTACTCTTTAAAGATCTTTGTTCCTTTATCTTTTACAAAAAAGTTCAGCTTTTAAGCTGGTGCAGTTTTTGAGATATTTGTGATTGAAAAATAAAATGCATTTGCAGCAAAAAAGCCATGCGAATTGTTACTGGTAATGGAACAATTGAAACGAGTACAATCCAAAAATCAATTTTTGAGAATTGAATGATTGCAAAACCAAAAATGGCAATCACATCGATGACTTTCTGCGATATTTTGATATGCAAGAAAACTGTGATGCAATGCAGAGTAGAACAATGTCACTAGATGAGATTTTTTGCAATAATTTAAAATTTTTTCGATGCAATAAGATCACCGCTAGTTTGCGATCATTTAATTATGAATATCGATTTTTCTATTAACTTTGAAACAGAAGTTTGTTGATTGTTATCTAAAATAATGTAAACTGAAACGTAGTGTGATTGTGATGCAACAAATGCCAAAACATTCTCAAACTTCTGCTTTAAATGTGACTTTTGACAAAAGAGAAGGAACCAACAGAAACTACGGCAAAAGTTGCAGATTTTCAGACAAATATTCAATTATTCATACGATCATGGATGTGGATTCTTTTACGTGTTTCGATGCGATAATTTGATTCGATCTTTTTGAAATCAGAGCGGCAACAGGATTTTTGATGCAATTGCCATCACAGAAAAAAATGCATATGTTACGTCACTCCAATTTAAAAATCGCACACAAGAAGTGGATTTTCTTAAAATACAACATTAGGCAAATTCGGTACTTATAGGCATTTTTTTCGAAACAAACCATCAAAATACACTATGTCTCTTTGCTTCAGGCAAGCAAACATTTGCTATCACTTGCCCAATGGGCAAGTTGTTGAAAAAGATAATTTCTACCCCTGATTATATTAATGTCTCTCGCAAACGCTAAAGACGCTTTCAATTTTTGCAAAACAGCTATGCCTATTATTTCTTCTACTTTTCATCAAAAGAGAATCTTTCTGAAGCTTTTCTAGTCGTAACTGAAAAATATGTTCAAGGTCACACCATACCAGGCACCAGAAGCTACCATGTTTTTTTCCTTAGAAGCAATTGGTAACATCAAGTTTAAAATCAAAGCGGAGAATGATTGATATGCTGGTTGCTACAAGTTTTTCGATAGTCAGCAGGAAAATGTAATGATCAATGTTGATAATTATATAGCTGTAAAATATGATAATTCTTGGTAGATTGGCATCATCATAAAAGCAACACCGGAAGATGACCTGTTAGTGAAGTTCATGCACCCAAGTGGGCCACGGCAAACCTTTCACTGGCCAAAGCATGATGATATTTTATGTCCCAAAAGCTGAAGTTTTATCACAAATTTCTTTCCTGAACATCAGCAAATCTGCTCGTGCTTATCAGATCACTAATATGAGTCTAAATTTTTGTCAGAGCTGTGTCATTGCCAGGGACATTTGATTTTCAATTTTTTTTACTGACCTGCAGAGTGCAGACAAGTAAAAATAAAATCTTTGCTGATTATGGCAGCTAACATGGTGCTGAATAGACTGTAAATCCTTTTCATTATTAATCTGCTCATGAGCATAGGCATCAATTATGGGGGGCCCAGGGGGTGGCGCCCCCTGGGGTCTAACACTGAAGGGGGCGAAATATGTCTGGCCCCCTCGGTTTTCTGGCAAGTAATAACTGCTTGGCAACAAGAAATCCAAAACTCTGGACTGAGATAGAGCCAGAACACGCCGAAGACCTTTTTTTTGGTCTGCACCTGAATTTGGGGGCAAAATTCCGAACTGAAAATGAGTTATTAAGTTTAACCAAACTTCTCTAAAACATTTTGACTCCTCGGAATTTGCTTAATCAACAAAAAATAGACGCCTTTGCTTATGAGCATTTGCTTTATGTTGTATATATTGCATTAATCATGCAATGATTTGACATGAACTAATAGTCTAATTAAAAACGCGTTTACGGGCCCCGGAAACATACATTTTTTTACCTATATGGCGATTCTCAGTATAGTCTGAAGTTTCCGGCTAGGGTCATCCTCACCCCACTTTTCCTGCCCATTTACGTCATATCGACATCATTTCCGCAAAAGTTGACTAAATTTTTTTAGCTTTGTTGACTTTTACTTTATTCATTCTCACTTCTCTTGTGGTTGGACCTGAATTTTCAAACTTGTGTCATGCAACAAGTGGGACATGGGCAATCATCAAATGCATTTATGACATCATACAATTATGACATCACAATGCAGGAACAAAAATGTTCCCAAAATTATAAAAAATTACCATTTTTAGCGATTGTCAACTTTTATAACTTTTGTTATATTTGATGTAGAGCCTTAATATTACAGCTGAAGAAAGTACATGCATATCAGAAGATACTACATGAATTTGGTTTACTTTGATCAACATTTTCATACAATAAATTACATTGAAAGTATGACACCCGTTTGGCAATATTTATCGTATTTCGGCGTTTTCCAAGCCTGAGTTGATTTCAATAACAATATTTGCTTCTATAATCGACTTTTTTTCAAAATTAGAAAATTTTTAAAGTCTTCTGAAGGTGAAAAAGTTATGACGTCATGTTGATGATGCCATATGTTAGTAAATATTCACAAAAACGGCCCTAAGTTTGTGTTGGTGTTATAAATAAGATGACATCAAGTTTTTCACGGACCACACAAACAAGAGCCAAAAAAGTGATAACATCATCATTTATGACGTCATATTATCGAAAATATTTCTTTTTGCAATTATTGCTGTAACTGATGAAGGAAAGTTTCTTCCAAAAATTTAAGCAATGTACTATACAATGTATTTAATTTATAGAAGTTTGATGTTACAAGTGATGATGTCGCATTTAAATAAAACATTTTGTAAGTTACGAATAGCCTAATCTTAACAACAAAGACAAGTAGCTTGACCATCAGTCTGTTGAGAAATCACTATCCTCTTTCTCCTCAATGCAATCATTGAAATCTTCTAATCCAATGAACACTTCCTGCTCGCGTTTTTGCTCTGCGTTATCTATTAGAGTTGGGAGTCTTCCAGGACGTCTTTGGCCTTGAGAACGTCCCTTCTTGGCCTGGGCCTCGAAGCCTACAAGTCCTCAAAAATGTTCTTTTCTCGGCTCGAGGACAGCATTATTTTTTGATTGGTTAAGAAGGAAAATAACCAAACAAAAGACAACATAAACTTTTGGCCTGTCAATTTGTTTCTTAACATAAAGTCATAGCCAACTATGCAAAGTCATATCGAAACATATTTTAAATGGCATTGTGCGAAAGCTGTAATCAGAAAATGTGAGTGCAAAAACCCTTGTAAAAAACGCGACGCCACTGGGATCCTCAGGTTATTTTTTGAAATTAAATACCTTATGTTAAATTTAATAAAATATCTTTAGGCAGCCTAAACGTTCACGATTATTTATTGATAGACATTAGCTATGAGAAAGATATCGCATACAATGAAATGTAAAGAAAAGATTGGCTTATAATTATAGTTGGAAAAATGCGGGAAAACTTTTTCTAATTTAGCATTTACGGTATTTTCTTTCCAAAATTGCTTTGAAAATCTAACTGTGTAATCTTTTTTAAACTCACAAAAATTGCTATTTTCTCCGAAAAAAAATCCCTAATGTTATTCAACATGGGACACGGGGACTTTGCCCTCATCCCCAGAGCTCCCTTTTTTAATGTCAAAACCTTGAGCTTATAAATTTACCAAGTACGGTGCCTCAATCATGTTAAAAAACTAAATTTATAGTATTTGCAATAATACTTTTTGAATAAGAATGTTTAAAAATTTCCGTGAAAAGAAATCATTTAACCAAACAATATCGTTTGCGTGTAGGAAACTACTGAAAAAGTGGGGATCTATAATCAGTGAAAGTTTGCATCAAGGCCCTAACTGATGAAATTAAGACATTAATATTGACCATTTCTACGTTTATATTAGCTATATTCCATTCACAAGATGGCCTTGTTTCATTGCCTCGATACCGCTATGGTACGCAATCAACATCAGCTGCTAACGTGTTAAACTTCAAATGACATTCATCATTTTCACTCAGAATGAAAGCCAAAGCTGTCGTAAACATTTTATTATATCAAATATTTTTATTTGTAAAGTATTATAAACATTTTATTTCGTAAAATAAAAAGTTTACAACAGCTTTAGCTCTTTTATTCTGAGTGAAACTGTTTCTTAAGACCAATTTTTATGCATTCATTATTATTTTTACTGTTTTCGAATTATCATCAAAAAATTAATGAAATACAATACCTTAAACACTCTTGGGTTTAAAAATATGGAAAATATGCCAATCATAATTTAGAAAAATTGTGTCTTTGGTCTTGGCCTTATTGGCCTCGACCGTTCCTGCCTTTGGCCTGAAGAGGGTCTGCCTTGATAAGTCAATTCGTGGTCTTGGCCTCAGATTTTTTTGAAGTTGTTGGACTTGGCCTCAAAGGTTGTGTCCTCAACTCCGCCACTGCTAGCTACGATGTCTACCAAAGTGCTTGGAAGAATGAGTTTTACTTGCCAAATCGGCTCCAAAGGGTTATTTTGGTTTTTGAGCCAACCTTGCTTGTCATCATAAGGACTTGGTTGCTTCTATAAATGGTTCATCAGCTTGTTTATAAAAGGCAAGGCGATGTTTAAATCTGTATATGCGAGGAAATAAATTACTAAAGCGCGGTGGAAATCTAGCCAAATCAATTTTAGAATTTGATTTAAGGGTTAGATCGTCTCCAACCATTTTTTGTATCATTTTGCTTCACAAAAAAATTAAGTGATTTAGTGTTATTTTGTCTTTGTACATTAAGCAAGTTTAATGATTCCAGGTCTTTCATGATTGGTCCGAAACTTCCCACTCATCACCAAGTTCTCTGCAAAGCAATATTTGTACATTAAGAAATTTGTCTACTCATTTTAACCCTTATTCTATAGTGTTGCCATATGGCAACAGGGTTTAAAAAATTTTTTAAATACGTTTTGGATCATGGTTTTTGGATTTCAAAAACTTTTAAGTACTCTACATTAATATGTAGTTGAATGTATATTTACAGTTTAAAATAATTGTTCCTATCATTTTAAGTGTGGTCTCAAGCACAAAAAAAACTTCAAAAAATGGCTTGATCATTGAGATTATTTTTTGTATATTTAGTTCTTTTTTGAAAATTAGTTTTTGTTGTTTGTTTTATTGTAAGAGCATAACAAGATACTATGACGTGTGGCCATGGCGACCTCAACAGCAGGCCATGACATCGTGCAAGCGGTGGCTGTTTGTGGAGGCTGGCTCTAATTTTGCGCACGATTTGCATTCTGCACACGGCACACGGTTTTGCTCTATTATGTCACGCTCAGCATGCTCACTGTAGACTCTCAGTCAACGAAATGATTTAGTAAGCTGGTAGATTGGTTCACTACAGCAATTAAGTAGGAGATTTTGTGGTAAAGTTGTTACAGTTGATGACCCAGTTAGTAGAAAATAATTAAATCGCAAAAATAGAGTTTTGCTTACAGTGTAGTTTACTGATCTGGTTTAGATTAGACTTAACCAATTGCATTGAAGAAAAGTTTGTAATTATAAAACTTACCGTAAGTTATGCCTGTATGCAGGCCTCTGTTAGCTAAAAACATGATGCAAAAAGCAACAGGCTACTGTAAGTTTTAAACTACATCTTGAGTGCCAGTAGCATACAGGTCTGTTAGTTGGAATCTATTGAAGAGCGCTGACTGCATTGGGAGTTTGAGATATCATGCACAAGCTGCAGATAGCCGTCTAGGTAGTAGGTACCCACTAGGCAGTTCAAAACCATATCTTTTTGCTAGTCTTTAGTGTACGTTTTACCAGTTGCTGGCATACCTTAGTTTTACAGTTCTTTAAGAATAAATGAGGATTACTGTAGATACAGTCTTGTTAAAATTGCCACTGCCTACTATACAGATGATTGTTTTTGCAGCTTAATTAGATGAAGTATATCAGATATCCTAATGCCTAGAAAATGTTGTGCTTACGCAAGTTGCGTTAACTACTGTATGATTGTGAAAAAATTAACACTGAAGACCCTGGTAAAAAACTATCAGTGTATCGCTTGCCTGCTGATACTGAGGAACGAAGAAAATCGATATAAGCAGCGCTAAACGCTACTCTGACTGTAAATAGCTATACTGTTTTATGAGAACTCCATTGGCCGAAAAAATGTTGAACTATTGAAGTTGGGGTGGAAAGCGTAGACCAAAAAATCCTCTTTCTGTTTGGCCAGGAGTACTATCCTCCCAGATTTCTACTCCTTCAGCACCGGAACGTACAACAAAGCGAACATCAAGTCCCGTTAGAAATTCAAAAGATGATAAATTAAATTTGTTTTTGTTGAAAGATGCTGTTTTATTTTTTGGTTTTGAAAGATGAATTTATTATCCAGCTCAAAAAGCTCCCTCAATCAATTTTCGCAGTTGCATTAGATAATGAAACTGCTTTGCTGGACAATATGTAACTATAACTTGCTAATGTGAAGGCATTTTGTGACTCCATGCACAGTGATCTGGATTTGATTCAGGTACTTTCTGCTATGATGTGCTAATGACTGCAGCATAGTTTTTACTAAGTTGTGGTAATAACTGTAGATTACTTTTTGCCAAGCTGCATCAATGACTGTAGCATACCTTTTTCTATGATATGGTAGTAACTGTGGATAATTTTTTGCTATGCTGTGGTAAAAACTGTAGGTTACCTTTTGCTATGCTGTGTCAATGACTGTAGCGTACTTTTTACTATGCTGCAGTGGCAAACGCAGGTTTTTCAATGGGGGGGGGGGGGTTCAAAAATGACATCAAAATGTTCGCGATCTATACTTTGGCAAATAAATAACTTAGTGCAATGTCACAAGATCGAATCAAAGTCATACAGTGCATAATGCAAATAAAACTTTTCAAACAAAAAACGATTAAGCATTAGGCATACCTCTATAATTAACATCATAAGGTTTGCAACTGAACGCTCAATAAAAAATTGTTCAAAACAAAAACTACCGAAAACGCTCATAATCATAAACAGTACAAAGTTGCCAAGTGCGTACCCAGAAATTGGCTATGGGGAACTGTGTTTGAGGGTGTGGGGCGGAGCCCCCAACGTTTGAAAATTTTGCATTTTTTTTCAAAAGTAATTCAATTTTAGGGCTATTTTAATAAAAAATAATGCTTTTAAAACGTGGCATAGAAATTGGTAGTGCAAACCTGATCAAACTGTTTGCATAAATAGGCTATGTGGGCGGTGGCTAATGGTAACTTTTCAGTACTCTAATTCACAAGCCGATAAATCACACAATCATAAGTTGAAAAAACTTACAACCATTTATATTCTGTAGTTTATAGAGTAGACGTTGGGGATTGAGAGGGGCTAATGGAACAAGATTTGAGTGGATTAATAATTAACTAATACTGATTAATTAACAAATACTGAAACCTCATCTCCATATTTTTGATGAAACCAATGTTAAGTATTTTTAGCGGTTAAATTTGCTAATTTTGGCAAGTTTTTGAAGTTGTTATTGATCTGTAAGTTCTATCTTTGACAAATTACCACCCCCAAGAAACTCTAAATGTTTCAAAAATTCCTTTAAATCATATTGGAATTCATGTCATTGCAAAAAAAACAGGCTCAGAAGTGCTAAAAACGTATATTTTCTTTATTGTGCATTTTATCCGACAGACCAATAGGAGGGGGGAGGTTAAACTTGCATACGTCTTTGCTTACGCCCTGCATACGCCCTTACTATGCTGTGACAATAACTAAAGATTACTTTTACTATGCTTTGCCAAGCGTACTTGTTGCTGTGCTTATGACTATAGGGTACGTTTTGACAACTGTTATTAGCTTAGTTAAGTATTGTTGCAATTTATTAGTGAACTGTATGTGAAGTTTTTTAATATCAATTATTTTCACTACAATTTGATGGTTTTAAGTGTACTTTGCGAAAGAGGAATGCTAAACCATTGAATATAACTTTAAAAATCATTGAATCAGCAATTTTGTAACAATAGCAAATTTTCGCAGTCAGCCTCCACAAACAGCCGCCGCTTGCACGATGTCATGGCCTGTTGTTGAGGGCGCCATGCGTGTGGCCCAATGCACAAGTCATAGGATAAAATGGAATGGTGGGCAATAAATTGGAGCGTGTCCATATCGCAACATAAGTAAGATATGGGTACTTTGTTATTTTCGTGAGTAATAGATTGTCATTAGAGAATGTTATTTTTTACTAAATATTAGTTATTTAACTTGTGTTATGGCATGTTTGATGGAGAATCAGCAAGGATTACATTATACAAGGATCACTACGTATTTCTTCTTTGAGCTGGAGGTCTGAGGTTCAAATTTGAGATCGACTAAATCCAACCTAGTTACATAGCTTTCCTTTAAACTTGCAAAAGTAACTACAGGTTTGCTTTGATGCAGTAGGTCTCTTAAACTTGGAGACAACCTGACTCTTAGCATCAAATTCTAATATTTGTTTCCTCGCATATACAGATTTAAACATCGCCTTGCCTTTCATAAACAAGCTGATGAACCATTTATAGAAGCAACCAAGTCCTTATGATGACAAGCAAGGTTGGCTCAAAAACCAAAATAACCCTTTGGAGCCGATTTGGCAAGTAAAACTCATTCTTCCAAGCACTTTGGTAGACATCGTAGCTAGCAGTGGCGGAGTTGAGGACACAACCTTTGAGGCCAAGTCCAACAACTTCAAAAAAATCTGAGGCCAAGACCACGAATTGACTTATCAAGGCAGACCCTCTTCAGGCCAAAGGCAGGAACGGTCGAGGCCAATAAGGCCAAGACCAAAGACACAATTTTTCTAAATTATGATTGGCATATTTTCCATATTTTTAAACCCAAGAGTGTTTAAGGTATTGCATTTCATTAAGTTTTTGATGATAATTCGAAAACAGTAAAAATAATAATGAATGCATAAAAATTGGTCTTAAGAAACAGTTTCACTCAGAATAAAAGAGCTAAAGCTGTTGTAAACTTTTTATTTTACGAAATAAAATGTTTATAATACTTTACAAATAAAAATATTTGATATAATAAAATGTTTACGACAGCTTTGGCTTTCATTCTGAGTGAAAATGATGAATGTCATTTGAAGTTTAACACGTTAGCAGCTGATGTTGATTGCGTACCATAGCGGTATCGAGGCAATGAAACAAGGCCATCTTGTGAATGGAATATAGCTAATATAAACGTAGAAATGGTCAATATTAATGTCTTAATTTCATCAGTTAGGGCCTTGATGCAAACTTTCACTGATTATAGATCCCCACTTTTTCAGTAGTTTCCTACACGCAAACGATATTGTTTGGTTAAATGATTTCTTTTCACGGAAATTTTTAAACATTCTTATTCAAAAAGTATTATTGCAAATACTATAAATTTAGTTTTTTAACATGATTGAGGCACCGTACTTGGTAAATTTATAAGCTCAAGGTTTTGACATTAAAAAAGGGAGCTCTGGGGATGAGGGCAAAGTCCCCGTGTCCCATGTTGAATAACATTAGGGATTTTTTTTTCGGAGAAAATAGCAATTTTTGTGAGTTTAAAAAAGATTACACAGTTAGATTTTCAAAGCAATTTTGGAAAGAAAATACCGTAAATGCTAAATTAGAAAAAGTTTTCCCGCATTTTTCCAACTATAATTATAAGCCAATCTTTTCTTTACATTTCATTGTATGCGATATCTTTCTCATAGCTAATGTCTATCAATAAATAATCGTGAACGTTTAGGCTGCCTAAAGATATTTTATTAAATTTAACATAAGGTATTTAATTTCAAAAAATAACCTGAGGATCCCAGTGGCGTCGCGTTTTTTACAAGGGTTTTTGCACTCACATTTTCTGATTACAGCTTTCGCACAATGCCATTTAAAATATGTTTCGATATGACTTTGCATAGTTGGCTATGACTTTATGTTAAGAAACAAATTGACAGGCCAAAAGTTTATGTTGTCTTTTGTTTGGTTATTTTCCTTCTTAACCAATCAAAAAATAATGCTGTCCTCGAGCCGAGAAAAGAACATTTTTGAGGACTTGTAGGCTTCGAGGCCCAGGCCAAGAAGGGACGTTCTCAAGGCCAAAGACGTCCTGGAAGACTCCCAACTCTAATAGATAACGCAGAGCAAAAACGCGAGCAGGAAGTGTTCATTGGATTAGAAGATTTCAATGATTGCATTGAGGAGAAAGAGGATAGTGATTTCTCAACAGACTGATGGTCAAGCTACTTGTCTTTGTTGTTAAGATTAGGCTATTCGTAACTTACAAAATGTTTTATTTAAATGCGACATCATCACTTGTAACATCAAACTTCTATAAATTAAATACATTGTATAGTACATTGCTTAAATTTTTGGAAGAAACTTTCCTTCATCAGTTACAGCAATAATTGCAAAAAGAAATATTTTCGATAATATGACGTCATAAATGATGATGTTATCACTTTTTTGGCTCTTGTTTGTGTGGTCCGTGAAAAACTTGATGTCATCTTATTTATAACACCAACACAAACTTAGGGCCGTTTTTGTGAATATTTACTAACATATGGCATCATCAACATGACGTCATAACTTTTTCACCTTCAGAAGACTTTAAAAATTTTCTAATTTTGAAAAAAAGTCGATTATAGAAGCAAATATTGTTATTGAAATCAACTCAGGCTTGGAAAACGCCGAAATACGATAAATATTGCCAAACGGGTGTCATACTTTCAATGTAATTTATTGTATGAAAATGTTGATCAAAGTAAACCAAATTCATGTAGTATCTTCTGATATGCATGTACTTTCTTCAGCTGTAATATTAAGGCTCTACATCAAATATAACAAAAGTTATAAAAGTTGACAATCGCTAAAAATGGTAATTTTTTATAATTTTGGGAACATTTTTGTTCCTGCATTGTGATGTCATAATTGTATGATGTCATAAATGCATTTGATGATTGCCCATGTCCCACTTGTTGCGTGACACAAGTTTGAAAATTCAGGTCCAACCACAAGAGAAGTGAGAATGAATAAAGTAAAAGTCAACAAAGCTAAAAAAATTTAGTCAACTTTTGCGGAAATGATGTCGATATGACGTAAATGGGCAGGAAAAGTGGGGTGAGGATGACCCTAGCCGGAAACTTCAGACTATACTGAGAATCGCCATATAGGTAAAAAAATGTATGTTTCCGGGGCCCGTAAACGCGTTTTTGACTAGATTATGAGGAGCATATAATGGTTAAAGCAAGCCAAAACAATCCAGAATTAGAGCCAGAGAGGGGTCTTGATGGCACGATGCTCTGGAATGTTCTGTGTTTCTTTTTATACATCACATTATATATCTTTGCAAATCTGCGAGAAAAGCCAAGAAAACCTGTGGTCCAAAACAGTTGTTTTAGGTTTTTATTTTGCCAAGATGTTTATTATAAATGTCTCATGTTTATTGGTCACCTTTAATGTCACGAATGAAAGGAATTTTGGATGTAGCAATCGCAAAGTTAGGTTGCATTTGTATGTTATGATATTTTGTACGTCTTAAGATCTAGTTCAAAAATTTAAGTTTTCTTGTATTTTTAATATTCTTTTATATTACAATATTCTACAACCATAGCAGTCACTGGGCGGGCTTGGATGATGGTAAAAGCATGCACATCTACCATTCAACTACTTCTTTCCACAAAAATTTATTTAGCAGGTTAAAGTTGCAGGGCTTTAAATTCTGCATACGTCTTTAGTCTGATTCCAACATTGCTTTTGATAAAACTAGAGTCAAATGCAGAAACTTAGGGTAAAGCATGACCTTTACTATATTAAAGTCTATGAAATGCTTTTCCAAAATTCATTACACTATTTCATGATGATAACATACCCATAGTTTTAAAACTTAGTGATAAATGATTATTGATTATGAATAATTTGCATTGTATTGAAATGACATTACATATTTACGCAAATTGCTGTGGGCTAATGATAATGTTGCTGAAGTTCTAGTACATGACGTTGATGTGCTTATATTCATTAAAGGGTAGCTTTAGTGTAATTGGGCATTAGCTTTTCTAAGCTAAATATTGACTGTAAAGCCTTAAAATTACACAAAAAAACTCACAATGCTTTAATCTCTGTGTGTTATATCAAGACTGCTTCAGTTATGACATAACTATTCATCCAACAAACTGTAAATGCTAACATGAAATTTTTTTTAATTCTGAAAATTATGTGTCTACATATGTTTATTAAAAAAATATGTAACAGAACACCTTTATTTTTATGTATCCACATGAAACAATTTGCTTTTCTTAGTCTTTTGACAATGGTTTGGGGAAAAAAATTTTTGCAGATTTTAGATATGGGGCATCAAAGTGGCAGACCCCCAAAAATTTCAGTCAAAAATTAAAAGAATTTTTTTTGTTTTTTTTACGATTATGATGAAAATATGAATTGCTTGTCCCCAAAACCATAAGAATGCATATTTTGTTTGTCAATATAGCTCAAGAAATGATACTTTTTTTGTTTTTGTAATGAAAATTAGCACCTCTAGTGGCAAAAATGTTAACGCCGATATCTCGTAAACCGCTTGATGGATTTTGATGAAACTAACATTAATCTTCATCTCTTACTTAGGACTGCAACATATTCAAAAACAAAAAAATTCTAGGAGGGTTGGTAACAAAGTTTCAGAATTTTGCCTGTATCATAACAGAATGACCCTACTGTAATCTGTAAAAGAAATATTATGAACTAAAATGTCAAATCTCTAAAAGCTAAAACCACAGGTGGGCAAGTTAATGCAAAACGTTAGCTTCGTTAACCACTAGACCGTTAACAAACTTCACACCTCCGTTAATGTTAATCCGTTATTTTCAGCTTTAATTAACGAAAGTTAATAAAGTCCGTTAATTCGTTAATATTTTGCAGGAATTTACATTTCTTTTCATTCACTCGCTTCTAGAACACATATTGATGCTGTGGAGCTGATTGCAAGGAAATATTTATTGCTGTGGTGGTCTTTTCGTGTTTTGGAAGTTACATTTTACAGTCTAATCTAATTTCAAGACAAAAACAAGTTCAAATGCACTAACAAAACTGCAATGGGAAAATGTTTGGAAATTGTGAACATCGATAATTAATAGACCTATGAGGCTGCAGCTTGTCATTTGCCACAAAAAAGAGCTCTTTTCTTCACTTTCTTGTATAAAACTCGTGCTAATACGCAACAAGTGTTACCAGTGCAAACTGCTTTGAGCCGGTACGATGACAGAATGGAGCAAAATATTAACAATAAAAACCTTAACGGAAGTTAACAGAACTTAACGGAAGTTAATTTAGTGCGTTAACAGAACTTAACGGAAGTTAATTTAGTCCGTTAACACGAAAAAACTTTTTAATGGATTAACAAGTCAATGAAAAAGTTAGCTTTGTTATTAATGGATTAATGATTAACGGACTTGTGCCCACCTATGGCTGACACTACATATTATTGAAGAATCTGTCAATCTAAAACACTAACAAAGATTGCAAGTTGCAGTGTTGAAATACCACACTGATTAAAACAACGATTAAAAAATAAAAACTATGGTCGAACGTTTTTCAACTTGTATTTGATTTTGTGCTTGCATTTCCACGTAAGCTCTGATCCTTTGTTAAGTGTAGTACGTTTGTCAGCTAAAAGAATTGCGAGTTTCTCAGTCAAGCATTAATTGTAGGATGAGGACTTAAGTTGGTAAGCAGTGGCTCAATCAGCAATAGACCATTTGATAATAGGTTCATGGCCAGAATCTTTAGCATTCCAAAATGCTTTTAAGAGCTCTGTCACATTTCTCTTCTCTTGATATCTGAAAGAGTGGGTGCGATTGTAATAATGGGTCTTGAATTCCGTTTCGGTGCATCCAATATAATGTTTGGAGGAGCCATTAGATGTGATTGAGGCTTTGTAAATGACAGCCTTTTCGCGGCATTCTCCATTGAGAGGGCAGTTCACTAAGTTGCGGCAGTTGCAAGAAGGGATGGTGGTCTTTGGCTGACAAACGCACTGCGCTCAACAAAGATCTGAGCTTAGGGGGAAATGCAGGCTTAGGGGGAAATCAAATACAAGTTGAAAAACATCCAACCATAGTTTTTATTTTTTAACCGATTTTTAAGCGACGTTATAATCAGTGCGGTATTTCAACACTGCAACTTGCAGTTTTTTAGCTAGACAGGTTCTTCAATAATATGCAGTTTTAGGTTTGAGAGATTTGACGTTTTAGTTCATAATAATTCTTTGACAAATTACAGTAGCACCTGATAAGTCCTTAGAATCAAACTGTTGTGCTTTTAACCTTTTACTGTGATTTTACAGCTGTATTTTGCTCTGATTTTACTTTGCAGGTCATTAAGCACTACTCCAAGAGATTGACTATCAACAATTTTGTATATCTACATTAGGGTGCTTATAAAGCCTTACTATTTTTTGAAAGTTATATTACTTTTTACCTGCTTTCAAACTGTTCATTTTAGGAAAAAACATGTCATACAAAAAGTTTTTGAAATCCGACAAGGTTTAGGGGTCCTTCAAGCACTTTACATGAATCATTGTGTGAATAAGCAAAAACGACTTTTATTTCTTTATTTTTTATGCTTGAAAGAAAAATTTTGATGCTATTCACGTTAATTTGATTATGTTCACTTTGTATAATAATATTTAAAGTTTCTCTTTAGAAAACATCACATGCATTCAATTTTCACTGCAATTTTTAAAATATAACAAAATACTAGCATCACCAATTTTCATAATGTGCGTGATTCTAGACTGCATGGACCATGGACAGGGTCCACAACTTTTCGGCGCAACCATTTCGGCGTGGCCCTTTTCGGCGCCAATATTCTGTGCTTTTTACTAACACTAACCCAAAGCCTTAACCCTAACCCAAACCCTAAATAAGTGAACTGTCAAAGAGCAATGAATTGGCGCCGAAACGATCTGTGCACAAAACGTACGGCAACAAAATAAGTGGTGCCGAAATGGTCGCGACGAAAAGACGTGATCCCCCATGAACATGGTATTTAGTTTTTTAATTGCCAATCAGCAATCTAACCAATAATTTAGCCATCTAATATACAGCTTTATCTATTACTTATTGCCTAATAGCACATACAAGTATCAAATGCCTAATTCTATCACCAGTATTGTCCCATTAACATTCCACACTAAAAAAATCAATCCATATGACTTAAACAAAAATAAAACTTAACTTTGTTTTGCAATATTTACATTTTCTCTTCAAATCAGTATTAAGATTAAGGCAACACAAATGTAATTTATTCCTTTTTAAAAACTAAGCATGGTTTTTAGGCCTTTAGTTACATTAGCTAACAACGCTGTCTTTAAAAATCAAAAATATCACAGCCATCAGCTTATCAGGCACATATGAAATCAGTCACAGTTAATATACCGTATTCCATTACTAAAATATGTTATTGTACTACCTAAAATAGATTTCACTCAATTGGGGTATTATCAACTAAACAGTTAAATCTTTTTCAAATACCATATCACCCAAAACATGGCTTCAAACAAGTCTTACGCGACATAGATATATAGCACTATTAATGTCAGTCCAATATGCATGTTTTGGGCTGATTTTTCAAATAGATGTTAGCTTGTCGAGTTTCCTAATTCAGTTTTAGTCAGACATCTAAATTTGCTTCAACTTGAGGTTATACCCAGCATGTGTGAATACTGACAATTTTGAATCTCCTGTCTAAAACCATTTCCACACTATGCATAACGTTTTGAAAATAAGTTTGAGAAAATTTATGAGCTCCTGAGTTTTACTCCATTTTTAGCTCATTAGCACAGCTATTAGAATATTGAAGGCATTAACATTTTTAACTGGCATCTGCTAAAAAATCAATATTTTTGAAAGGAAATTAGGGTCACTTTTCAAAACATAAAAATTTATCTTATATCAAAATGGTGCGCTTCATGAAACCCAAACCTTGATGCAGCGCTTAGGAACAACTGAAATGAGGTTGAGATCACAATGCTGCTATCTTCTTTGAATCATTTCCTAAATTCCAACTTGAATATAACAACCAAAAAAATTTTGACAATGTGAGCTATCAAAATGGCATTATAATGTATTTTTTCCATTGTTTGGTAGGACCATTAATGTTGACTTTAATGACTTATTTATCAAAGTATCAACATCAGCAGCAATGAATGGAGGCAAAGATCACTAAATAAAAGCACTTTAATTTTGACATTTGACGTGTAGATGCAATTTTATAGTTTGGTAAGTATAGCATACCACTAGTTTCGCTTTAAAGTACAAATATTTTTGAAGCGCATCTTACATAACACCGTAACAACATCCAAAAACACTTAAGATCAACTATATTAAAGTTTCGCCAACAATTTCTAAAAACTTTAACATCATTATTACAGCCTTCAGATCGGGATAAATTTTGAAGTGACTAAATAGCGCATTGTCATATGCTATGCTGCATGTAGCTTTACAAAGAGAGAAGCTACCAATTTTTACAACTTGGGAAGAAAGACGGTTTCGCGATACCAAATAAAAATTAAGATAGCAAAATCTGACAAAACATTACACATTTATTTACATTAAAATAGTTTAACATATTTACATTGCTTTGACAATGAAAAATTCAAAATGTTGCATGAAAGTGGCTTGTTTCTGCTTTAATGCTTAGAATAGATATAAAGCAGTAGTCAATCAAAGATGCTGGAGAGTGTAGATTCAAAGTAACCAAAAGCATAGGTGGGCAAGTTAATGCAAAACGTTAGCTTTGTTAAACACTAGTACGTTAACAAACTTCACATCTCCGTTAATGTTAATCCGTTATTTTCAGCTTTAGTTAACGGAAGCTAATGAAGTCCGTTAATTCGTTAATATTTTGCGTGTAACTTACATTTCATTTTATTCACTCGCTTCTAGAACACGTATTGATGCTGTTTAGCTGATTGTAAGGAAATATTTATTGCTATGGTGGTTTTTTTGTGTTTTGGAAATAATATTTTATTGTCTAATCTAATTTCAAGATAAAAATAAATTCGAATGCACCATCGAAGCTGCGATCGGAAAATACCTATGAGGCTGCAGCTTATTATTTGCCACAAAAATAAGCTCTTTTTTCGCTTTCTTCTATAAAACCCGTGCTAATATGCAACAAGTGTTATCAGTGCAAACTGGTTTGTACCGGTACGATGAATGAATGGGGCAAGATATGGACAATAAAAATGTTAACAGAAGTTAACAGAACTTAACGAAAGTTAATTTAGTCTGTTAACTTGAAAAAACTTTTTAATGGATTAATAAGTTAGTGAAAAAGTTAGCTTCGTTATTAACGTATTAACAATTAACGACTTGTGCCCACCTATGACCAAAAGTCATAACAAATTGTTTGTCAAATTATGATACAAAAAATTTCATACCAGCACGAGAAGACAGAAATAACTTAATTTAGCACGGAAACATTTCGGAACGCAGCCAATTTAGCTTGTACTACAGCATGTTTGCTAATTCCAAATTGAAGTATTTGTACAAAAGTTTACCAGTAATCTGCACATCATATTACCAGCAGTGATCTTTCTATGCTTTCAATAAAATTAAACCAGTGAGAATGCTTTCAAAAGTTGAATTGTATTTAAACACATCGGCCCTATCTACTGTAGTTTGTACTATGCCTTATTTCACTATCATATTGAATACAGGATCACTTAGAGCTCAATGCACTCTTCAAAACAAAGCAGTAAAAATTGTAGGTAATGGAACATGGAATGATAGAGCAACTTCTTACTATGCAAAACTTAAACTACAAGACTCAGTTAAACTAGAAACTGCAGCATTTGTTTACAACTATAAATCGGGACAACTTCTATCTACTTTTCAAAATTATTTTACAGCACTTACTTTAATTCACGTTAAACCTACCAGAGCTACCTCCTCACATAACACTTTTGTACCTTTTTTTAAACTCCGAAACTTCAAAGGCCTATTAAATATCAAGGTCCAAAAATATGGAATTTACTTGACCTTGAATTTAAAAATTCTAAATCTCTAAAAACATTTAAATCTAGACTGAAATATTTATTGCTAAAAAGTTACCACAATTAAATTGAAATGACTTTAAAATTTATGTTCTATCTGTCTACAAAATACCTATAAAATTTGCCTTGATAGTGTTTAACTACTTGCTCTTTATACAACAAGATGTATGTGTTTTTGAATCATTCTAATTGACTTGAACTGTGTGTACTATGGTGCCTTGCAATTGCACCATTTTCTAATGTAAATAGAACCTTTTTTTTTTGTGAATAAAAATTGTATTGTTTTCTGTAAGTGTCCAAATTTTTCTGGTGTTATGCTACCTCATTCTGATGTAACTATATGTATGAAACCTCGATCTGGTTTAGCAAAATATGTAAACTTTCGTTTGGCCAAGATTTTCTAACTTTGTAATTTTATTCATAAGGGTAGAAGTAGACTTGAAGACTACATTGGTCACTTTGCTTCTTCCCTATTGCCAGTAAATATTATCGTCAACATGCTTTGCTTGTGCTTTAATAGTGATTTTAAACTTCGATAGCTTTGAAATAAACTACTACTACTACAATAACTAATAAAATACTATGAAGAGGCTACCACCACACAACCATGTCACCAAACTACCATAACTAGATTCACAGTCAATAAAGTTATGTTATAAGAAAGCAATAAAACTTTCTAATTTCACCATTGTCACCTCATGCTAAAAATTTTACGGAAAAATTGATTTGGTAACATATGACTATATTGCATAATATGAAAATTTACCGCTATACAGTAATTTTGGTGCTCTTTTGTGAAATTATGTCAGAATCAAAGTAAGCTTAAATTAGATCACATTTTAATCTACTCCAAAAGCATCCTCATGTTTGAATTAGTGGGTATGGAGCCCAAAACAAAGTTTCTAACATGAACGATTAAGAAGTTAGAGACGTTTGTGTTTATCTTCACAATGGTTCATGAAATTCTGCTGGAGGAACCCAAAGAAATCAACTGTTATTTAAAATATTTAACAGAAAACGTTTTTTATACAAATTACACCATTTGAACACAACCAAAAAAGAAAATAAAAATTTTGAGGGAAAACAGGCACCCTAATCTACATTGGTTAAGACTTTTTTTTTCACTACTGTGGGGTAGCACTTCCTCACCTATCTGCTATCCCATTACGCTAGTGTTTCATCAGCATCTGAATTCACACAGAGCCTGGGTTCCCTCTAACTTTATGGCTAATCGGCGAGTGCCCATATTTTCTTTAAACAATTGTGCCCAAACCACTAAAAAGACGTTTATGTGCCCTAAATTTTCTTCCAATCCACTATTAAAGTATACCCAAAGTCATATTTCCACAAAATTGTCGAATTTTCTAAAGTTATGTTTATTATATTGTCAAAAATTATTTGCCCTTTCTCCAACAATCGCCAATTCGCTGAAGAAAATCGGTTTAGTGGGAACACTGCATAGCCTATCCTGGCATCCCACCCGAACCTTCAAACCACACACAAGGGCAATTTCTGCACTTGCCATCGTACTCTCTTCTCAGATTACTCTGATCAAAGTCTGACAACAAGGTAACCAGAAAGAGGAATCTCGACCAGTATCACACCAGCACTCCACTTAGCTCAACTGCGTTGCACTAGCATCACTAGCATGGACACCATATATGACATCACATTAGCAATTAACCACAATAGTACGCTATATGCATGGTTAAGACGTGTTTGAGGCTTGTTTGATGGTTAAGACTTGTTTGAGGCCATGTTTGGACGATATGTTACTTGAATAAGACTTAATTGATAAGGCCCTATTGGGGTGAAATCAGTTTTAGGTAGTAATATATTTTAATTATTTATTAACTGTGTCTGGTTTCATTTGTGCCCGATAAGCTATGGCTGTAATATTTTTTATTGTATAAGACAACATCCTTAGCCAATGTAGCCAAACGCCTAAAAACATGCTTAGTCTAAAGGAATAAATTACATTTGTGTTGTCTTACTCTTAACATTGATTCAAAGCGAAAATGTAAATATTGCAAAAAACATATTAATTTTTATTCTTTTATAAGTCATATTGTTTAATTTTTTTGGTGTGGAATGTTAATGGGGTGACAGAATTAATAGAATTAACCATTTGATAGAATTTGCTGGTGATAGAATTAACCATTTGATTTTTGTATATGCTATTACGCATTAAGTAATAGATAAAAGCTGTATATTAGCCTTCATGGTTAAATCATAGGTGAGATTGCTGATTGGCAATTAAGAAACTAAATACTATGTTCATGGTCTATGTCATCAAGAACCACGCACATTACGAAAATTGGTAATGCTAGTGTTTTACTATATTTTAGAAACTGCTGTGAAAGTTAAATACATAATATAGATTTTCTAAACAGAACTTTGAAATATTATTATACAAAGTGAACATAATCAATTTCATGTAAATAGCGTCACAAATTATCTTTCTAACATAAAAAAAAAGCCGTTTTTGTTTACGTTCACAATGATCCATGTAAAGTGCCCAGAGGACCCCCATGACCTTGTTGGATTTCAAAAATTTTTTGTATGTCCTACTTGTCTAAAAAGAACACAGCTTAAACACAGGTGAAAAGTAACATAATGACTTTCAAAAAATAGTGAGGTTTTATAAGCACCCTAATACACAGTAAAGTTACATTATAAGAAAGCAATAAAACTTTCTAATATCACCATTGTCACCTCATGCTGAAAATTTTACCTAAACATTGATTTGGTGACATATTACTGCAAAGTACCATATTATATATCTTCTATGAAAAATCGCCGCAATACAGTGTAATTTTGCTGGCATGTTGTGAAATTATGCCACAATCAAAATCAGCTTAAATTTGATTACAATTTAGTCTACTCCAAAAGCATCAAGTTTGAATTAGTGGGTAGAGTGCTCAAAATGAAGTTTCTAACATGAACCATTAAGAAGAGTTAAAGACGTTTTTGTTTATTTTCACAACTGTTCATGAAATTTTGCCGGAGGACCCCCTAGAAATTAATTGTTTTTAAAGACATTTCACAGAAAAGGTTATGTTATACAAATTGCACCAATTGAACACAGGTAAAAAGTAAAACAAAAGTTTTGAAGCAAAATAAGCACCCTAGTGGTGATATTACACAAGCAATTAGTGTCTGTGCGCCACAAAATTTCAGACTGCTAACAATAAATATTGTATACGCCTGGCTTAGAAAATAAAACTTTGCAAGCCTACAGTGGAAAAAATTGTTTTTGAAAGAAATACAAAATGAAAAAATATTTTATTAGAAAAAAAATTATTTGAAAAACGTTTGTAAATTTTTTTCACAAACATTGTTCTGCTGCATAAAAGTCCTGTTGATTAACAGTTCCGATTCATTATCATCTTGCATATAAATGAATACACATAAGTCAACGACCACTGGGCTGCTGCTCTGAAACAAATGCTTTAAATCATCTTGAGAGTGTTGTTTTAAGATATTTTGGCACAGTTTACTTAATTAATAGCGTAAAGCCATACAAGCATAATTACAGTATCTACTTTATTGCGACATAGCTTCTGTGCTAGCAAACTGACTTGTCATTTATGAAGTACATACCAAATTTTCACTAAAATGAATACTTGTTAACATACCACATACAGTTTCAAATTTAGCATTATTAACCAGTTACTGACCACCACAAAATTTATTATGCTCCAACAGCCTGTTTTGCCAATACGGGCTCTTTACTGGGCTAAAATTCGATGTATTTCACATATTTATTGAACACTACACACATGTGGCATTGTGGAAAATATGTCATAAAACACCAACAAAATTACTGTATAGTCTAAGCAGAAACATTTTAGTTACAATTCTTCCTAAATTATACTGCCAATCTTTTTCGAAAGGACTGCTATCCAAGCTAAACTAACCGTAAACAATCATCTCACTTGTACAGCTCTTGAAAACATCGTAGTAGCATCCACAGTGAGTTGTCGCATATCTGGCATGCTGATACCAGAAAACCTAGGAACTTTGAATTCCATTTTTTTGGTTTGTAAGCACTACGACAATATTAAAGTAAATGGATGTTACAAGTTCAGAGTTTCATGAATGTAGAGTAATAACTTTTAAAAATAACTTTATAATTGCTGGCATAGATAATCTGCAAAAATTGCATAACGATAGGCCTTAACTGATATACAAACAGTATATATGTTACACTCAGGGCTCGAAATTAACGCATGCCCGAGGCAAGCTAAAATCACCTCAAGCAAGTTGTTTTCTGGATTCATTTGCCAGATAGGGTGAAGTGAAAAACAAAAAAAATTTCGAATTTGAAAAAGTAGTCTTGATATATGGTCCCAAACTGCCAAATACCATATGAAATACATCTATCACAATTTTGAGTTCTTGCACCGTCTAGTGGTCATGCAATTTGACTGAACCTGCTCAAAATAGCTAATTTTGCCATATCTCACTGACCACATATCCAGTATCGTAGAAAGCTAGTTTTTAACTTAAAAGTAGCAGAAATACCATATTTATATCTCCATTCCAACAAACTTTGCCTTAAAAATGTACAGAAAAAAAGCTACGGCCAAACTATTGATTACAGATTTACTGATTATATTGATAAGCTTTCAGTGCTTAACTTCAAGCACATTGCAATTTACATTGGCATTGAAAATAAGCCAGATGAGATTTAAATTTATGTATATTTGCAATTTTAGTGTGCCATGCTGCATGCTGCCTTATCACCTTAAAATAGCTTCTTCAATGGCAATTACTGGTAGCCTTCCTCAACTGGATAATGTGCAGCACAGTATAGTGACAAATTTTTTAAGTATCATGTTATTGCATCATCCAGTATTGGTTGGCTCTTGTCTCAACATTTTATTTATGCTGAAGTTGAGAAATTATATCTACCATAGTTAATTCAAAAGCACTTTAGATTGTACAGTTCAATTAAAAAGCACTGAGGTATGCAAAAGTTCAAAATTAGAAAAATAAGAATTACAAAAGCAATTTGTAATCATACAATTTATAATTACTAAAGCTATAGTTCTACACAGAAGAAAATTTGGCAATACATTTAATGAACAATTCGATATTATTGTATTGTAGATACAGCATAATTATACTGTACTGTACTTGCTGATATAAGTTATTTCTGGAACAGCATGCTAACTAGAAAAAGATCCAAGTTTAAAGTTACTTGTAAAAAGTTGTATAGTGGATAAATTTTTTAAAGTTGTACTAATTTTCCTCAAGGATTGCTGCCAATCAAAAGGCAAGTGATTGAGCGTATGCTCAACTTTAATCACTTCAGGAAGTTGGATACAGCTCAAACTGTTGCAAAAGAACTTCACAATAGATGGATTTGGTGCAATGTTTATTCTATTCTTGAGCTAAAAATCTCACAAAGAATCAATCAACTGATGCTAAACTTTAGTGGTTTAACAAGATATCCGAAAAAAATCTAAAACATCCGATTGATACAAAAAGTTTGAAACTAGTTTCTTGCTAGATGCTGATAAAGTTTTTGATGTTTTTTGCTATGATGACAAACAAAGAAAGCAATGTGAAATTCAGTATGGTTTGAAAATGACATCTGATGATCATACTTTTTTTTTGAAGATCAAAAAGCAGAACACAAGGGAAAATGTTTGGCAGCAATTCTGAAGAGAAATTATAAGAACTTTGAAAATTTATCCACAATACAACTTTTTACAAGTAACATTAGGCTTGGATCTTTTTTTTAGTTAGCATGCTGTTTCAGAAATAACTGAATTTATATTAGCAAGTACATTACGGTATATGCAGTGGCGTCGCTAGAGGGGGGCAGCCCGCCCCGGGTGTCACCATTTTGGGGTGACACCATTTTGTAATACCAGTCAAACAGAAAAGAAAAAAACAATATGTTTAATATCATTGGAAATGCTTAGCACTCTAAAATTAACTAAAAAATGATTAAAAGCTTCTTTTGAAAAAATTATTTAGAGGGGGGCGAGCGCTAATTTGTAGAAATATAACTCACAAATTAGTAAAAACCTTTAAAAAGTTGCCAAATAAGCAATTACATTTGATCGCTTGTTGAAACATGCTGAATGTAGGTTTCATGAAAAAATATATAAGCTCAGGAATATGGGAGGGGGTGGCTATTCAGTATTAGTTAATTACCAAGCACTTCAACTCAAATATTGTTCCATTAGCCCCTTCCCCAATCATTGTTCTTTATTAAATATAGACGATATAGATAACTCCTTGTGAGTTTTATTGAACCTGTAGCGCTGCTAGGGGGGAATACAGCCTTTCCCTCGCCCCCATTGGCCAGCCAGCCAAAATGCCAAATAAAGAAAATACCACGTTTTTAGCACTTCATAGACCATCTTTTGCATTGGAATAGACTCAAAAAATGATTTAAAGCTGTTTTGAAACATTTATTTACAAGGAAGAGCTAATTTATCAAAAACAAAACTCATAAATCAGAAAAAAAAATTTTGAAAATGGCCAAAAATTATCGAAAAATGCTGTTGTTTCTATGCATCCCTGAACATAGGTTTTATCAAAAAATGAAATATAAGATGAGAAATAGGGGAGAGAGGCTGTTCAGTATTAATCAATTACCAATAACTTCTCTCAAACTTCCTTCCATTAGCCCCCTAATTATGTCTTTCTCTATAAAATATAGACAAAAAAGAGTACTCCTTCAGAGTTTTGTTGAACTTTAGTATAGGATTTCATGATTTATCAGCTTGTAAATAAGAGAACTAATTCTGGCAATAGCTACCATCCACATAGCTCATTTTTGCAACTAGTACTATCATGTTTTTACATTGCTAATTTATATGCCACGTTTCAATAGCATAAGTTTTATCAAAATAGACCTAAAATTAAGTTAGTTTTTGTCAAAAATAGACAAAATTTTGGAGCGCTGGAGGCTCCGCCCCCAGTGCAGATTTCTGGCACGCGCTCGAGTCTAATCATGTTTTTGCACTGCTAATTTTTATGCCTCCAGAGTTCTCCTTGAAGCCAGATTTTAAAAGCATTAACTTTTATCAAAATAAGGCTAAAATTAAGTTATTTTTGCAAAAAAAATAATTTTTTTTGAGTGCTGGGGGCTCTGCGCCCAGACCCCAATGGTATCTGGCAGATAGGGTGAAGCTTCCAGACCCCAGAAAGAGCCCCTCCCCATTGCAGATTTCTGGTTACTCGCCAGATATTAAATGAGTGATGTGATATTAAACGCGCATACTTCCAAGTTATAGAATCTTACAATGAGAAGTTATTGAGCTAGCCAAATAAAAACTGCTATTTACAGTAATGAAGTAGCACCGCCATCTTTAAAATATAACCTTTTGCGGCCTACTATACATAATTACTATACATTCTTTAAAATATAACCTATGAAGGGTGACACCACGAAACTCCACCCCGGGTGTCACCATCCTTAGTGACACCACTGGGTATATGCTGTGCTACAATATAATCAACAATGGTTATCAAATTGTTCATTAACTCTGAAATATACTGCCAAATTTTCTTCTGTTTCTGGTTTAGAACTACAACTTTTGTAATTACAAACTGCTTTTGTAATTCTTATTTTTCTAATTTTGAACTTTTGCATACTTCAGTGCCAGTAGTGGTCTTAGGAATGTGCAAAGTGTGCAAATGCACAGGGGCCCCCCCACTTCTGGGGGGCCCCCCATTTGACCTATCGCGTGCAAAAAAAAATTGATTATGAAAAACTATAGCAAATTATGATAAAAAGTTTATGCATTTGTTTTAAGTGTCATTACATATGTACCCCCTCCCTCAAGATGCACTTGTTCCAAGTGTTATTACACATATCCCCCTTTCCAAGACAATATTACTTTTAACTTTTAAGTCAGATTTAGTAAACAGATAATAAAAATTTACTGGTAAAGTCAACTTACTACTCTTTTTTTTTGCTTGCTACTGTTAGGCTACTGAGGTCATATGCGTAACCAGGGGGGGGGGGGCCAGGGGCCCCCCCAATTGAAATGCTACCCCTGATAAAAATGTCACAAAAAAGACTGTTGTTTCTTCAGCCTCAGTTTCTTTTAGCATCTTTGCATACAACAGTACACCCGTACAGCAGTAATTAACAATTGTATTGAGCCAGGGGGCCCTGGCCCTCTCAATTTAATTTTTACCAACCAATTTAAATGGGCCCCCTACAATAATAATTAAAAGACCCCCCAACAACAATATTGATTCAGGGGCCAGGGCCCCTTAATTTAATTTTTGCCAACCAATTTAAATGGGCCCCCTACAAGAATATTTATATGGCCCTCTAATTTATATGGGCCCCCAACAATAATACTGTTTCAGGGGGCCATGTCTCCGTCAATTTAATGTTGCCAACCAATTTAAACGTATAACCCGAGTGAAATTAAGCGTTTCTATCCTAAAAGTTGCTAACTGAGGTTCTCATCTAACCTTTTTATGAATGTAATGCAATAACCAGGGACAGATTTAACACATGCCACACTGCCAGGGGCCCCGCACTCAGATAAGACTTTTTTGGTCTTCACCTGTATTTGGTGCGAAAATATTGCAAAAATCTCAAAGTGCCAGGGGCCCAACTCAATGTAAATCCGACTCGGGCAATAACATGGTTTGTAGGCATAACTATCTGTTGTACATTTTTCAATTACAATTCACTTCCACCTCGCCAGTTTTTATGCAACAAAATACTTTTGAAAAAAATTAGCTTCAGTAAGGGGAATGCTCATTGAACAAAATTTTGAATTGGGAGAGCCTGGGCCCCTGGCCGTATATGTACTCTTATAACTGGTTGTTTTCTAGAAAAACAATAATCTATAAAGAAAATAATCGACTGAATTGTTATTTACTGCTAAAATATTGCAGGAGGGAATGTACTTTACTTCCCCCGGTTGCCAGTGATTTCGTCACAAAGTGATTTCGTCACAGTGATTTCGTCACAAATGATTACGTAACAGACGGCATTTTGAGCACAAGAAAAGACAGAATAGGCCTATCTGCTAACCGTATTATACTACCATTGTATTGAAATTTAGGAATTGACTAAGAAAAGCAGTCATTAAACTATTCTACTATCCCCAGAGCTGTCTTGCCCTAACCCTCACTTTGTGGCGAAATCACTGTGACGAAATCACCATGTGACGAGATCACTGGTAACCCTTCCCACTACCTGGGCGAAATCACTACTAAAATTTAGGAAGGCTTTATTTCACCGGAAATTTTTATCTAGTTTTTTATTAATTCTGACTCAAATCTAACCCAAACTCAAGTGCTTACTCTAAAACTATTCCCAAATCGAACCCTAACCCAAACCCTAACCTAAACCCTAATCTTAACTTGTAAAAAAGCAAATGAAAAAAGCGCGGATGAATATTTCTCATTCTCGTTTTATTCTCTTAAAGTTGAAAATTTTCGGTGAAATAGTCACTACCTAAAATTTAACCACAAAATGCAAGATTTTAAACGTGTTTTGAACTTAAATTGCAAGCAAAAGGAGGACTAAACAACTTAATTTTTTCAATTGGCTTTCAAATTTTAAAAATCGAGTACTTTTAAATGGCTCTGAAAATGTGCAAAATGTGATCCAATGGTATTAAAAGTTTAAGACTACTTTTTTTCCAAAAAATTACGAAAAATCGTCCAGGCTTTGCCCCCAGACCCCCATAACCTCAGGCGGCTGGAGGCTCTGCCCCCAGACCCCCGTCTGTGATACATTTGAATTACAGTACACTTCTTTACTTAAGCACGTCTCCCAATTTACACATTTTCGCATTTTAACTAGGCTATTGGTTTAAGCTCTCTCTTAGAACGAGTTCTTAGTTACATGCCTACACAAGGCCACGACTTCTGATCTTCCATTCTACGATATCTTTGCCCCACCAAAAAATTCCTCTTTCGAAGTTTCTGATGACGTTATTGCATGTGATTTGTGGTTTTGGCCCCCCCCCCAATCAAAAATCCTGGCTATGCCTATGACTCAGGTAGTCGTTTTTCCACTTGTTTTTTTCAACTGCTTTCAGCAACTGGCAGTAATAGGTTTTTGACTAACGTATATAGCATATCATATGCAAAGCAGTATAAAGCTTTCAAACATTATTGCTAAGTACTCAAACATATTCTGTAATAACACAAGCATACTGAAAGCAATTGCTGAAAGTTTACGTTAATTTACTGCAATTAATTGAGTTGATAATCTAGATGAGAGGAACTTATGAACAAACATTTAATTTAATTAGGGCTGCAATTGCATTGGTCTTCTGGTCTTGTTATTTATGAAATGCATTGTTGCGCTTAATTACAAGTGCAGATAAAACATGTTAAAGTAGTGTGTAAAGAAAAGGGTCCCCCCATTTAATTTGCACAGGGGCCCTCCTTTCCTAAGGCCACCACTGTTCAGTGCTTTTCAATTGAACTGTATAATCTAAACTTTTTATGAATTAGCAAGATATAATTCCTCAAGTTCAGCATAAATACAGTCAAATGCTGATGCAAAAGCTAACCAGTACTGCATGATTCAATAACATGAAAGCAGTGGCTACTGTTACATTATGCAACACTTCACACATAAGATTCAGTGGTGAGATATTTTTACGTGAATAATGCCACTTAGCTCTTGTGACGTTTATTAGAGATGGTGCGGATAACAAAAAATGCATCCGCAAACCTTGTCCGCATGCTGCACCGTGCCGTATGGAACCACAGTATACTAATATATACAGTAGGTTCACTTCATGCAAAATGCATTGTTAAAATGTCCAGCATTTTTTTGCCTGTGTTGCGTCATAAGGACTTTTTTGGATGGGTCACGTCACTACATGGTGAAAAAAATGTTTCCATTTTTTACGATTATTTTAATATTGTATATTTTTAAAAAAACTTTGGGGTTTTTTATTTGAATTAATAGACTTTGCGCTTGAGGAAAGCGCAGTTGGCGAGCGAACTGTTACATTTGTGCTTTTTCAATTCTTAGAAATCGGCACGAAGCATGCTCGAAGATGTCGGGAGCCCACTATGACGTCATAATGCTTGTTAGTAATATACTAATTTCAAGTGTTTTAGTGCAAACGTTGATCTTAAATCAAAGCAAGGTCTTCTTGGCTGCTCAAGGTTTTCTATCGAAGTAGACGGCGGTCGAGATGCATTTGTGACGTCATAATTCATATACATATTATTTAATTTCGTATTCATGCTTGCTATTGGACAGCTTGATTTAGCCAAATGCCAACATTGATTAAATGAAAAATAGCTAAAAGAAATAAATCGGATCGAGCGAAAGATGTAATCGGGAGACCACTATGACATCACCAAGCTGTTACAAATTTGCCAATCTCAATTGATTTGACTGCAACATAATCCATCATATAGTACAAGGATTTGGTTGCAGCTAAGTTTTATAGGGAGTAAAAAGGGTCGTGATCAACGCTTTCGTGTGTGACGTCATAATCCATTTAAGCTTTGTTTCAATTTCCTGTTCAAGCTTGCTGTAGAACAGTCGCACTACAAGCAAATATAAGCATTGAATAAATTCAAGATAGTAATCGAAATATGTAGTCGGGAGACTACTATGACGTCATAAAGCTGTAACAAATTTGCGAGTTTCGACTGATTTGATTGCAATTGTTATCCGTCATAAATCATAACAAGGTTTTGCTTGCACGTTGCAGCTGATTTTATATCGAGTAGAAGGAGTCTAGATCAACGCGTTCGTGTGTGATGCCATAATGCATTTACGTTTTCTTTACTTTTATGCATTATAATTTGCTTTTAATTGATTAAAAAGAGTTTTAAGGGTGAGTTCTTCTCAGTGATATGCCATTGATTTCTACAGTATTTGAAGTAGGCTATCTAGTGACATTAATAGCCCCAAAATTCTTTAAAAAGAAATGCTCTTTGATTATTATCTTAGTTCTTAATTGCTACAATAAGCAACAATCTTCTTAATTGCCACAACACAAGTTACTTTGCTAGGTGTACCGTCAGGCCAGAGACTCTTTATTGAGTAGAATAGAGACAAACGCGCGGAAAAAAAGAGAAGAGGATTAAAGAAAAAAGCATACTTTTGTTGTACAGGATTTTTTGAGGTCACGCGTATTCGGCTGATTTAATTAGACGTATTTGTAGAATAAATAAACCGTGAAGAAACCAGTCACGCTGATTGGGCGAATCGGTATATTTCAAAACAAATTAAGCAAGAAAAAATAATACAAAACCATTAGTATCCATTTTACTGATAAAGAGTCTATGATCAGACAACTAGCCTATGCCGCTCTATTCGGCTATTATGGTCAAACGTTTAGTTCAACAGCTTTGCCATGCTTTTTCGTGGGAGAAAGCAAGTACAATAACTTACGGGAAGATATCAAAACTTTCCAGTTTAGAGCTAAATGCGGTTATAGTTAGCTTACAGTATAGTGATAGTGAATAAAACTAGCATAGCTTGCTGATACGATATATACTTTATAGCCTCCTGATCAGTGATAGATAGCTTTATTTATAGATCCTGCTTACCGTAGATGACATTATGTACAGGGGTGCCGATCTTTGCTGAGCATTGGGGGGAATAATTTGCAATTTTATCCAAATTTTGCCCTATTTTCAACATTGGGGGGGATGAACCTAAACCACGATTTTGTTCATGAGAGCAAATTAAAGGCGGTGAATCATCCAGCCAATTCCGGTGGTTTGCAATAGCTAAAAGTGAACTATAATTTTTGATATTTTTTGTTTTGATTTTGGGGCTGCGTTTGCAAAGACATTCAACAAATACAAAAAAATGTCCCCCCGAAGAAAGTTTTTGGAAACTCTGAATTTTGATTTTCCCGCCAAAACCACAGTTGTCTAAACTATTAGGCCTACTGTAATCTTATTAAACTATTAGGCCTAACTATCTCTAAACTATTAGGCCCAATAGTTTAGAGATAGTTAGGCCTAATCAGGCCTAAACTATTTAGAAATAAACTATCTCTAAACTATTAGGCCTACCACAGTTCTTTAAACCATTAGGTCTACTGTGGTTTTGGCGGGAAGATCAAAATTCAGAGTTTTCAAAAACTTTTTTCGGGGGGACATATTTTTGTATTTGTTGAATATCTTTGCAACCGCAGTCCCAAAATTAAAACAAAAAATATCAAAAATTGTAGATCAATTTTAGCTATTGTAAACCACTGGAATTGGCTGAATGATTCACTGCCTTTAAGTGAAACCCAAAAACAAAAGGTCTTTCCAAAAAATGAAACACTTTTTTTCCCCAAATTCAAGTGGACACCTACAATCAGATGCACACCAGAGTCAAATTATTGGGGAGATGCATACGTAGACCATACTCAAACTATTAGGGGGATACAGTCAAATTATTGGGGGATATATCCCCCCGGGTTTCGGCACTCCTGATTATGTATTTATTATTGTTGTATACAAACAGAGGTGGGCAGTACCGCGGTACAAAAGTACCACGGTACTGTAATGCGGTACTTTTTTTGTACCGCTACCGGTAACGTCGGTACTTTTTCAAAAAAGTACCGTTTTGATACTTTTTAAAAAAAAAGTTTTTCAAAAAAAGTTTTTCAAAAAAGTACTGTATTGACGACGAGGGGGAGCGCTCAATTCAATTTTTGCTTACCAATATTTAAATGTATAATCCAGATGAAATTAAAGGTTTTTGTTTTAATAGTTGCTACCATGGGCCCTTTTTATGAATGTAATGCAATGACTAGGGTTGATTTACCAAATGGCGCAGTGCCAAGGGCCTCGTGTTCAGAAAGATGGTAAGACTTTTTTGGTCTTCACTTATATTTGGCAGGAAGATGTAGCAAAAATCTTCAAAGTGCCAAGATCCCCGCACAATGTAAATCCGGCCCGGGAAATAGCTTGATTAGTAGGCGTAACCAATTATTGTACCATCTTTCAACAGCAATTCACCTACATCTTGCCAGTTTTTACGCGACAATATACTTTAAAAAAAAAGCTAGAAAAAATGCTCGTTGAACAAGTTATTAAATTTCAATTGAGGTGGGCCTAGATCCCCTGGTTGTACATGTGTTCTATCACTGGTTATTTTTATAACAAAACAAAAATCTTAAAGAAAAATCTTCGAGTGGATTATTATTTGCTGCTAAAATATTGCAGTAGTCAATGTACTGCGGGAATACGGTTAACTCCGTCTTTTGTAATTTTTTTTTTTTTGGCAACTCTTTTTTTCCTATGACGCAACAAAAAATAATCAGTCTTTCTCTTTCGGCTGCCAACGTGGCAGGACAAGCAACTACTTCAATTTATCGTAGTTAATCGACGATTATGGTAATATCTGCGAATTCATTTTGGTAACAAACAATAAAATGAAAAACAAGCAATTATTGAAGTGAATCTATCATACTGGAAGTCAATTGTGGCCCCTCGCGAGACAGGCTGGGAGGAGGAACGCCACAGTACCTTACTTCCCCTACCTTGGCCAAATCACTTGCAAAATTTGACCTCAAAATGCAAGATTTTAAACGTGTTTTGGACTTAAATTGTCAGTAAAAGGATGATTGAACATATTGATTTTTTCGGTTGGTTTTCAAATGTTAAAAATCTAGTTCTTTCAAATGGCTTTGGACAGGTGCGAATTGTAATCCAATCGCATTAAAATAGCTTTTTTTTCGAAAAAGTACAAAAACCGTCCAGCGTCTGAGGGCTTTGCCCCCAGACCTTCATAGTCTTCGGCTGGGGGATCCGCCTTCAGACTCCCGTCTGTGATACGTTTGAGTTACACTGGTTTACTCAACGCGTCTCCCAATTCAAATGTTTTCTCTTTTCAACTTTTGGTTCAAGCCCTCTACCTTTAGCAAATTTCTGTTTAAGTACCAGACACTGGCCACGGCTTCTGATCTTCCATTCTACGATATCTTTTTCCTACAAAAAGTTCCTCTTTCGAAAAACTTTGATGACGTCATGCATGCAATTTGTGGTCCCCCCCTTCCAATGAAATATCCTGGCTACGACTAGGTTTGAGATCATTCTAACATTCATTTGTATTGGTGACACAGCTGGTTAGGCCATTGAGTCCACGTTACCAGAATATAAACAAAAATTGCGCTTTATTTCGTATTGAAACACACTAAACAGACGTTTTCAGTACGTTTAGGTATCATAGCTCATAAACCAGGGTCATTAAAAATGTGTTGAAAAACAAAGGAATCGAAATTTTCTAGCAATGAAGGAGATTGAATTGTCATGCATTGTAATTAAGGAATATTGATGTTTACATTGCAGGAAGCCCTCTCACTTCTTGTCCGCAAAATGTCCGCACTGAACAAATCCCCTGACTTTGGAGTACGTCTTTAACGGACAACCTATAATAATATCTGTTATGCAATTCTTCCATCGGCCAAATAACCTATGTGGTAATGTTCTAGACTCTGGTGCGGAAGATCATGGGTTCAAATCGAACACAGAGTTGCCAACGGCTCGCCACCATTGTGACCTTTCTTCGAAAGGAGCTGAGTTGCCCAAGTGCTTTGTCACGGCGGAAGGCCAAGCAAACTCGTTACACGTTTGGGCGTAATGCAGTGGGTATAATGATTTGATTTTTTTTAAGTAATTGTTTCCGTAGATTTATTCACTGAACATGTTATACCAGTTACCACTACACAAATAAGAGACTCAATCATTGCTTAACACATAAAATCATCAAAAATATCGTTTCCAAAATGAGCAAAATTCTTCTTTTGAAAAGTACCGAATTACGATACCGAGTCCCGGTACCATCAATACTTTTTCAAAAATGTAACGAATAAAGTACCGTAGGTACTTTTTTAACAAAGTAGCGGCAAAAGTACCGTCGTTACTTTTAAAGTACCGAGTGCCCAGTGCCCACCTCTGTATACAAATTAAAATAATGATAAGTTATCAATTATGATCAAGCAGTAAGCAAATTATTATGATCAAACGTAAATGCATTATGGCATCACACACGAACGCGTTGATCAAGACTCCTTCTACTCAATATAAAATCAGCTGCAACGTGCAAGCAAAACCTTGTTATGATTTATGACGGATAACAATTGCAATCAAATCAGTCGAAACTCGCAAATTTGTAACAGCTTTATGACGTCATAGTAGTCTCCCGACTACATATTTCGATTACTATCTTGAATTTGTTCAATGCTTATATTTGCTTGTAGTGCGACTGTTCTACAGCAAGCTTGAACAGGAAATTGAAACAAAACTTAAATGGATTATGACGTCACACACGAAAGCGTTGATCACGACCCTTTTTACTCCCTATAAAACTTAGCTGCAACCAAATCCTTGTACTATACGGGGTGGGCCGTAAATAACGCACCAAACTGGAACTAAATAACACTGGAATTGTGCATCAACGCAAATGGCGAGCATTTTGAGCATTTGTGATTGTACCAGCGTGTACGTGTTTCTCTGTTCATTTGTTAAGTCTTTCTTTAATAAAAAACGTGTGTTATTATTATCAATATTGTTTAATATGCTTTGGTGCGTTATTTACGGCCCACCCTGTATGATGGATTATGTTGCAGTCAAATCAATTGAGATTGGCAAATTTGTAACAGCTTGGTGATGTCATAGTGGTCTCCCGATTACATCTTTCGCTCGATCCGATTTATTTCTTTTAGCTATTTTTCATTTAATCAATGTTGGCATTTGGCTAAATCAAGCTGTCCAATAGCAAGCATGAATACGAAATTAAATAATATGTATATGAATTATGACGTCACAAATGCATCTCGACCGCCGTCTACTTCGATAGAAAACCTTGAGCAGCCAAGAAGACCTTGCTTTGATTTAAGATCAACGATTGCACTAAAACACTTGAAATTAGTATATTACTAACAAGCATTATGACGTCATAGTGGGCTCCCGACATCTTCGAGCATGCTTCGTGCCGATTTCTAAGAATTGAAAAAGCACAAATGTAACAGTTCGCTCGCCAACTGCGCTTTCCTCAAGCGCAAAGTCTATTAATTCAAATAAAAAACCCCAAAGTTTTTTTAAAAATATACAATATTAAAATAATCGTAAAAAATGGAAACATTTTTTTCACCATGTAGTGACGTGACCCATCCAAAAAAGTCCTTATGACGCAACACAGGCAAAAAAATGCTGGACATTTTTGACAATGGAGTAAACATACTGTATAGTTAATATACTGTGTCCAAACACAACTAAATTCACGCTGCACTGCACCGCAAGTTATATGTTCTTTAAATTTCCACTAACATCTAGAAAAAATTAGTTCTCCAGCTTACGACATATAGTCTAGTAAAGATATGAAAAAAAAGGCCCTAACCCCCAAAAAATTGCTAGAAAACGTTTTTCAACGGTTTTTGGTAGTAATGGGTGTATCAAGTAACATACTAAAAATCTACCAAAATCGGGTGGCTGGAAAGGGGAAAAATCGGCCTCCAAAAAATTAGTCTATCGCCCCCTAGTGGCGAAACTATAATTTACTGATAATTTGTTGTATATCTTGTGTAACTTAAGTTTTTCAAATGTTTTTAATGCAGTGGTGATTGTTTAACGATTGCAAGATGACGATGACGTCATTGGAGGTAATTGTGACGTCACAATCACGCCTAAATAATTGTCATTGTTGAGCTAAGAAGTGCTATTATTGCCAAACATATTAGGCAAGACTTTTACTCAGAACATTGCTCCAGCCATATAACAGAAAGCAACATGATGTCACTATGACGTCATAGAAATGACGTCATAAAGGTGACGTAATTTCTTAACCTAGCATTACGAAAACGAGCAAAATATCTTTACATAAAGTAAACCAAATTTCCAATTTAGTGTTCCTACGTTTACATAAACTTCTGAGCTTAACGTATTAGTTTAATTTTATTTTGGTATTTTTAGCCTTATTTGCAAGCTAATGGATGTTATAAATTTGTTGTGGCAGATGCTGGTAAAATCCACGTCTTTTCAAACAACAGCAAGACAACAGATCGTTCAAAAACTAGTCACCTGTGGCTCAATTATCGTGAGATGTTGGAAATCGTAAGAAGATTGACTATGGCAGATCGGACTGGCTCTTGGCAAATGCATTTGAATGCTGTAACTGACTGTATTCCAATATTCGCTGCAGCTGGACATTGCAGTTATCTTAAGTCCGCACATTTGTATGTTCAACAAATGGCGCACTTGGAAAACACTCATCCAACTGTGTTTTGCCAATTTTCCAATGGTTTGCATGTCATCCGTCGAAGTAATCAGTACTGGGCAGGTGTTAGCTCAGATCTTGCAATTGAGCAAACCTTAATGAGGTCCTTAAAAACTTCTGGCGGACTAACACGAGGAAGTGGTATGACCGAAGAGCAAAGAGCTCTTTGGATAATGTCAGCTCCCATCACAGCCGAATATAACAAGGCCATGCAGAAACTCAACAGCCTGTCTTATACCACTTGTGAACAGCACAAAGATTTGTCCAAAGCGAGACGGAAGCGAGACAATATGGATTTAGAAAAACTCAAGACAAAATTAACATCTTATTCTCCCTTTTCCGAAGACCCTTCACTGCGAAATATAATCACTGGTGTCGTGGCAAATCCGAATGTTAATGTTGTTGAGTTCGTGTCTGTTGGAAGAAGTATAACTGAAGCTATGATCGGACAGTGTACATTTACCTATTCTTTTAAACGAAAAAATAAAGCTGTAACGCTAGGTGACGAATCAGCTATTACAGTAACTTCTGATCGAAGTATCGATCCGGCCTTGTTGTTTCACTGGCTGCTTGTTGTGGCAAAAACCGATGATTTGTACCTGGAAAATGTTTTGGATTTTGAGCTTAGCCCATATCCTCCGGCGCTTTTTGAAGCAACCAATGTACTGTACTTCGAAAACCTAACAAACCACAGCTTGCTCACGCCATATCGGAGTATATGATAAGTGAGGCTCAAACTGAATGCAATCATCGTAATGAACATTATGTACTGGATGGAGGGTCGTTACTATATTGAATACCATGGACAAAAGGAGACAGTTACGGAGAAATAGCTGAATCATATGCGGATTTTACTATTCGGCATTATGGCTTAGCAACTGTAGTGTTTGATGGTTATACCAGAGGCCCATCAATCAAAGACAACACTCATGAAAGACGAACAAGACATAAAGTTTGTCCTGTTGTTAGCTTTACTGCTGAAACAAAATTTGTTGGCAAAAAAGAAGATTTTCTGTCTAGGCCAACCAACAAGCAGAACATCATTGATATGATCAGTGTTAAAATGCAAAAGAAAGGATGCCATGTCATCAATTCACTTGGAGATGCTGATGCAGACATTGCGAAGGTTGCAGTTAAAGCAGCTCATTATGATGTTACCACCGTGATTGGAGAAGACACAGATCTCTTAGTTTTGCTTCTTTTCTATGCTAATGCTGATATCAAAGACCTCTACTTCCGATCGGATAAACCAAGCTGTGCAAAGATTGCGTATCACATCAACAGCCTTCAGGCACGTTTGGGAAAAAAACACATGCTGTCAGTTGCTTTTCGTTCACGCCTTTACTGGTTGCGATAGTACTTCTCGCATCTTTGGAGTTGGAAAAAAGGCTGCCTTTGAAAAAATTATAAATGGTCATTCTGTAATGATTTCTTGTGCTAATCAGTTTCTTATTCCAAACCAAGAAAGAGAACTTATTCAAAAGATTGGAATCCAGGCAATGGTTGTACTTTTTGGTGGCAAAGGTGGCGAGTCATTGACAACTATGCGATCTTGCATTTTAACCAAAAAAATTGTTTCATCAAATGCGTTTGTTGCTCCAGAACGTTTACCCCCTACAGCATCGTCTACCAAATTTCACTCTTTCAGAGTTTACTACCAAATAATGGCATGGATGGGAAAGGAGAACGAGATGAACGTAATGAACTGGAATTGGATGTCAGCAAACAACAATCTGAAGCCAGTGATGACAGATAAGTTTGCTGTCCCAACCCAACTATTACAGATGATCCACTGCAACTGTAAAACTGGATGTGCAACAAAGCGTTGCAGCTGCAGGGTCTATGGACTGCCTTGTACATATGCATGCGGGCAATGCCAAAAGGATGCCTGCGAAAATCCATTCAATTTCACAATCGATGATGACGAAGAATCGCAACAATAACAATTACTGTGTTATTAATGTTGATGTTGTTGTTGTGATGAAGTACATCTAATTGAAAAAAATTGTGCGTGATTTTATGGCGCTATTAACTGCTAAGGTCATATAGAGCCAGGGCTGAGTTTTGACTTAAAAGTAACTGACATATGTTTTTTTTCACGGTTCATTTCATCCTCCACGCTACTTAATTGCCGAACGTTTAGCAAGTGCTTGGCAGTACCAATGTGTTTCTAAAGCTCCATGACAGCGAAAAATAAAGCGTTCTTCATGGTAACGTTATGATGACCTAATTACCACTTTGCAGCAAACACTTGATCAATATTTTTGAAGGAAATTTAAACCGAATTGCATTTGATAGTAATATTGTTTCTAGCTCTACAATGACAATTATTTAGGCGTGATTGTGACGGCACAATTACCTCCAATGACGTCCACATCATCTTGCAATCGTTAAACATTCACCACTGCATTAAAAACATTTGAAAAACTTAAGTTACACAAGATATACAACAAATTATCAGTAAATTATAGTTTCGCCACTAGGGGGCGATAGACTAATTCTTTGGAGGCCAATTTTTCCCCTTTCCAGCCGCCCGATTTTGGTAGATTTTTAGTATGTTACTTGATACACCCAATACTACCAAAAACCGTTGAAAAACGTTTTCTAGCAATTTTTTTTGGGTTAAACCATATCTTTACTGGACTAAGTATACTGGTACAAAAATTAGATATCGATGTTGTGTGGTTTAGGAGAAGAGTGCACAAAATTTAGAAAGCAATAACAGAAAAAGAAAAAACTCGATGCAGCTAAAAGTGTACGTAGGGATGCAAGAGTACCGGTATGTTACAACATATAACTATGTAAAATATTTTTTGCCGTACATCAGCCGTTTTTGAATAAGACAGCTTTTTACATTAAACTTTTTGGGTAGTTTTCGGGTCCTAAACCTGAAGTTACGGAACTCATTACCTTGTAATTTGGCACAAACAAATAACTTAAGAATCTCAAACTGCTGTCAAAATTTCATGCAGTTAGACCTAACTATTTTCGAGTTATGAGTAAAATTTTGAAACTTTGCACTCGATAACTTTGAAAATGGCCGAGTTAAAACTAAAAATCATGCAACGCGAGATCAGCCATTTTAATTATAGGCTTTCAGGTTTAATCTGCCTTGTGTGTGTTTTCAATCAGTTTTTCTGCACCATGTTTTGGCGATTAAAAACAATCTACAGTACCAGTCTACCTGATGATTCCTTGGAACTATCGTACTGGTAGCCTACTAATCAGAGGTAGATTCCTCGAAGACACATTTTGAAGTCCTTGGCCTCAAGTCCTTGGCATTGGCCTCGAACCCTCAAAAATTGCCCTGTCCTCGGCTCGAGGGACAGCACTATTTTTTGTATGGTTGAAATCTTGTTGGAAAACCCCAGAAACTGCGGGGCAAATTTGCGAAGACGTTTAAAATTTTTATTATTATTATTGATGGGCAGCAGTGCAAGCGAATCTGCTACTGTTAGGTAAAGTCCACCTACACATTGCACAGGCCCAGTGCCGTCGCCAGAGCAAATGAAGTGAGGGGGCACTAGCCAAAAGTGGAGGGCACTAAAATTTGCATGTAAAAACTAATCTTTAGATTTTGTATGGCTACAATTATGTGCACTTCTAAAATAAGGCCGGCAGCATTTCTTATTTTGCTTCATCTGCCACCAATAGTTGATTGAAAAATCCATCTACAGCAGTAAATGCTACCAAACACGCATCCAGGATTTTGCTAAGCGGGGTAAACTAAAGCTTTTTTTTTGCACAAAAATTGCCTGATTTAGCCCCCATTCTGAACAAACTAATGCAACTCAAGTGTGTCACAGACGAGACATACCTAGTCACAGAACATTTAGTGACTGTGGTTGGGGGACTGGGGGCGAGCCTCTAGCCACTGGGAAATTTTTGCAATTTTGCAGCTAAAAAATAGCGACTTTAACGCAATTTCAATCGCATTTCGCCCTTTTTGAAGCCATACGAATAACTAAATTGCTAAAATTTAGAAGTAATTTCAAAGAATTAAATTGCTTAGCACCTTCATCACCCCCTCCCCCTCAGGTCAAGTCTAAAATACGTTTACCACTCGTATTTTAAGGTTAAATTTTTTAAATGGCTTGGCCAAGGGGGCTTAAGCCAATTCATCTTGGTTGCGCCACTGACTGTGACCTCAAAATCTTGAGTGTACTATAAAATCAAAACAGCGGGTCTTTGAAAATAAAAATTATCACGTATTATTGGAACGACCGACGCTCGCGTCGCATGTTTTTTTGTTTTTACTCGGCCATTTTCCAACTAATTAGTGCGAAATTTCAAACTTTTGCTTATAACTCCAGAACGGTTGGGTCTAGCTACATAAAATTTTGACAGCAGTTTGAGATTAATGAGTTATATGTTTGTACCAAATTTCGAGGCAATAGGTGACGTGACTTTGGTTTTAGAACCCGAAAACCGCCCCGCAAGTTTGGCATAAAAAGCGGTCTCAGTCAAAAACGGCTCAAGTACGGCAAAAAATATTTCACATGGTTATATGTCTTAAGATACCCTTTCATCCCAACCATCCCACTTTTGGCCGCAATGAGGTTTATTTGTTTTTTTCCCTTTAGTTTTCCTTTTTTCTCCTTTGTTTTCCTTTTTTTTCTTCCTAATTTATGTACGCTCTTCTTCTCCTAAACCACAAAGCATCGAAATCTAACTTTTGTGTAAAGTTGTTGAGCTGCAAATGCAATTTTTTCTCCCGAAATTTTTTGGGGCAACTCCACCGGGAACCCCCCCAAAATGGGGCCCCCAAAAATCAATTTTCTGAGCGGCTTAACCTAAAGAGCTACTTTTTTTGCTCTCAGTAGATATTTAACACACAAATATTTTGACATAGTTTGGGGGTGCCACTCCCCCCTGGGGACCCCCCCAAATAAACCCAAAAAAATTCAATTTTTTGAATGGCTTAAAGGCGGTGAATCATTCAGCCAATTCCAGTGGTTTACAATAGCTAAAATTGAACTTTAATTTTTAATATTTCATGTTTCAATTTTGGGACTGCGCTTGCAAAGATATTGAACAAAAAGTTTTTGGAAACTCTGAGTTTTGTTCTTCCCGCCAAAACCACAATAGGCCGAATGGTTTAGAGAACTGTGGTAGGCCTAATAGCTTAGAGATAGTTTATTTCTAAATAGTTTTGGCCCAATTAGGCCTAACTATCTCTAAACTATTAGGTCTAATAGTTTAGAGATAGTTAGGCCTAATAGTTTAATAAGATTACAATAGGCCTAATAGTTTAGAAAACTGTTGGTTTTGGCGGGTAGATCAAAACTAAGAGTTTCCAAAAACTTTCTTCGGGGGGACATCTTTTTGTATTTGTTGAATGTCTTTGCAAACGCAGCCCCAAAATCAAAACAAAAAATATCAAAAATTATAGTTTAATTTTAGTTATTGTAAACCACTGGAATTGGCTGGATGATTCACCGCCTTTAACTTAGGGTGCCAGTCTGTTTTGATATCAGCAGATATTTAATGGACAAATATTTTGACATACCGGTACTTTGGGAATGCCACCCTCACCAGGGACCCCCCTGTTACAGCACGATCGTTTTTAGTTGGATTCGAACTTAGGTTTTTATGTTCTGTTGTTAACACGTTCATTCACCTAATTTGCATATTAATTTGTGTTGCGCGTCTTTCATAATTTGCACGGAAGAAACTTTGCAACGTTGCCTGAAAGACGCGCCGTTTTGCCTTTTTGTTGATCACCTTTTTTGTAGCAATGTTTTATTTCTAGCACAGCAGTTAAATCAGTTTAGTCAGTCTTATTTTTTAACAGTAGCGTCAAGAGGTTTTTCATTTTGTTGGTGTAAAATTCAGTTTTTCAGTTTAAGTGTTTTCCGCCCAGCCGGGCAATCCTCGATAAATTTATGCTGGACTGGTCTTTTTTAATTTGCCTTTGTTAATACAAGTTTGCTTTGAATCTCCTGTGTTAGCCTCTTGAGCGCGAGGTCCAGACAGCGAAGACCTAGGCATTCCGCCTAGGACACAGCCATCAATCTATAACACCCCTAAATGGACCCCCCAAAAATCAATTTTTTTAATGGCTCAACTTAGAGTGCCAGTCTGTTTTGATATCAGCAGATGTTTAACTGAAAAATATTTTGACATAGTTTGAGGGTGCCACCCCTCCCCCCCGGGGACCCTCAAATTGACCCCCCAACAATCAATTTTTTGAATGGCTCAACTTAGGGTGCCAGTTTGTTTTGATATCAGCAAATATTTAACAGACAAATATTCTGACATAGTTTGGGGGTGCCACCCCCCGGGGATCCCCAAAATAGACCCCCAAAAATCAAGTTTTTAAACAGCTTAAGCTCAGGTGCCAGTGTTTTATGATATCAGCGGATATTCAACAGACAAATATTTTGACATAGTTCGGGGGTACCTTTCCAAAAACTCCCCTCCCCAAATGGACCCCCCAAAATTCAATTTTTTGAATGGCTAAAGCTGGAAAGCTCACTGTTTTTAATATCATTAAATATTAAACAAATATTTTGACATAGTTGAAGGCCAGGGTCACACGATCAAGTTTTCTATACAATTTGTTTGCATGAAGAATTGTGGAGCTATTACATCTAGATGCTGTTTTCTTCAAAAACTTATTGCCAGACGAAAGCATCTGCTTTTTTCTGCCAACAAATTGCTAAAGGTTTCGCATGTATTTTTTTCGCTGTAAACGCATTTACGCAGTAGTTAAGGAATTTCTTTGAAGTTTGCCATGGCAGTTGTCGTATCATGCTCTTTGTCGATTCATTGTTATTCCTCGTTGGTCAAAATGATACAAGCACGTTCACAAAAGCGAAAAGCAGCAGCTTTAGTAATAACTATACCAGGTCTGCCGCAAATTGCGTGCGCAGGCTATGAATTTTTTTTCGGCCTGCAATGAAATGAAATAGATAAATGGAAAATGGAAAAATAACTTGGCTTGTGTGGAATTCTTTAGCGTATAGCGTAGCTTTTTTTATGCTATGCCATCTATCACCAACAAAATTTGCATAATAGTGCATGATTGCTCAAGTAATATTAAACCAGGTATGTTCTTTACAAGGCCTGCGATTGCAGAGGGCTCAATAATTGGATGTCAGGGCAAATTGAAAGTCAATTATTATTAAATAAGAATACGAGCGTTTTTGTTTGGACTGTTACAAAATCAGCGAGAAATAGCTGAAAACTATCTACTGAAATTTATCTTAACTGCTTCAATATGCAACAAGCTTTTTTGCCAGTGGGCATGTCAAATTTTAACTAAAAAATATTAGAATCATCAAAAACGTATCACTAATTGCATAAATTCGGCACCAGGGATGATTCGGCACTAACAAATACTGGGCCGGAAACTTTTTTGCGATCAGAAGAAAATTTTCAATATTTTTATTAAAACCACAAACGCTGCCTTTCTTCGATTTCGCTAATTAAAAGTTCAGTTTCATGAGTTGACAACGATGAAATGTTAATTAACTATACTGCAGTTCTGGTTGATAACTTTTCAGAATGAATTTGGAAAAGACCTAGCACAAGTTTGAAGTAGGAAAAATTGGGTAATCGATATGCGAAAGTAAACAAAACAGCGGGCAACGAATTTACGTCGTTGAAGGAATATGAGAAAACAGCAAGCACAATGTTAAAATACGTCATTGCCGATTAAAAAAATTTGAGGTAAAATTGAAAGTTTATTATTATTAAATAAGAATAAGAATCTCTGGGCAATTTTTTAAGTTTTTGAAAAGAAAAAGCTGTTTTAATGCCATTGGATCATATTTCGCACGTGTTCACAGCCATTTGAGAGAACTGGTTTTTTTAACATTTGAAAGTCAATCGAAAAAATTTAATTGTTCAATCCTTCTTTTACTTGCAATTAAAGTTCAAAACACGTTTAAAATCTTGCATTGTTGGGTAAAATTTTAATTGTAAGTGATTTGGTCTATGTAGGGGAAAGTAAGGAAAATTGCCTCCTCCAATATTTTAGCAGTAAATAATAATCCATTCGTAGATTTTCCTTAGAGATTTTTGTTTTGTCTTAAAATTAACCAGTTACACGAGTACATGAACGACCAGTGGGCCCATGCCCTCAACTGAAATTCAATAATTTGTTCAATCAGCATTTTCCACGGCTAATTTTTTAAAAAGTATTTTGTGCGTAAAAACTGGCCAGATAGAGGTAAATTGTTATTGAAAAATGGTACAATTGATGATTACGCTTACTAAACATGTTATTCCCGTTCCGGATTTACATTGCACGGGGCCTTTGGCATTTAGGGGATTTTGGCGACATCTTCCCGCTTAATATAAGTGAAGACCAAAACAAGTCTTACTATCTGAGCGTGAGACCCTGGCACTGTGCCGTATGGGAAATACAGCGCTGGTTAGTGTATTACGTTCATAAAAAGTTTAGATGAGAACCTGAGGTTAGCAACTTTTAGAGCAAAAACCCTTAATTTCACCCTGGTTTTACGTTTAAATTGGTTGGAAAAAATTGAATTAAGGGGGGTGGGCCGGGCCCCCTGGTCGTCAATATTATTTATTGCCATAGGTGGGCACAAGTCCGTTAATTGTTAATCCGTTAATAACGAAGCTAACTTTTTCACTAACTCCTTAATCCGTTAAAAAGTTTTTTCATGTCAACAGACTAAATTAACTTCCGTTAAGTGCTGTTAACGGACTAAAGTAACTTCCGTTAAGTTCTGTTAATTTCCGTTAAGGTTTTTATCGTTGATATCTTGCAGCTTCGTTGTGCATTTGAACTTGTTTTTATCTTGAAATTAGATTAGAATGTAAAATGTAACTTCCAAAACACAAAAAGACCACCATAGCAATAAATATTTCCTTACAATCAGCTCAACAGCGTCAATACGTGTTCTAGAAGCGAGTGAATACAAAGAAATGTAAATTACACGCAAAATGTTAACGGATTAACAGACTTTATTAACTTCCGTTAATTAAAGCTGAAAATAACGGATTAACGTTAACGGAGGTGTGAAGTTTGTTAACGGACTAGTGGTTAACGAAGCTAACGTTTTGCATTAACTTGCCCACCTATGTTTATTGCTAATTACTGTAATACGCCTGTCCTGTTGTACGCAAAGATGCTAAAAGAAACTGAAAATGAAGAAACAAGGCTTTTTTGTTAAACTTTTGTCATTGGTGGCGTTTCGATTGTAAGGGCCCGGGTGCCTTGGGCCATCCCCCTGGCTTCGCTTATGATTTTGAAATAAGATGGCGCCATTAAGTTCTTTCATAAAAAAATAAAACAAAACATTTAAAGCAAAATTAAAATAACTTTTTTTCCAAAACGTAAAGGACGCAAGTTAAGTCACTTGACAGTTTTTTGAAACCTCAAGAATTGCATGATCTTATTATGACGTAAATACGTGGTCGTCATTATTGGAACGACCGACGCTCGTGTCGCGTGTTCCCTTGTTTTTACTCGGCCGTTTTCCAATTAGCGAGTGCGAAATTTCAAACTTTTGCTTATAACTCAAGAACGGTTTGGTTGAGTTACATGAAATTTTGACAGTAATTTGAGAGTAATGAGTTGTATGTTTGTACCAAATTTCGAGGCAACAGGTCACGTGACTTTGGTTTTAGAACCCAAAAACCGCTCCGCAAGTTTGGCGTAAAAAGCTGCCTCATTAAAAAACGGCTTGAGTACGGCTAAAAATATTTGATATGGTAGTATGTCTTAAGATACCCTTTTATTCCAACCAACCCACTTTTGGCCACGATGAGGTTTCTTGGAACAACCGATGCTCGCGTCGCGTGTTTTTTTGTTTTTACTTGGCCATTTTCGAACTAATGAGTGCGAAATTTCAGACTTTTGCTTATAACTCGAGAAGGTTTGGTTGAGCTACATGACATTTTGACAGCAGTTTGAGATTCATGAGTTATATGTTTGTACCAAATTTCGAGGCAATAGGTCACGTGACTTTGGTTTTAGAACCCGAAAACTGCCCCGCAAGTTTGACGTAAAAAGCGGTCTCAGTCAAAAACGGCTTATTAAGTGCAGCAAAAAAATATTTCATAGGGTTATATGTCTCAAGATACCCTTTCTACCCAACCAACCCACTTTTGGCCGCAATGAGGTTTCCTTTTTTTTTCCTTTTTTTTCTTCCTAAATTTTTTTCGCTCTTCTTTTCCTAAAACACAAAACATCAAAATCTAATTTTTGTGTAAAGTTGTTGAGCTGCAAACGCAATTTTTTCTCCCGAAATTTTTTGGGGCAACTCCACCGGGAACCCCCAAAATGGGGCACCCAAAAAATCAATTTTCTGAACGGCTCAAGCTAGAGTGCTAGTTGTTTTTGATATCAGTAGACATTTAACACACAAATATTTTGACATAGTTTTGGGGTGCCACTCCCCCCCGGGGACCCCCAAATGAATCCCCCAAAAATCAATTTTTTTGAACGGCTCAATTTAGGGTGCCAGTCTGTTTTGGTATCAGCAGTTATTTACAGACAAATATTTTGACATAGTTTGGGGCTGCCAGCCCCCCGAGGACCCCCCAAAATGGACCCCCCAAAAAATCAATTTTTTGAATGGCTTAACTTAGGATGCCAGTGCTGTGCCAGTGTTTTATTATATCAGCAGAGATTTAAGACAAATATTTTGACATAGTTTGGTGGTGCCACCCCCCGAGGACCCCCCAAATAGATTCCCCAAGAAATCAATTTTTTGAATGGCTCAACTTAGGGTGCCAGTTTGTTTTGATATCAGCAGAGATTTAACAGACAAATATTTTGGCATAGTTTGGGGGTGCCATCTCCCCCCGGGGACCCCCAAAGGGACTCCTCAAAAATCAGTTTTTTGAATGGCTCAACTTACCGTGGCAGTGTTATATGATATCAGGAGATAACTAACTGACAAATATTTTGACTCTACTTTTCTGGAGATTCCATAATCAGATATTTTTGAATAGTAATTGCTGATTTAACGGTAGACAAAATGTACTTTTGAGCGTCAAAGCATTAGCTACGCGTTGGTTGTTCACTGGGTTTGCTGGCAAACTTCCATCTAGTTTCGTGGCATAATTACTAACGAAGTACCAGTAACGATTCTGCAGGCTTACATCTCTTTTTTCGCGACACATCCGTAACGTAAATGCGTGTAAATAAAATGGAATATTGCGTCAGATTTATGAGACACTGCAGTTGGTTGCCAGCAATTTCGCAAATAATCGACAAAAATGTCAAAGGAGAATTATGTTTGAACGTAATGATCTATTTTCCATTATTGTGTGTTGTCTTGTAATTGAGTGATGTTCCAAAAATAGTATTTTGTGTAAACCTAAATAGGGGGCACAAGCAGCGGTTAGGGGGAGCACACCCCCTCCCTTCCCCCCGTAGCGACGGCACTGCGTAGGCCTCATTGGGCCCATTGCAACTGTAGCTGCTATGTTATTGTTGTTTTGTTTGGTTACTAGTCGAACTCAGAAAGCCTTCAAGCTTCTTTTACGTACGTGGCCAGTTTATTAGAGTTACATTTTGTTACCACATTGTAAACAGTGATTTTGGTGATTCCAAAATACACAGGTGGGCAAGTTAACGCAAAACGAAAGCTTCGTCAACCACTAGTCCGTTAACAAACTTCACACCTCCGTTAACGTTAATCCGTTATTTTCAGCTTTTATTAACGGAAGTTAATAAAGTCCGTTAATTCGTTAATATTTTTGCGTGTGGTTTACATTTTTTTTATCACTGGCTTCCAGAACACGTATTGACGCTGTTGAGCTGATTGTAAGGAAATATTTACTGCCATGGTGTTTTTTTTGTGTTTTGGAAGTTACATTTTACAGTCCAATCTAAACTTAAGATAAAGATAAGTTTAAATGCACTAACAAAGCTGCGATCGAAAAATCTTTGGAAATTGCGAACAGCAATAATTGATAGATCTACGTGGCTGCAGCTTATTATTTGTCACAAAAAAGAGCTCCTTTCTTCGCTTTTTTTTTTATAAAACTCGTGCAAATACGCAACAAGTGTTACCGGTGCAAATTGGTTTGTACCGGTACGATGAATGAATGGAGCAAGATATTTGCTGCTTTGCTCCTAGTTTCAAAGGCTTACAAAGGCTTGTAGATACTTGCGTCGAATTTACTGCAAAGCACAATATTGTCTTCAATTGCAGGAAAACCAAAGCTATGTATTTTCCTTGTAAATTCTTCAAAATCACTGATCATAATCTAACTGTGAATGACCAGCATGTTGAATTTGTGAATAGTATTAAATACCTTGGTGTTACAATTAGCAGTGTTCTTTCTGATGAACTTGATATTAAAGCTCGAGTACGATCTAGATGTTGCATAGCTAATATGCTTCGTACTAGGTTTTTCAAATGCTCTGTTAATGCAAAAAACATTTTGTTTCGTTATTTTTTGTTCCTCTATTTACGGCATCAATCTTTGGTTTCGTTATCCTGCGTCCAGTATATATCGTTTTCGTGTAGCTTACAACAATGCTTATCGTATACTTTTTAATCTCCCTAGAAGAATACACATCAATGAAACTATGATTAATAACGGCATCTCGACCTTTTATTCGTTAATAAGAAAACATACTGCAAATTTCATAATAAGATGCAAGCACTCTCCAAACGCTTGCATTCAACAAATTTTTGGCTCTGCATGTTTTCTTGATTCTGATTTTTCAATTTTCAGTAAATTACTCAAAATTACATTTTGGCTAAATGAGCACGCATGTTTTTGCTTTGTGTTGTGCCTGATAAATTTGTTTGTGTGTTTTTGTTTTTTCGCGTTATTATGGACCTTTGTTGAGTCTGTTACAAATAAATAATAATAATAATTAACTATCAAAACTTTAACGGAAGTTAGCAAAACTTAACGGAAGTTACTTTAGTTCGTTAACAGAACTTAACAGAAGTCAATTTAGTCCGTTAACATGAAAAAACTTTTTAATGGATTAACGAGTTGATGAAAAAGTTAGCTTCGTTATTAACGGATTAACGATTAACGGACTTGTGCCCACCTATGCCAAAATATTTAACACGAAAATCTTGGTAAAGCTTGCAATTGCCTATTGATGAGTTGCACTGACGTCATCAATTTTTCGCGCCAAATTGATTGGACGGCAAAAAATGCAACAGAAGCGCATGGTGAGATACATAGGTAGGTATGAAGTATGACAAATGGACTTATTTTGACGAAAATATTCTGATGAAAGTATTGAAAGCTGATTTTGAAGAGCAAAAAAGATGGAAACAAAGCTCAAAATACAGTACTGGCAAAATTAAAAAGTAAAATTTAACGCTGAATTAGCTTGAAAGTGCAGTAAGATTAGGCAGTGTAGGCTATTTCATAAAAAAAGCAAAACAGTACTGTAGGTTAGATTGAAGTAATGCAATTGTATAGTTGGTACCTGGTACGCTGTTAACCAATGCAGGAATAAGAATAGCATGACCTGCTGTAGAAAACAATAGTCCTCTTAAAAGAGCTGTAGTTGTACTAAAGCCTAGCATGCTGCCTTTAGCAGTAGGATACAACTGACTAAGTAGCCTATTGTAGTGTGTAGATTCACTCACCCTTTAAAGTATCATAACTGCCTTATGTACACTGCACCAAACAATGAAACTTTCCACACAGTCTGGTGTAAGTTAGCACACATTGTTCACCAACAATATACCTGTACAGTAGAGAACTAGTAGACTCTGGAAACAATTACGATAGATTACAGTACTTTCTTAGCTTGCTGATATCATAGTTTAGTAGAAAATACAGTTTTGAAGCTGCTATTTAAGCCTATTCTACCAGTCAGTCATTAGATGTAAACTATGCAAGATATACCGGTATGCTTTAACTCTACCATGCACTGATAGTGATACATCTTTTTCTATCTCAACTTAAAAGAGTACCTGTAATAAGTATGCTAATTGAGAATCAAAACTAAACTTTTTGGTTCTTCATATGTTTCAGTTATTTTAAGCAACGTGACAGATTGTTAAACATGCAGGGGCTTTGGCTATAACAGATACGGTACCGTAAAAGATACCACTACTTCAAGTGTACCACACTATTATTAACCATATTATTAGCGTTAAATTTTATGTGGTAGGCGATAGATTTCAAATATGTTAAACCTATCCATAAATATTTCATCAATTTTCTATGGAAGAAAGAATTTTCTGATCCATAAAAATTAGTGACTGTTGAATAAAATTTTGAAACTTTTGCTACATTTACAAAACAAATGATCAAAAAATAAATATATGAACCGAAAATTTACATATGAACAGACCTACCAGTGTAAACTGAATGCGGAAATTAAGTCAACTGGTTAGTGAGTTTGCACTATTTGTGTTTTAGGGTACCACAGTACCAGTAAAATGTAATCCAAACCTGCTAAGGTGCTGGTACTGATGTCAGGGCATTTGTTACCGGTAATTTTGCAGTGAAAATTAACTCATTGACTTTTACTCTGCTGCAGGTTTAGAATTACAATGTTTATCCATTGCTTTTTAGATATGATTATTATTGATAATCACTTGTAGGCTAATTAATTTACATTTTTGTCAATTATCTGCAACCACTATGCCTATATTGACAATGTTTATTAGCTGCTGTGCTGTTGGTTGCACAAATCAGCAGCAATGGGGAAGCTCTATTTCATTTTATCGTTTTCCTGCAGATATTGATCGCAGAAATAAGTGGATTTCTGCTGTGAAGCGTGCAAATTGGACTCCCAGTAACTACAGTAGAATTTGTAGTGCACATTTTATTCGTGGTGAGTTTTTTATTGTAATTTGTGCAAATTCCGATACTTATATGGCTAAGCTTTGTTCAAAATAAAATACTGGCAGTGGTATTTTAATGACATTATACTTGGAACTAGAACAAAATCTAAAACTATAAAATTTTTGGTGATGGTATGTGATTACATACCGGTGCTGATACTTTTTGATTCAGGATGATCATTGCTACCAACAGGCAAACATTTTGGTAAACAGCATTTTACACAAAATTTCACAACCAGAACAGGTACAGAGCTTATGCTGATTATAAAATCGGAAATGACAAGGCACTGCAACAGTAGCCTACATTTCTTTTACTTGAACATGTACTAAAAATCAGGTTAAATATTTGTATATGGAAAATAGTTAACGAACTGGCACAACTAAAAACTAAAAGCAAAACCTTTCCCACCGACCTCGAATGTGAAGAGGGAAAACTTCAAAACCCAATTGCTATTTGCAACAAGATGAATAGCTATTTTGCTGGAATTGGGGAAAAATTAGCTGAATCAATCCCTCCTGTAAACAAATCACAAATTACAGAGTCTGTAACAAAAATCGGGAATTCTTTTTTCTTTTCCCCATCCACGCCTGAAGAAATAACTTCAATTATACACTCCATGAAACTAAAAAAAGCAGTTAGAGAGAATGATATTGACACAAAATTCTTGAAATACAGCACTCAGGTCATTTTTGCCTACATTAGCGAACTTTTCAATTTATGTGTTGAACAAGGAGAATTTCCTAATGTGCTTAAAATTGCTGAAGTTGTGCCTATACATAAAAAAGGGGACCCGAATCAATGTACCAATTACCGACCAATATCACTCCTATCTCCCTTCAATAAAATTTTAGAGAAACTTATTTACATTCGCATCTATTCTTATTTAGAGAAATACGATTTACTAACTAAACACCAATTTGGTTTTAGGAAAGGCACATCAACCATTCATACCATAGGCAAAATATATGACAAATTGTTAAGTAACATTGATAATAATTTGTACACATGTTGCGTGTTTTTAGACTTAACAAAAGCGTTTGATACGGTGGACCATACTGTATTACTAGAAAAAATGAAATGTAATTTTGGAATTCGTGGCATATCTCTTCAACTACTTAAAAGTTACTTAACTAACAGGCATCAGTACACAAAAATAGGCAACTGCAGATCTGATTTAACAAATATTACTTGTGGAGTTCCACAAGGCTCCTCCCTTGGCCCGTTATTGTTTCTTTTATACATAAATGACTTGCCTCATGCTAGTTTGTTCGATACTACTTTATTTGCTGATGATACCTATCTTATGCTTGCTGATAAAAATCCCATCGAGTTGCAACGCAAAGCAACTAATGAACTAAGCAAGATTGATGTTTGGCTGAGAAGAAACAAACTATCACTAAACTTTTCCAAATCATGCTACATGATAATCAACAAGCAGCCATATATACCTTGCAAGTTTGATCTTAATTTATCACTTCGCTCCTTTTCACTGAAAAGAGAGAGAACTGTAAGATATCTGGGGCTATATATCGATGATTGCTTGAAATGGTCCTCTCATGTAAATCACTTGTCTCTCCAATTGGCTCGGTATGCTGGTATACTTTACAAGATTAGAGATTTTGTTCCCCAGAAAACTCTCTGCATGTTGTATAATAGCCTGATATACTCCAGAATACAGTATGGTATACTCATATGGGGTACTGCTGCCAAAATGCAACTTCATGAATTGACAATTCGGTTAAATAATGCTATTCGTACCATAACCTATTCCAGGAAATATTGTTCAATTACTGTTCTATATAAAAAACTAAATTTTCTTAAACTCTCAGATGTTTACAAACTTGAATTAGGCAAATTTATGCATCAGCTTCATCATAACAAATTGCCAAAGAGTCTGTACGACTCTCTAGTTAAATTAGATACGATTCATACTCATAATACAAGACAACTGCGTAAACAAGTATACTTCAAGCTAAGTCAAAAAATCAATAGCCAAAAACTTGCTAATTTATAGAGGATCAAAATTATGGGAAGAAATTAACGACATTGACAAAAACTTAAGTTGGTATGCCTTTAAAAAACGGTACAAAAAAATTTTAGTTGGCACTTATAAGTCTAATGACTAAGGAAAGAACTGAGCATGACTGGCCAATTTCACCAGTCATGTGGATTTAATTAATCCATGCAGAATTTGATTAATCCATGCAGAGGAATTATCATTCATGTGGCAGATATAGAGATGGTGCCTCTGCATGATTGATTAAATGTTGACAGTGTCATTGCAATAAAATGTTCTAACAAAATCGGTTGATTGAAATTGAACTAATGCATTTGCCTTGATAACTACTCTTTACAATTTAACTCTTGTGCTTCTAAAATTTACTTGTGCTATGATATATTGTGTTCTTCCAACTGTGACTATATTGCTGTCATCAGAATAATATTTTGGTTGCTCATTGGTCAATTGCTTGTGAACCTGTAATTGTTTAATCCCACCAACACTATCCCCAACTATAAATTGAAATAATTTGACAAGAACTGTGCTTTGAAATTTGCTGCTCTTCTGCTTTGTTTATCATTATTGTTTTTTCATACTGAGCTTATATTTCCTTGCTAGTGGACGGGCAAACGTCACCTAACTAAAAGTAGCAATTTCTCCGAGTTTCAGTTGATTTAAATTCTATTGCTGCTTAGTTAGGACCTAACAAGCAGTGATAGTTGTCAAAAGTGTCTTATCTGAGGACAAAGCAACGTAACGCCGACGATGGCGCGAATGGAGCCAATGGCCTTCGATACTGTACTGCAGCTTTGAAGCTTTTTCTGCGCAGAGCAGCCTTGTCAGGAGCATCTAGACTAGAAAACCTCCGGGTTCATCGGTGCTTCCTGGCCTGATTGTGTTTTTGAATCTGTGCCCATTTGTGTGTCTTGCTTAAGCTTTTCAACTTTCAGGCAAATAAACTTATGTTATGTTATGTTATGTATATAAACATTAGGGTGGAATGAAAAATAAAAATTGTTGAATTTAAGAAAGTGGTCTTGATATATGGCCACAAATATCATATAAAATACTTCTATCACAATTTTGAGTTCTTGCACCCTTTAGTGGCCATGCAATTTGATCGAAAGAGCTTAAAATAGCCAATTTTGCATTGTCTCACTAACCACATATGCTAAAAAGCTAGTTTTTAGCTTAAAAGTTGCAGAAACCACACATTTATACCTCCATTCCAAAGAACTTTGCCATAAAAACGTACAGAAAAAAAGTTACAGCCAAATTTTTGATTACAGATTTACTGATTATTGAAAAGTTTTCAGTGCTCAACTTCAAATGCATTGCAATTCACGTTGGCATTGAAAATGTCAGATGAGGTTTAAATTTACGTATATTTGCACTTTTAATGTATCATGTTGCCTTATCAGCTTAAAATAGTTTCTTAAATGGCAATTAGTCTTACTCACTACTTAAATTGTAGGGGGGATGGGGGGACGCGTCCCCCCATCAAGATTGAGCATCTCCCCATCGAGATTGAGCGTCCCCCCATCGAGATTTAGGCGTCTCCCCTTTGATTTGAGCGCTGGTGTGTGGGAAGAAAAAGTGACTGTTTTTGGCCGGAAAAACCGCTGAAATTTTCGATTTTGGGCAAAAAAAGCCTACGGATTTCAGCGAAGACTTTTTTTTGGAGATCACCTGTTTTTGGCCGGAAAAACCGTTTAAATTTTCAATTTTGGCCAGAAAAAGCCTTCGGATTTCGGCGAAAGCCTTTTTTTTTTTTTGAGATCACCTGTTTTTGGCTGGAAAAATCGTTCAAATTTTCGATTTTGCAAGAAAAAGCCTTCGGATTTCGGCGAAGACCTTTTTTTTTTGGAGATCACCTAATTTTCACTAAAAAATGGTCTCAATCCGAATCAGGAACAATGAAAATTTGGGTCAAGTTTGTTCATGGAACAAACTTCCAAAAAATCCTGCCTACGTGCCTGTTCTTCGCTGAGGTTCAGTCAACGCTGAAAAAGCGTCCCCCCATTCAAAATTTTACAATTTAGGTACTGGTCTTACTCAACTAGGCAATGTGCAGCGCAGTATGGTAACAAATATTTAAAGTTCATGTTATTGCATCATCCAGTGTTGATTGGTTCTTGCATCATCATTGTATTTATACTAAACTTGAGGAATTATATCTAGTTAATTCAAAAAAAGTTTAGATTGTACAATTCAATTCAAAAGCACTGCATGATGCCAAAGTACAAAACTAGAATCAGAAAAGCAATTTCTACCGTGATTAGAAAAACTACAGCTTTAAAAAGCATAAAATTTGACAATATGTCTAATGAACCTTTTTATAGGCCTACTATTGTTGATTGTATTGTAGATACAGTATATACTGTACTTGCTGGCATAAATTTAGTTATTTCTGATGCAGCATGCTAACTAAAAAAAGATCCAAGTGTAATGTTACTTGTACAAAGTTGTATGGGGAAGAAATTTTTCAAAGTTCTGATATTTCTGCCAAACCCTTGTGTTGAGTTTGTGAGATGAAAATCAATGTATTGAAGCAAAAAATAAGTTGCCACTCAAATTTTTTTTCAAGGTAAACACTAGAATTTACAGCAAACGGCCTACAAGCTCTTTGTGTCGATCTGATGTTTAAGATTTTTCGAGTTTCTAGTTAAACTACTGAGATTTAACATTAGTTGAAGGTTTTTTTGTTTTTGCTGCGACAGTAGACTTTGATGACTGTATAGTCGTTTTCGCTGTTCTAATTAACAAATTCTGAAGTTCTTTGTACAATACTCAACTCATGAATAGAATAAACACTGCACCAAATCCATTTGTTCTTTTGCAACAATTCGAGCTGTATCTAACTTCCTGAAGAGATTAAAATTGAGCAAACGCTCAAATCACTTATCTCTTGGTTGGCAGCAATCCTGGAAAAAAAATCATCGGAACTTTGAAAATTTTTTCCATCATACAACTTTTTACATTAGACTTGGATCTTTTTTTAGTTAGCATGCTGCTTCAGAAATAACTAAATTTATGCCAGCAAGTACGGTATATACTGTATCTACAATACAATCAACTATGGTAAGCTTATAAAAAGGTTCACTAAACATATTGTCAAATTTTATTCTTTTTAGAACTGTGGCTTTTCTAATCACGGTAGAAATTGCTTTTCTAATTCTAATTTTGTACTTTGGCATCATGCAGTGCTTTTGAATTGAACTGTACAATCTAAACTTTTTTTGAATTAACTAGATATAATTCTTCAAGTTTAGCATACATGAAATAATAATGCAAGAACCAACCAATACTGGATGATGCAATAACTTGAACTTTAAGTATTTATTACTATACTGTGCTGCACATTGCCTAGTTGAGTAAGGCTAATTGCCTTACTCAACTGGGCTAATTCGTTTATTTTTGAAAGTGCTTTTTTATTATATTTTGGTGAAAACGTTTTAATCTCAGCACTTGGATTAATTACATAATCTGATGGTAAATAAATTCCCCAGTATCTCAAAGATGTTTTTTGGTGTTCAGATGCATGTTAATGCAAGTTTTTAGCCAGATAGTATATGCTTTAAACTGATCGAGAATTGTACTTGCTATTGATATTTCAGGTAAAAGTAATAATCCTTTATCTCCAGACTATGTTCCCTCAGTGTTTTGTTTCGTTTTCGATTTTTCGATTTCAACTTAAATTTTCGATTTCGGCCAGAAAAAGCCTTCAGATTTCGGCGAAGACCTTTTTTTATTTTGGAGATTACCTAGTTTTGGCCGGAAAAACATGAGAAAGCCAGGAAAAAGTACCCGATCATACGATGAAGAAGAAGCACTTTTAATACAGTCGGAAAAACATGAGAAAATTCTGCTTTTAAGTTTATTGGTTTAATGTTAAACTGCACATGCTTAGTTCAACAGAGTGCGCAGGCATTAGCACAGCCCTCATGCATTAACAGCTTGGCAGTAAATAAACGACGTTTATCCTCTATTTCAAAAAGTTGTTAAAATAAATCCAAAATTATACGTACTGGCGTTTATGTATGTTTCACTCTCGTCCAACAAAAGTCAGCAATGCAACACAATATATAAAACGTTTAAAACAAAATGTGCCAGAAAAAGGAGGAAGCGACATCAAAGTCAAGTTTGTTGTGCGCAAATTAGAAAGCTATAGAACGCTGGTGATAATAAAGAAGCAGTATTGCACAAAGGCATAATAGCGTGGTGGTAGTAGTTATTTTTATTTCTGGCTCACCCGAGATTTGACAACAAGTTAACACAGCAATAAACCAGAAAGAAGAGACAGCGACAAAACGATATACGTTGAAACATGCATTGAACTAATTTATTTACATATGACAAAACATTGCATGGTCGCTGCACCTGAGAAAAAACTATAATCAGTTGCTTCGATAATATGCCTGTTTCTTGAAAATTATTACCGGTATCATAGTAGAGTGGAAGAAAACAAAAAACGTAGTTCATTCAAAACACAATGGAATTCTCCTAATTCGACACCTTTCTGGAACAGAAAAAGAATCATCTAGACAAACTGACCAATAACGTACACAGTCACCACAGGCAAAATTTGATGAAAACTCGCTTACGTGTTTATTCACTGTCAGCATAGTTCTGTGAAGTTTATTGCTAAATGGGCTACACAAATACACTACACTATATATTTAGTAACGTATGGTTACACATTATACACAAGACGATAAACGTGTCGACCCGTATAATGTCCTCCCCTCTCTCTCCAGTTCGCCACCCAAACACTCGTCCTCCCAAATTCAACTACAAAAAGACCAGTTGGGATATTTACCAATCTTATATTGCTGAGCACCTTCCCTCTCTTGATTTTGATGCACTCAACATCCACCAGGCTGCCCACTCCTCTTCCCTATTCTTAGTTGAAGCTGCCAAGACCTCTATCCCCTTTGGCCGCCTTGGTCGTTCCCCCAAAGCCTGGTGGTCCCAGGAAGCAGAATCTGCAGTGCGGGAACAACGGAGGGCCCGCTCCGTAGCACACCGACCTGAGTCGCACCGCCTCAGATACATAGACGCTTCTCGTAGGGCGTCCTCAGTCATTTCTAGAGCCAAATCTGCAACCTGGCAAGCCACCTGTTCTAACCTGTCCCCCCGTTCTGATCCTCGTGCTGTCTTCAGGCTTCTCAATGCCATCTCGGGCAAAAAGAACACCTCCCAAGACCCTTCTTTTCCCGATTGCACTTCTCCTCTTGACACTGCCAACCACTATGCTTCTTATCTTCGCTCACATCTATCTCAAGCGACACCCCGTTCCTCGCGCAGAGCAGAATGACAGTTCATGAATGAACTCCGGAAAGCTAACTGTGAGGATGTTTCTTCCCTCCATAATTCTTTCTGCTCCCCCTTCTCCTTGAATGAACTCTCCACTGCCATCAGCAATCTCTCCTCTTCCACTGTGTCTGGCCCTGACCAGATTGCCTACCCTTTACTAAAGCACCTGCCCGAGCCAGCACAAGTCCTCCTTCTTTCTCTTTTTAACAGGTCCTGGCACTCTCACACCTTCCCCTCTTGTTGGAAACCTTCCACTATCATTCCCATTCACAAACCTGGAAAACCCACTTCCTCTCCGTCCTCTTTCCACCCCATTTCCCTCACCTCCTGCATCTCCAAGCTTTTTGAGCGCTTGGTTCTTTCTCGCCTAACTTTTCACCTTGAATCGAATCATCTCCTCTCCACTTGCCAGGCCGGCTTTCGTCCTGGTAGGTCATCATTTGACCAAATTCTAACTCTGTCTCAATCAATCTGGGATGGCTTCCAAAAGAAAAAACCTCCAGACCGAACCATTTTGGCTTCTGTTGACTTCTCCAAGGCTTTCGACTCAGTCTGGCACTCTGCTCTTTTTCACAAACTCCTCTCGCTCAAACTCCCCCCTTGCTTCGTTCTCTGGGTGCGCTCTTTCTTTCTGACCGTAGAGCTAAAGTCCAGGTTGGCGGTTCCCACAGCCGCTCCTTCCGCATCAGACGTGGGGTCCCACAGGGCTCGGTTCTTGGTCCAGTCCTCTTCATTCTGTTTGTTGATGACATCAGTAAGGATTTACCTCGGGATGCCCATGTCTCCCTGTATGCTGACGATCTGGCCATCTGGTCCTCTTCCCCAGACCCGCTCAAAGCCTCCTCTGTTGTCCAATCTTCCCTCGCCGTCCTTGAAACATGGTCCAACTTATGGAGACTTCCACTCAATCCAAAGAAGTGTGAGTCCTCCTTTTTCTCTACAGATCCCCATCAAGCCACTTTCCAACCCCGACTGAACCTCTTGGGCTTCCCTCTTTTGTTCAATCCCACCCCTAAATTCCTTGGAGTAACCTTTGATCGGACTCTATCCTTTGGGGCCCATGTCCAATCCCTGTGTTCCAAATTCTATACACGCCACAAAGCTCTTCGCTCAATTGCCACTGCCTCCTGGGGTCCAACAAAAGAATCTCTCTCCCTACTCTACAAAGTCTTTGTCCGTCCGGTGCTCACATATGCCTCTCCTGGATGGTTCCCGTTCCTCTGCAACACTGTAACCAATCACCTGGAAGTTCTACACAGAGCTGCATGCAGGGTCATTACTGGTTGCCTCTTTTCCACCCCCTCCTCACTACTCCTTCTCGAGGCCCAACTCCCTCCTCTAAAGCTGACTCTAGAGCATCAGACCCTCTACTCCTTTGAACGTGCTCTGCGCCTTCCCCCCGACTTCTCCAGCCTTTATGCCCTGGCAATTAAAAACGTTCCCTGTCGACTAAAGAAGAAACCCTCCTGGAGATCATTCTGTTCTTCAGCCACACAACCACTCCCATCCCCACGCGAGTTCTGATACGTGCCCCCCTTTTCCACCATGGTCCACAACCCACTTCACTGTTTCCCCTTTTATTCCCGAACGCACAGGCAGCAGTACAGCCCGACTCCAAATTGCTTCAAGCAGACTATCCTCCCTCCCCCCGTCTGATATCCAAGTATGGACTGACGGATCTGTCCCCTCCCTTTTCGGTCCTGGTGGCGCTGGAGTGTATGTAACATGCTCCAAATGCAACACATCCAATTCCTTGTCCTTTTCCTCCGGTCCAATTGCCTCCAGCTTCACAGCTGAAACCTGTGCCCTCAAGCAAGGTCTTGCTTGGTGTACTAGCCATTTGATGACCTGCAAATTCCAGTCAGTTCTTTTCCTAACCGACTCCCAATCAGCCCTCTCTATCCTTTCTTCAGCCCCCTCTTATCTCCTGCCTGAGTCCCTCTGGAATGTTTGGTCCCTTGCCTCCTCCCTCTCCAACAATACCACTTTGAGCTTCCAATGGGTCCCCGGACACGCAGGTCTCCCCGGAAATGAAAAAGCTGATTTACTTGCCAAAACTGGTGCCTCTCTGCCCACTGATGCGATCCCAAGCCCTCTCCTCCCAGTTATTGCCAAAGTTCGTTATTCCCAATACCGCAATTAGAGACGTCACATCTCTCACTCCCACCTGAACTTCCAAGTCCCCGAAGTCTCTTCGGAGGAACTTCTTCTTTCCCGCTCCATATGCAGTGAGCTCTCCCGTCTTCGCTGCCATGGTCACAGTCTTCTTTTATCTTCTTATCTTCACAGGATCAGTCGGAAGGAGAATTCTGATTGTAGTGCCTGTGGACACCCTCTACAGGACCTCAATCATCTCCTCCTCGATTGTCCTACTTCTGAACCCCTTCGCAAATCTATCTTTGGCTCCTTTCTCTCTATTCTCGATCTATGGTCCAGACCTTGGGGTGTGGCCCGACTGTTGGGTCTCCGCGGAGTTCCTCCGTGCCCCCATCCCTCGGAAGGGGTCGGGTAGTACCACCACCCACCACCACCACCCGTATTAACAGCTGTTCTTCCAAAAGTGAAAACGACAGGTGCGGCGAAACGACAAACTAGGCAAACCAGTGCTTCACCGGGGCAGAATAGTGAAGCTGCCCACCCAGCGAACCGTAAGAGGCGGTTATTGGGTACTCGGCATGGTCAACTATCGTTGATGAGCTGCTTGACGTTTGGGTCTTGCAGAATTGGCCTCCCGCTAGCGGCGCCTTCTGGGAACCATGCCTGTTGGGATTTCTTTCTTCTTGTATTTCTTGTGCCATAAGACTTTCTCAATTGGCTAGAGTAACTTGATGCGAGTCGACTCTTACTATAGCTATTAGTAGCAATGAGAAGCTTTTTTTTCGGTGTTGTTTCAACCCCTTTTGTGCATCTGGCTGCACTCTTTAAGACCCACCAACGGTGGTCGCCGTTGAGTTGTGGGAGTGCCCTGCTTTGTGCAGGGATCGAAATGGCCACCAACCTCCGGGATTATCCTATGGCAGTAGCACTTCTGTGCTAAGGGTGATTCTCTTGTGTCCTCTTTGGACATAGGAGGCTGCCATCCCTCGGAAGCAGCCCGGTAAAACAACAACAACACAAACTAGGCAAAATTCTGCTGAATCAATAGATTTTGCAACAGTATAATCCGCTGTCCCCACTGCAAAATTGCAACACATACAGGATTGATATTCCTGGTGGTAGCTGGCTTAACTCTACGCCAATGGCTCTTCTTTCTACTAGTGCCTCATTTGAATTAAGCTCAACCATGGAAGGCAAACTAAGTTTTAATGATTTTTTTTTGTATGTTGGCGTAAATAAATAAATAAATAAGTACTCAACTCTGCCAAGAATCGAACATAGTTAACTTAACAATTAGAATACCAAGCACTCTTAATGTCTAGACTAATGCAGCAGTTAGATCCCCATGCACAAATAATTGACGTATATAAACAAGGCGTAGTGACGTAAGCTAATGGCTGCTAACAGAAATGCCAAAGTACAAAGCAATTTAGCAAGGAAGTCAAACTCGTCTGTGAATTGTAACTTAGCGTCCCGGCCTCTAGGCACAACTCAAGATACAAAGCCTAATCACTTTTGAAGTAAAAGATACACATTTGCAAACTTAACCTTCCTAAGAAAATATATCTGAATCAGTAAAAAATGATAATGTTGCTAGGGGCGGTTTATCGAGTTTGTGTCGGAATGGTGTGCAAGTAAAATTAAACACTAATCAAACTCTATGACGACTTTCACTTGGTTATTGCGCTGTCGTTGCACTGTGTGCCATTTTGCCACCAACTCTGGAAGAGCACCCAGTAAGTAGAAGCTGTAGATTTGATCCATACAGTTTCGTATTGTATCATCTTCATTAATTCTTTCTATGTGTACCTCCCGACCGGTGTAGCAAATAAAATCACAATATTGCTTGTTTGTGACAAAAAGTTGAGCTTGCACTTGATAATAGTAAGCATGGCTTTTCATAAGCGCGATTTCACCTTTTTTATTTTGCAAATAAAATTTGTTGTCTTGAATAGCTTCATCAATGCTATTGTCCCTTTTGGAAAATGGACATTTGATTTCAAATATGCCAGAGCCACAACAGGAACATGACACAAAGCCATCATGTGTGGCTCCCAAGTAATTGAAATCCAGATGAATGTGAAAACCAGCATCATCAAAACTGACATTGGAATGAATTTTAGACATGCATTTTTCGTAAACACTTCTTGCTTTTTTTTCATTTTCAATTCCATATCTAAGCAGAAGAAAAGTAATACCATTAATGCCAACAATCGGATATGTAAAAAGAGTGGTGAGCTTAACTTGCATTTTGTACTGCCCAACAGGTTATAATTATCTCTTTCAGTAAAAATGTTTACTTCAAGTTTGAATTGTAAGAATGTTTCACCTGCAAATAAAAATGTAAATAAGCAAGAGTAGAACATATCATACTAAAGTAAAACTATAAAATTAATCAGATGTATGTGTCACAGGATTTGTGTATACAATTTAACAAAAACTCAGATGTACAGCACATGCAAAAGTTAATATAAACTAGCACCTACGACAGACCAACTATTGTGCCCAATTGTTGTGGAAACATACAATTTTACCCAATAATTTATCACTTTTCAACAAAAACATTTTATTTACATACACCATATAAACTGCAGCATCAACCTTATAGTACACCTTATACCATAGGAGGGCAAGTTAATGCAAAACGTTAGCTTCGTTAACCACTAGTCTGTTAACAAGGTTCTCACCTCTGTTAACGTTAATCCGTTATTTTCAGCCTTAATTAACGGAAGTTAATAAAGTCCGTTAATTTGTTAACATTTTGCGTGTAATCTAGATTTCTTTTTATTCACTTGCTTCTAGAACACATATTTACGCTCTTGAGGTGATTTTAAAGAAAATTTATTGCTGTGGTGTTTTTTTTTTGTGTTTTGGAAGTTACGTTTTACAGTCTTATATAATTTCAAGATAGAAATAAGTTCAAATGCACTAACGAAGCTGCGATCGGAATATGTTTGAAAATTGTGAACAGCGATAATTAACAGACCTATGAGGCGGCAGCAAATTATTTTTAAAAGAGAGCTCCTTTCTTCGCTTTCTTCTGTAAAACTCGAGGTAAAACGCCAGAAGTGTTACCAGAGCAAACTGGTTTGTACCGGTACGATGAATGAATGGTGGAAGATTTTAACAATATAAACCTTAACGGAAGTTAACAAAACTCAAAGGAAGTTACTTTAGTCCGTTAACAGAACTTAACGGAAGTTAATTTAGTCCGTTAACATGAAAAAACTTTTTAACGGATTAACGAGTTTGCAAAAAAGTTAGCTTCGTTATTAACGGATTAACGATTAACGGACTTGTGCCCACCTATGCCTTATACAGATGTACATTTCAATTCTCTTGCAAGGTTCAAATCCAATGCCTCTTGTGCCTTGGTTAGTGAGCATTTTATTCTCAACCACTCCAACAACCTGGTTTGAGTAACACCACATTAACGTAGCATAGAAATGTATGTATGGATCGTATGCCCAATGCCCATTGATGACTATTTATTTTACCACAGAATTAAAGATCATGGTATTAAAAACTGTTTTCCACAATGCAGTTGTTGAAGATAATTTTAAAATATACATGTTTGCCAGGTGCACATGTTGCAAATGGCAACCAAGTTTTGCTAGAATTAGTACTGCCTTGTATACCTTGTGCATCTGTATGTTTGAAAACAATAACCAATATCCCTTATTGCTATAATGGGCTCAGCAACTTACTTGTGACTTGACGATGTAATTGTTGGTGTTGGATATTTTAAAACATCTCACGTTACTTATATATCCAGCAACAAAATAACTATATGCCTCTGTACTCTTATACGCCTTTAGTTCTTGATTAGTGTAACTTGAGACACTATGCACTAAGTAGTGGTATATATCAGGATAAGCCAAGTTAGGAAGTTCTGGTGCCTTGCTTTCCAACACAGAAGAAAACTTTTCATTGCTAATTAAGTAAGGATCTTCAATCTGATCACTTTTAAATAAAGATGCTAATTTTTCCATATAACGCACTTTGCATTGTTTACTCAAAGCAATTAATTCCTTAGAAAACTTCATTGTACTGCTAAATCTGTACAGAACAAAAATTAACACGTTGGTTTTCACTGCAAATCAAAACAAAAAATGCCAGTATACAATAATACAGATCATATACAGTAACATGTAAAAGCAAAAAAAAAAAAAAAAAAAGAAAAGCTAGATATAGCCTATTGAAGAATAAAGGATACAAGGCAGAAAATTAATAATAAAGAGAGTACTTAGCAGCCACCCAGTTATACTCTACAACCAGTTTTATGGTGGGTTCAAGTTTACTGATAAATATTGCTTCAGCAAATAAAAATGCAGTACAAAAAATCACTTGTATAAAACGTCTAGTCTACAGAACATATACTATGCAGTTTGGAATGCTAGGTCACAGTAAGTTTATCATAAACTTGGCAATATTGAAAATACTGATTATTATACAGCAATGCAAGGTAACACCAATAGTCACAAAACTAAGGTACCACTACCACTGGGAGTAAGTATTGTCACTGAGTAGTTTGCAATAGCATATGGCGTTTGCACACTGCAATCTACTTTAGGTGTAGTACCACATGATAACCAATAGGTTAGAGAACAACACAATTTAAAAGAGGTAGGGAATCAAATAAAGTAATACTTATGGGCAAATGAGACTAACCAACATCAGTGATATCTGCATACGCTGATAAAATTTAAAGAAGAACACAAAGTCTGGTTTTACCTACTGAGCAATCAATTAATGACTAGACTTTCAGTTGATGCCTTCATCATTGATTCCTTTCACAAAAAGTATAGCCTAACCAAATTTCTAAGTTTATTTATAGATTTGCAATTTACTATATTATATGGCAAACTATTCCAAAAATCCATAGGTGGGCACAAGTCCGTTAATTGTTAATCCGTTAATAACAAAGCTAACTTTTTCATTAACTCGTTAATCCGTTAAAAAGTTTTTTCATGTCAACGGACTAAATTAACTTCCGTTAAGTGCTGTTAACGGACTAAAATAACTTCCATTAAGTTCTGTTAATTTCCGTTAAGGTTTTTATTGTGAATAACTTGCAGCTTCGTTGTGCATTTGAACTTGTTTTTATCTTGAAATTAGATTAGACTGTAAAATGTATCTTTCAAAACACAAAAAGACCACCATAGCAATAAATATTTCCTTACAATCAGCTCAACAGCGTCAATACGTGTTCTAGAAGCGAGTGAATACAAAGAAATGTAAATTACACGCAAAATGTTAACGGATTAACAGACTTTATTAACTTCCGTTAATTAAAGCTGAAAATAACGGATTAACGTTAACGGAGGTGTGAAGTTTGTTAACGGACTAGTGGTTAACGAAGCTAACGTTTTGCATTAACTTGCCCACCTATGCAAAAATCAATCACTCTTTGAGCAAAACAATATTTCCTACAGTCCAATCTAGCATAAGGCTTGCTAGATTGGACTGTAGGAAATATTGTTTAATCTAAATTAGCCCAATCTAAATTAGGGCAATACCTTCCGACATTTCCGGTACCCAATGATATTAATTTATTGTTAATAATACTTTTCTTTTTTTTTTGCTGTTTAAAATCATTTGTTACTGTTTCCAACGAAATCTTTGCTTCAAATTACTCCCAACTGACTGAACTTCTATTAACTCACCATGCAATTCTGTTGGATTTTGCAGTCCAATGCTTTTGGCGGGAAATTGATCACGCCACGTGCAACTCATCAATATGATGATTTGGTGTTTCATCCTCTAGGCTACATTTTGGCTCAAAAAAGACTAAGCACGATCTGCAGTTTTCTTGTGTCGCTGCAGATTGCAGTGCCCAGTTAAAACTTATACTACTCTGTTTAATTGAGGCTTGTTAAGGTTAAGGAGACAGATTGTTAGTTGAGAGGACGTCTAACCTATAGACTTCTTCATCCTCAAGCAGTCCTTCCGTTCATTCCACATAGATTTCCATCTATCTGTGGACCAGTTCTTAATCGTGCTAAGACAGCTGGCATACGGGACTGTAATAAATGGTTCAAGACCATGTATTTTTAATTTAGATCTTGATTTGGCTAGATAGTCTGCCACTTCGTTACCATGTGGTCCTGCATGTCCAGGAATCCAAGCAATACTGACGTGGTTTTGTTTACCTTTACTGATTTAGGTTTCTAATCCAGTTGAACACTGTTGTTGATGTTACAATGCACTTTATGAGTGCTTTGATAGCTGCTTGACTATCAACCAGCTAAACAGTACTTTGATTGTACATTTTTTCCAAAAGCAGGTTCTTTGTCACCTCTGAAATAGCTAAGACTTCTGCCTGAAACACAGTACTGTAAATTCCAAAGTGGGAAAATGCTTGTTTTGGGGAGTTGTTTGGGTATTCTGCATAAAACCCGCACCTACTCTCCCATCTAGTTTCGAGCCATTAAGGTAAACCTTGACAGTGTTCTGATTTAGAACACTTTTAGATCTGTAAGCATTCTTTGTATCCATAATTTGACTCTCGAAATTTCTCTCGAATACCTTTGCTTTTTTTATTCGGTCAGCTGGCATTTGCAGCAAAGGTAAGAATTTCCTTGCCTCATTGCAAACATCAACATGGCTTTTTGTTTTCCCAAAGCAACCAACTCGGTTGACATGCCAAACCTACTAACATTGAATCTGTATGACCCTAGCACTGCCTCAGCCAATAAGAATTTCTCAATGGAAGTTATGTTGAGCAATATTTCCAGAGCACCAGTAGGTGCCAGGAAAAGCTGATGAAATCATCAGGCAAGCAAGTCTCTGTATCTTTCTGAGTTTCTTCGCAAGACACTTTTTGTTGAGACCGCCAGCCCAGGACAGACATGCATACAACATGATTCTGTGAATGGACGTATCATAGCTGTGTATATCCATTTCATCATAAATTTTGAGAAAGGCTAAGACAAGAGTCATAGTCAAGAGATTCTTAAACTGAGAGTGTTCAAACCAGAGGTGGAGTCCTCGAGGACGTTCTTGGCCTCGAGGACGTCCTCGAGGACACATTTTGAAGTCCGTGGCCTTGGCCTTGGCCTCGAAGGTCAAGTCCTTGGCCTTGGCCTCGAAGCCTCAAGTCCTCGAAAATTGCCCTGTCCTCGGCTCGAGGACAGCACTATTTTTTGAACAGTTGAAATTTCGTTGAAAAACGCCAGAAACCTCGCAGAAAATTTGCGAGCACCTTTTTTGTTTTCCTCGCTTGGAGCATAGGCGTAGCCAAAGAGAGGGGGACAGGGGGTCCGCCCCCTCCCCAATTGAAATTTCACCAATGACAAAAATGTGACAAAAAAGCCTATAGTTTCTTCAGTTTCAGTTTCTTTTTAGCATTTTTCGCTAACAACAGTATAACTAACAACAATATTGAAGATCAGTGGTCCGGGTCCCCTCAATTCAATTTTTGCCAGCCAATTTAAACGTATAACTCGAAGAAAACAAGGAGTTTTTGTCCTAAAAGTTGCTATCTCAGGCCCACATCTAGCCTTTTTGTGAACGTAATGCATTAATCAGGGCTGGATTTACCATAATATGACGCAGTACCAGCAATAGCGTAGCCATGGAGGAGGTGGGGGCTATAGCCCCCCCCCCTTGACCTATCAACCAAAATGCAGAATAAGGAAACTACCTCGTTTTTAGCTCTTTTGAGACTGTTATTTTTTGCGCTGGAATTGACTAAAAAGTGATTTAAAGCATCATTTGAAACATATATTCAGGGGGGGCTAATTGTCAAAAATTGAAGTCACAAATCAATGAAAACTTTGAAAACATACCCGAAAATAAACAATCAAATCTGATCGCTAATGTAAAAACGCCAAACATAGGTTTTATCAACAAATATATCATAAACTCAGGAATAAGGGGAGGGGGGCTATTCAGTGTTAGTTAATTACTAATCACTTCTCTCAAATTTCTTTCCATTAGCCCTTCCCCCAATTATTTTTCTTTATAAAATATAGATGAAATAGATTACTCCGTGTGAGTTTTATTGAATAATAGGATTTTATGATTTAGCAGCAAGTAAACAAGAGAACTGCAATGTCATCATTAGCCACTTCTCATATAGCCCATTAATGCACCCAGTTGAATCATGTTGGGCTGCCAATTTTTATGCCACGTTCTAAAAGCATTATTTTCTATCAAAATAGCTCTAAAATTAAGATATTTGTGCAAAAAAATGCAAAAATTTTGAGCGCTGGAGGCTCCGCCCCCAGACCCCAAGCCTCCGGCAGCTGGGGGATTTGCCTCCTAACCCCATTGTCCTCCGGCGACTGGGGGCCCCGCCCCCAGACCCCCAAAACAGCCCTCCATTGCGAATTTCTGGCTACGCGTCTGAGTACCAGCTAGGGACCCCGAGCTAAAATCGTAAGACTTCTTTTGGTCTTCTCCTATATTTGGCAGAAAGATGTTGCGAAAATCTCCAAAGTGCCAGGGGCCTAGCGCGAAGTAAATCCGGCCCGGCAATAACATGGTTAGTTGACGTAACCATCTATTTTAACATTTTTCTTTAACAATTCAGTAATTCACCTCCAAACTCGCCAGTTTTTATGCACAAAATACTTTTTAAAAAAATTAGCCATGGAAAATGCTGATTGAACGAATCGTTGAACTTCAGTTGAGGGTCCTGGGCCCCCTGGCCGAACATGTACTTCTAAAACTGGGTATTTTCATGACAAAACAAAAATCTCTAGGGAAAATCCTCGAGTGGATTATTATTTACTGCTAAAATGTTGCAAGAGACAATGCAACCTTACTTACCCCTAATAGCGGACCAGATCACTTACAATTAAATTTAACTCCAAAATGCAAGATGTTAAGCGTGTTTTAAACTTGAATTGCAAGTAAAAGGAGAAGGCTATTAAATGATTTGATTTTTTCAATTGGCTTTCAAATGTCAAAAATCTAGTGCTTTTAAATGGCTCTGAACACTTGCAAAATGTGATTCAATGGCATTAAAATAGCTTTTTTTTCCAAAAAATTACAAAAAATCGCCCAACGGCTGGGGGCTTCGCACCTTGTCGATCTTCCATCTTACGATATCTTTGTCCCACAAAAACTTCCTCTTTGGAAAAATTTTGATGACGTCATTTCATGTGATTTGTGGTTTAGGCTTACCCAGACTTAAATTGTAAAATTTTGCATGGGGGGACGCTTTTGCAGCCTTGACCAAACGCATTTGGCATGCGAAAGTACTTTAGGAAAGATTACGTAATTCCGTTGCCGAAATTGAACAAACACCAAAAAAGAGGTCTTCGCCTAAAATTGAAGTGTTTTTTCGCCAAAATTAGGTAAAGACCAAAAAAAATGGTCTTCGCCGGAAATTGAAGCGTTTTTTTGCCAAAATTTGGAGAAGAATTAGGCCTTTTTCGTCTGATCATCCAGCGCTCAAATCCCGTTGGGAGGACTTTAAATCTCGATGGGGGGACGCGTCCCCCCTACAATTAAGTGCTGGGCTTACCCCAATCAAAAATTCTGGGTACGCCAATGAATTGGAGATCGCCTGAAAAAAATTTTTGAAGACCTTTTTTTTTTTGGAGAGCGCTTGCGCCTGTCTCCTTGGTCCTTGGCCTCGGCCTCGAGCATTCCTGTCCTTGGCCTCGAGAGGTTCTGTCCTCGGAAAGGCTGTCCTTGGCCTTGGCCTCGGATTTTTTTGTGTCCTTGGCCTTGGCCTTGGCCTCGAGCCTTGTGTCCTCGACTCCACCTCTGGTTCAAACCACTAAGTAGCAGAGGTGAAGTCCTCGAGGACGTCCTTGGCCTCGAGGACGTCCTCGAGGACACATTTTGAAGTCCTTGGCCTTGAAGGTTAAGTCCTTGGCCTTGAAGCCTTAAGTCCTCGAAAACTGCCCTGTCCTCGGCTCGAGGACAGCACTACTTTTTTGAACAGTTGAAACTTCGTTGGAAAACGCCAGAAACCTTGCGGAAAATTTGCGAACACCTTTTTTGTTTTCCTCACTTGGAGAATAAGCGCAGCCAAGGGGGGGGGCTCAGCCCCCTCCCCCCAATTGAAATTTCACCAATGACAAAAATGTGACAAAAACGCTTATTGTTTTTTCTGTTTCTTTTTAGCATTTTTCGCTTACAACAGTAATTAACAACAATATTGAAGACCAGGGGTGCCGGGGCCCCCCTCAATTCAATTTCTGCCTGCCAATTTAAACGTATAACCCGGGAGAAATGGAGAGTTTTTGTCTTAAAAGTTTCTATCTCAGGGCAACATCTAGCCTTTTTATGAACGTAATGCATTATTGATCAGGGCCGGATTTACCATAATATGACGCAGTACCAGCTAGGGGCACCGAGCTGAAATCGTGACTTTTTTTGGTCTTCACCTATATTTGGCAGAAAGATGTTGCAAAAATTTCCAAAGTGCCAGGGGCCTAGCGCGATGTAAATCCGGCCCGGCAATAACATGGTTAGTAGACGTAACCATCTATTGTTCCATTTTTCAATAACAATTCAGTAATTCACCTCCAACCTCGCCAGTTTTTACGCACAAAATACTTTTAAAAAAATTAGCCATGGAAAATGCTGATTGAACAAGTCATCAGGGACGTGCGGTCAGGGGAGGCAGGTGAGGCCGTGCCTCAGCTGTAGAATTGTGCAAAGGAAAACGAAAATAAAGTATATAATTAAAATAAAATGGTTTCAAACAAATCAAAATATTTATCAAAAACTTTATCAATTTTTGTCATATTTACTTTTTTTGTGTATTCACTGCTTTTATGTTATGTCTTTCGCGTTAAAACGCCCATACTATTCGGTGTAATATTGCTATCACTACAGCGTGCCATAGAGCATCGCTTCAAATATGCGAAGTGAAGCATTTTCAATTGTGCCTCACTTCAGCTAAGCAAATTTTAATGAACAAACTAAAGTATGCCTTTTTTTTCCGGACATATCGCGGACAACGCATAATGCTTTTAAATCTGATTTTGCGGCGCGCCTCACCTGTGACGTCATAGAATGAGAAAACTTTTAAGCAGTTTTTTGTAGTCTTTCGTTAATTGCGAAATTGAACGAGTTATTTTTCTAGCGAAATAAAAACAATTTAATACGAGAAAATAAACTAAAATGGAAGAAAATTTAGTCTCAAAGCTGAGAGACTTTCCAAACTAAGTTTTTAATCTAAACTTGAAGTTATTGCTAAAAGAAAACCGATTTAAAAAGATTTGCTCGAGACATCATTACGAAAAAAACCCTCAATTCAGAAAGAGTAGAACCGTACTCAAGAAAAGAGTGGTTGCGCTATAAAAATCTTTATTTTTGCTTTCATGTTTTTTGCAAATAATAATGTTGGGACTGAAACCGGGTTTTTGTGACTTAGAGAATTTGCCAAGAAGACTTAGCAAGCACGAAAACTTCAATTATGTCCACATTCAAAGCCAAATAATAGGCTACGCTATCTTTATAGATTTTCAAAACTTCAAGAATTGATTTGGCTTTAAGCGAACAGCAAAAATTAAACGAATAATTAAATATCGAAAAATTTGGTTTTCGTTTAATGCAAAGCTGCCAACCTTTTTACTGGTACGGGCCACATTTACGGGAGAAAAGTCATTGCGGGCCACATGCATTTTTACCAAGATTAAAATCCAAATAATTGCAAGTTTGTTGTACAAAATCGATGCTCACTTTGGCCAGTATTTCGGGTATCTGTCCAAAAACTTGGTGAAGACCAAAAAAAAAAAAAGGTCTTCGCCGCAAATCGGTGCTGAGTTCGGTCAGTATTACGGGAATCTGTCCCCCCCCAAAAAAAAGGTCTTCCCCGCAAATTCGAACTGATTTCGGGAGAACCAAACAGAAGAAGGTTTTGGTTTGGACCTTTTTATTTCCCAGAAAATGCTAAGTAAGCCTTTCCATGAGGAAATCAACCCCGCAAAAAGACTTTGCGGGCCACACAAAACAGCTTCGCCAAATGTGGGCCACGGGTTGGGCAGCCCCGGTTTCATGGCTATGAAAACAATTATTTGCTTGTCATTTATTGTCTTAAAACATTTTTTTGCAAACATGTGTGTGAAAAAAAATTGTGCCTCACCAACCAAAAGCTTCACCACACGTCACTGCAAATCATTGAACTTTATCTAATTGAGGGGGCTAGGGAATCCTGGCCAAACATGTACTCCTATAACTGGTTGTTTTCATGACAAAACAAAAATCTCGAAGGAAAATCTTCGACTGGATTGTGGGTATTTACTGCTAAAATGTAGCCAGAGACAAAGCACCTTACTTTCCCCTACCTGGACCAAATCACTTACAATTAAAATTTATATAACTCCAAACTGCAAGATGTTAAACGTGTTTTGGACTTAAATTGCAAGTAAAAGGAGGATTAAACAATTTAATTGTTTCAATTGACTTTCAAATGTCAAAAATCTAGTGCTTTCAGATGACTCTTAACACTTGCAAAATATGATTTAATGGCATTAAAATAGCTTTTTTTTCCAAAAAATTACAAAAAATCTAGAAGCTATAGCCTTGGCCTACTTACTGCTAACATTGCAAAATTTGGAAAACTGAATAAGAGTGGCTTCTGGAACCATCTGGTCTACCGAGCATGAAAATCGATACTATAGGCATAGGCGTAGCCAGGATTTTTGATTGGGGGGGCCCAAACCACAAATCACACGCAATGACGTCATCAGAAATTTTCGAAAAAGTAATTTTTTGTGGGGCAAAGATATCGTAGAATGGAAGATCTGAAGCCGTAGCCTGATAGCACTTTGCCAGGATTTTGGTAAAGGGAGAGGGCGAAAACTAATTGTTGAAAAGTGTAAAAGTCTAACTTGGAAGACGTGTTGAGTAAGCTAGTGTACTCAAACGTATCAGAGACGGGGGTCTGGGGGAGAGCCTCCAGCCGCCGATGGCTATGGGGGTCTGGGGTCAAAGCCCCCAGCCGCTGGGCGATTTTTGTAAGTTTTTGGAAAAAAAAGCTATTTAAATCCCATTGGATCACATTTCGCACGAGTTCAAAGCCATTTCAAAGAACTAGATTTATAACATTTCAAAGCCAATCAAAAAAATTACGTTGTTCAATCCTCTTTTTGCAATTAAATCCCAAAACACGCTTAGAATCTTGCATTATGGTGTAAAATTTTAATTGTAAGTGATTTGGTCTATAGGGGAAGTAACGAACATTGCTCCTGCAATACTTTAGCAGTAAATAATTAAGTTCATAATAATGTTAAACGAGGGCCTGGGGTGGCAACTTTTAGGTCAAAACTCTTAGATTTTTCACAGGTTTTGCATATAAATTGTTAAAAATTTGCATTAAGGGGCCCCTGGCCCGGGAACCTTGGTCGTCAGTCAGGGGCCCTTGGGCTCCCTGGTTGCCAGTTAAAGGCCCCGTAGCCCTTTGCTTGTCGGTTAGGAACCCAGGCCCCGTGGTTGTTAATTAGGGGCCCTGGGGCTCCCTGGTCGTGAGTTAGGGGCCCCGGGGCCCCCTGGTCATCAGTTAGGGACTCCAGGACCCCTTGATTGTTGGTTAGGGGCACTGGGGCCCCCTGGTCGTCAATCAGGAGGACCCCGGGGCCCCTCGTTGTCGGTTAGGGGGATCCTGGCCCCCTGGTTGTTGGTTAGGGGCCTCCTGGTTGTTAGTTAGGGCCCTGGGGCTCCCTGGTTGTGAGTTAGGGGCCCCGGGGCCCCCTGATTGTCAGTTAGGCACTCCGGAGCCCCCTGGTTGTTGGTTAGGAGCCCTGGGGCCCCTGGTTGTCGTTTAGGGGCCCCCTGGTTGTCATTTAGGGGCCCCCTGGTTGTCAGTTAAGGGGCCCCCTGGTTGTTGGTTATGGTCCCTTGGTTGTTAGTTAGGGGCCCTGGGGCCCCTGGTCGTCAGTTATGGGCCCCCTGGTTTTCAGTTAGGGGTCCCGGACCCCCTGGTTGTCGGTTAAGGATTCCAGGGCCCCCTAGTTGTTAGTAAAGGCCCCCTGGTTGTTAGTTGGGGGCCCCGGGACTCACTTGTTGTCATTAATATTGTTGTTAATTACTGTTATGTGCGTAATTACTGAAAAAAAACTGCAACTAAACATCGCCAGGCTATGTTGTCATAACTTTTTGTCGTTTGTGGTATTTTGATTAAGGGGGGGGCCCGGGCCCCCTGGCCCCCCCCCCCTGGATACGCCTATGGCTATAGGTAGGCTAGCCTACTAACTGTTCTTTCGGTAAAAGGCGCACGAGTATCATAACGCTAATTTATTACCTTGACGTTTTGCTCAGCTGAAAACGCCGAGCATCCTCAGAAGTTGACACTCCTCCAATACTAGCACAAACAGTAGGCCTACATATCGCAGATAAGTTACTACAAAACTAGATGGGAGTTTGCCAGCAAACCCAGTGAACGACCGACGCGTAGCTAATGCTTTAACACTCAAAAGTACTTTTGTCTACCGTAAAATCAGCAATTATTCAAAAGTATCTGATTATAGAAAATCCAGAAAAGTAGAGTCAAAATAATTGTCAGTTAAATATCTCCTGATATCATAACAAACTGGCTCGGTAAGTTGAGCCGTTCAAAAAATTGATTTTGGGGGGTCCCCAGGGAGATGGCACCCCAAATTATGTCAAAATATCTGTCTGTTAAATATCTGCTGATATCAAAAAAGACTGGCACTAGAGGTGGAGTCCTCGAGGACGTCCTTGGCCTCGAGGACACATTTTGAAGTCCTTGGCCTCGAAGCTCAAGTCCTTGGCCTCGAAGCTCATTTTGAAGTCCTTGGCCTCGAAGCTGAAGTCCTTGGCCTTGGCCTCGAGGCCTCAAGTCCCCGAAAATTGTCCTGTCCTCAGCTCGAGGACAGCACTATTTTTTGAATTGTTAAAATTTTGTGGAGCGCTTGAAAAATTTTTGTGAAGACCTTTTTCTTTATTTTTTGGAGATCGCCTGAAAAATTTTTGTCAAGACCTTTCTTTTTTGGAGAGCACTTGCGCTTGTGTCTTTGGTCCTTGGCCTCGAGCATTCCTGTCCTTGGCCTCGAGAGTGTCTGTCCTCGGAAAGGCTGCCCTTGGCCTCAGATTTGTTTTGTGTCCTTGGCCTTGAGCCTTGTGTCCTCGATTCCACCACTGACAAGCACCCTAAATTGAGCCGCAGAAAAATTTGATTTTTGGGGGTCCCCGGGGGAGTGGCACCCCCAAACTATGTCAAAATATTTGTCTGTTAAATAACTCCTGATATCAAAACAAACTGGCACCCAATTTGAACCATTCAAAAAATTGATTTTTGGGGGGTCTATTTGGGGGGGTGGCGCCCCAAAACTATGTCAAAATATTTGTCTGTTAAATGTCTGCTGAGAGCAAAAAAAACTGGCACCCTAAGTTAATCCATTCAAAAAATTGATTTTTTGGGGCCCCATTATGGAGGGGTTCCCGATGGAATTGCACCAAAAAATTTCGGGAGAAAAAATTGCGTTTGCAGCTCAACAACTTTACACAAAAATAGATTTCGATGTTTCGTGGTTTAGGAGAAGAGCGTACAAAAATTAGGAAGAAAAAAAAGGAAATAAAAGGAAAAAAAGGAAAAAAAAAATAAAATAAACCTCATTGCGGCCAAAAGTGGGTTGGTTGGGATGAAAGGGTATCTTAAAACATACAACCATATGAAATATTTTTTGCCGTACCTAAGCCGTTTATAACTGAGATCGCTTTTTACGCCAATCCGGTTTTTAGGGTTCTAAAACCAAAGTCACGTGACCTATTGCCTTGAAATTTGGTACAAACATACAACTCACTAATCCAAACTCCTGCCAAAATTTCATGGAGCTAGATCTAACCGTTCTCGAGTTATAAGCAAAAGTCTGAAATTTCGCACTCGTTAGTTGGAAAATGGCCGAGTAAAAAAAGGAACACGCGACGTGAGCGTCGGTCGTTCCAATTAAAACGATGATCGAACAACATTAAATGTTCACATAAAGCGGATTTTTCTGGTTCCGCATTTTTGACGGCTCTTTTATGTTCTGCAACACGACTTTTTAAACCCCGTTTCGGTTGCCCCACATACACAAACTCACAATCAGCACAAGTTATTTTATGAACTAATCGACTCTTTCCATGCTCTACAATAGGATCTTTGGGTGAGGTTCCAAAACCAGTGTTGAAACCAAAACCAAGAAAAGACACGACAAAAAAAAAATTGGAAAAATTAAGATACGGGCAGAGCAGTAACCAATTGGAACAAGTTTGTCGCAATCAGCACATTAAGCAGAAATGGGTGCACAACTTAAAGCCGGTGAATCATCCGGCCAATTACGTTGGTTTATAATAGCTAAAATTGAATTATAATTTTTGATATTTTTTGTTTTAATTTTGAGGCTGCGGTTGCAAAGATATTCAACAAATACAGAAAGATATCCCCCGACAAAAAGTTTTTGGAAACTTTGAGTTTTGTTCTTCCCGCCAAACCCACAGTAGGCCTAAAAGTTTAGAGTTTAGAAAACTGTGGTTTAGGCGGGAAGAACAAAACTCAAAGTTTCCAAAAACTTTTTGTCGGGGGATATCTTTTTGTATTTGTTGAATATCTTTGCAACCGCAGCCTCAAAATCAAAACAAAAAATACCGGTATCAAAAATTATAGTTCAATTTTAGCTATTATAAACCACCGTAATTGGCCCCATGATTCACCGCCTTTAAGTTCAAAATCGTTAACGCATACGCAAACGGGTGTAGAAAAAGGCTTCAATTTTGCTTTAAGCCCCAAAAGCCTACCGATGGTGGATATCATTTGTGGAGTTGAAGATGGCTTACGCAAAGTAAATGACGCAGCTGCAGTTTTTACCGCTCGTTCAAAAGTCGCCGGAGTATTGAAGACTGCACGACTCCCCAAAAGAAATATCGACAAAGAAGAGGAACAAGCTTTAAAAGAGTTAAAGGAGGACAAAGACATCGTGATTCTCAAAGTTGACAAAGATAACTGTACTGTTATAATGGACAGGCCAGACTACGATCAAAAAATTAACGCACTGTTGTACGATAACGATAGTTATAGAAAATTGGTAACCAAACGAAATCCACTTAACAATATCACAAAAGATGTCAATGACTTTGTATACCAGCTTTTGCTGGAAAATAAGATTAAACAGGACAAATATTATTGGTTACATTGTAGCAAAGCTGTTATGCCTCAATTCAATGGGTTACCAAAGATTAGTGATGGGCACAGCGGCGCTGTTTACCAGTGGTGCTGTTTACCAGCGGCGCTACTAGCGCCGCTACTTTTTCGGTAGCGGTAGCGGCAGCGCCGCTGCTTTTTTTATCACCACCGACAAGCGGCAGCGCCGCTATTTTTTTAACCGAAAAAGCGGCAGAGCTTTAGCGCTGTTTTTTAAGCAAATATTCTGCCGCTACTCCTAATAAACTCCTTCCAAGACTTTTTTGATTCACATTTTCACACGTTACCGCTTGGAGTCTTTCCTCTCGGTTTGTTTTCACTCTGCTCTTGTTACCACGTTGTTTTAGTTTAGTAGAACATACAAGGTTACCTTTGCAACGTTTTGTCGTAGCTCGGATATGTGAAGGCGAGTTTTATCGTACGTGGTTCTATTTTTTCTGAACCAAAAATGAGCAAATAATGTGGCTAGTAGCGGGCCAATTTAAACTGATAAAACTGATTTCAATAAAGCCGATTTCGAGCAGCATCTCTTTAACAAAAATGCGATAATTACAGTTCGATAAATTGCTAAAAACTTGCAAATCGCAAAGACGGTTTTCGGCGATATTTCCTCAAAATGCTAGTTAGTAAAACAAATGAAGATGATTTGCTGGCTATCAAGTCGCAGACCACAGTATGGTTCGTGCACTACAAGTAGAACAGTGCGGTAACAGGCCCGGATCCAGAGTAGTGGGTTTCGGGGGGGGGGGGGGGGGAGCAAAAAACTTTTGGGGGGACGCTTACGCAGCCGAGACCAGACGCCTTTGGAATGCCTCAGCAATCTGGTGAATATTTTGCTCCAAATCCTATGTTTTCCTCCTTTGGTATAGATTTTGCCCTCAAATTTGGAGATGAAAACCAAAAAAATGAAAAAAGGTCTTCATCGCAAAAGCTTAGGCTACTTGATCACGTTCACTCGATCTGTCTTGCTGTTTCATAGAAAAAAAGCGTTTGTGGTGACCTGTTTTAGGGCAAAACTTTGCTGGTCCTCTTGAACTAGTACAAAAGTTTACTCTCGCTTGGGAGGCACAAGCAGTGATTTGGGGGGGGCACGGCCCAAAAATCCCCGTGCATAGGCGTAGCCAGGATTTTTGATTGGGGAGAGGGCCAAACCATAAATCGCATGCAATGACGTCATCAGAAATTTTCGAAAGAGGAACTTTTTGTGGGACAAAGATATCGTAGAATTTATGATCAGAAGCCGTGGCCTGGTTTGGCACTTAACGAAGAGTTTTCAAAAAGGAGAGCGCTTAAACTAAAAGTTAGACATGAAAATATGTAAATTGGGAGACGCGTGTAAGCAAACTAGTTTACTCAAACGTATCACTGATCATAATAATAATTAGAAGCCGATCCAGTGCAAAAGCACCACAGCGAAAGGATCCAGATGGAGGTTTGGGGCCGAAGCCCCAGCTGCTTTGCAATTTTTTGGAAAAAAAGCTATTTCAATACCATTGGATCACATTTCGCATGTGTTCAGAACCATTTGAAAGAACTAGATTTTTAACATTTGAAAGCCAATTAAAAAAAATTAAATTGTTTCAATCCTCTTTTACTTATAATTTGGTCGAAAATACGTTTATGATTTTTGCATTTGGGGTTAAATTTTGTAAGTATTTTAGTAGTAAATAATAATCCATTCGAAGATTTTCCTTAGAGATTTTTGTTTTGACGTGAAAATAACCATTTGTAAGAGTACATGTACGGTCAAGGAGACCCAGGACCCTCCATTCAAATGCAATAATTTGTTCAATGAGCATTTCTCCAAGCTTTTTTCTTTAAAGTATTTTTTCGCGTAAAAACTAGCGAGGTGGAGGTGAATAGTTATTAACAACCGTAAAATAGATGGTTACGCCTAATCGCCATGTTATTGCCCGGGCCGGATTTACATTGCGCGGGGCCCCTGGCACGTTGGAGATTTTTGCACAATAAATGTAGACCAAAACTAAAGTCTTACCATTTGAATGCAGGGCTTTTGGCTCTGTGGCATATGGTAAATCACGCCCTGGTTATTGCATTACGTTTTTAAAAAGGTTAAATGATAGCCCGAGGTAGCAACTTTAAGATAAAAAACCCTTAATTTCAGCCAGGTTATTCATCTTAATTGGTTGGCAAAAATTAAATTGAGGGGGCCTGCCCCCTGCTCTTGGTCGTCAATATTATTGTTAATTGGAACGACCGACGCTCACGTTGCGTGTTCCTTTGTTTGTACTCGGCCATTTCCCAACTAACGAGTGCGAAATTTCAGACTTTTGCTTATAACTCCAGAACGGTTTGACCTACCTTCATGAAATTTTGACAGAAGTTTGAGATTAATGAGTTACATGTTTGTACCAAATTTCCAGGCAATAGGTCACATGACTTTGGTTTTAGAACCCGAAAACCGCCCCGCAAGTTTGGCGTAAAAAGCGGTCTCAGTCAAAAACGGCTTAAGTGCGGCAAAAATATTTCGTATGGTTGTATGTCTCAAGATACCCTTTCTACCCAACCAACCCACTTTTGGCTGCGATGAGGTTTATTTCTTTTTTTTCCTTTTTTTTCCTTTTTTTTTCCTTTTTTTCCTTTTTTTTCGTTTTTTTTCTTCCTAATTTTTGTACGCTCTTCTTCTCCTAAACCACAAAACATCGAAATCTAATTTTTGTGTAAAGTTGTTGAGCTGCAAATGCAATTTTTTCTCCCGAAATTTTTTGGGGCAACTCCACCGGAAAGCCCCCCAAAATGGGGCCCCAAAAAATCCATTTTTTGAACGGCTTAAGCTAGAGTGCTAGTTTTTTTTGCTCTCAGTAGATATTTAACAGACAAATATTTTGACATAGTTTGGGGGTGCCACTCCCCCCGGGGACCCCTCCAAATGGACCCCCCAAAAATCAATTTTTGAACGGCTTAACATTGAGTTTCAGTGTTTTATGATATCAGCAGATATTTAACAGACAAATATTTTGACATAGTTTGGGGGTGCCACTCTCCCCGGGCACCCCCCAAATAGACTCCCCCAAAATCAATTTTTTGAATGGCTTAACTTAGGGTACCAGTTTGTTTTGATATCAGCAGTTATTTAACAGACATATATTTTGACATAGTTTGGGGGTGCCACTCCCCCGGGGACCCCCCAAATAGACTCCCCCAAAATCAATTTTTTGAATGGCTTAACTTAGGGTACCAGTTTGTTTTGATATCAGCAGTTATTTAACAGACATATATTTTGACATAGTTTGGGGGTGCCACCCCCGGGGACCCCCCAAATGGACCCTCAAAAATCAATTTTTTGGATGGCTCAAGCTAGGGTACCAGTTTGTTTTGATATCAGCAGTTATTTAACAGACAAATATTTTGGCATAGTTAGGGGAACCACCCCCCGTGGATCCCCCCAAATGCACCCCCCAAAAATGAATTTTTTGAACGGCTTGATTTAGGGTGCCAGTGTTTTATGATATCAGCAGAAATTTAATTGACAAATACTTTGACATATTTGGGGGTACCTCTCCAAGAACTTCCCTCCCCCCAAATAAACCCCTCGAAATTCAATTTTTCGAATGGCTGAAGCTGGGAAGCTAACTGTTTTTAATAATATTAAACAAATTATTTGACATAGTTTAAGGGTACCACTTCCTCGGGAAACCGAAAACTTGACCACTCCTCAATCAATTTCTTTAAATCACTTGTTAGAGAGCTAATTGTTTTTATATTAAGTCTGTGAAAAATAAATATTTTGGCACGGTTAAGAGGTGACACCCTTGCCCAGGAGCCCCCCAAATACATAGATTCCCCAAATCTTTACTTTTCATTTAAATTAAAACAAGTTTTTAGTAGATATTTGTAAGACAAAGAATTAAAAATACAAATCGTCGTCTGTTCGAGATAGAAGTTTAGAATTGCTGTAATAAAGGCAAAAACATTGATCTGGGACCAATACAATGCAGAGTGTCTCATGGAAATAAATAATACGTACTAGACATTAAACGATAGCTTTGTACGCATTTTGAATTTATGCTTGAGCTCTGATATATGTACTTATAGTACTGATGGTAGAAACGTTGACAGACAAACTGCTGTTAATCATTTAAGATGTTGATTTAGCACGTAATTTGATATCATAGGATTTTCACTGCTCTATTAAGATTTTTCTATTTGTTCAACCTACAGTTTGCTGACAGAAGCGTGTTTATGTATAGCATGTATCCGTTGATATTGCGTAATAAGCTTATATCATATCTGATCGTAAACTTCTGAGCAAAAAACAGAGCTTGACACTAAAAAGAGACAGACCGCCATTTAGTGAAAAAAGTTCCTCTTGTGTAAACAAAAATTGCTATGCCAAATACACTTTTACCAAACCAGATGCTTATGCAGGATTCTCGCTTAGTGCCTGAACTGATACCCATCGGTCGTGATGTTCTGCGTTCGTCTAAACGTGATTAGTTAGTGCGTGAGCGGAACGCTATATGTTTTATTATTTCGCAAAGCTACGGCTTTTCACTTGGTGTCTGAGAATACGTTACATCTTACAAGCTAATTTCAGAGCAAACAAGTTACAAGTGAATTTCTAGCGCCAAAATGCCAGAAACTCCAATATTTCACTGTCGTTAGCATGCGCCATATTACAAAATACGCATGTAAAGCGTTTTTCCTGTAGCAACAAAGTAGAATTTTAATCAAAATATAAATAATTTGGGAAAAGGCATGTTGTCTTAAATTAAGGTACATCAGACAATTTTGCTGGGTGTTCAAGGAATACCCCGATGACCCTCACCGATCGTCACTAATACTTGATAAAGATCGGGTGTTGAACAGAATAGTGCATAGTTATCTTAAAAGTTGGAAGCTTTTGTAGTGCGTTAAAACCAGGCGCGTCGATTTGTCGAAATCTTTGGGGGGGCACAACTTAATCATCAGAACTGTTTTGACGAAATCTCGCGAGTTTTGTTTACATTGTTTGTACATCGTAGACTTTGTTTGCAATGTTCGTACTTCGCAATAGCACATTTGATGTATTTTTTTTTTTTGGTGTTGAGCCGTTTAGGAAATAAGCATACGATATTTTGGAAGAAAAAGGAAAAAAAACTCATTGCGGTCAAAAGTGGGTTGGTAGAGATGAAAGGGTATCTTGAGATACATAACCGTGTGAAATATATTTTTGCGGTATTTTTTAAGTGCGACCTCTTGCACATCAAACTTTTGCGGCGTTTTTTGGGCGTTAATTCCAATGTTACGACTTTGAAAACTTTGAAAATCGTTCCGCCAAGCCTGTCTATACTACTTTAAGGGATGACATGGATAGGCGTGGCCAAGGGGGCGACAGCCTCACCTTCAAATCAAAATGCCCTCAATGATAAAAGTATTAAAACAGATTCTACAGTTTCTTTAGTTTCTTTTAGCATTTCTCCGTACAAAAGTGCACGCGTTCAACTGTAATTAGCAATGATATTAATATGGATCACCAAGGAACCCGAGCCTTCCAACTCAAAAATTTGCCAAACAATTTAAGCGTATAGCCCGGGAGAATTGAAGAGTTTTGTCTTAAAAACTGCAACCTCAGGCACTTATCTAACCTTTTAGTAAACGTAATACATTAACACGAGCGGATTTACCAAATGGTGCAGTGCCAGGGGGTCCCGCGTTTAAATGGTGGGCCTAAGAGTTTTTTTTGTCTCACCTATATTGACTGGAAATTGTAGCGAAAATCCCCAAAGTGCAAGGGGCCCCGCGCAATGTAAATCCAGCCTGGGCGAAAACATAATTAGTTATAGGCCTTACCAATAACCATCTTTTGTACCAATTAACTTTCAATAACAATTCACCTCCAACTCGCCAGTTTTTACGCGACAAAATGCTTTTGAAAAAAAAAGAATTAGCAAGCAAAAATGCGCATTGAACAAATTATTGAATTTAAATTAAAGGGGTCTGGGCCCCTAAGTCATTACATGTACTCCTACAATTGGTTATTTTCATGATCTACTGCTAATTATTTTAAAAGGCAATGTAACTTACTTCCATTTACCCTGGCCAAATCACATACAAAATATAACCCCAAACTGCAAGATTTTAAACGTGTTTTGTACTTGAATTGTAGGTAAAAGAGAATTGAACAATTTAATTTTTCAATTGGCTTTCTAAGCAGGGTTGTAAACGGGCCGACTAGTTCAGACCCAAACCCGAAAATATAAGCCCGCATCCGAAAACTAATTTGAAGCACAAATCGTGCCCGAAAAAAAAACGAAAGTTTAGTTAGGTCTGAAAAATTTATCAATCTTGTTATTTTGATTTTATTTTGGTACATCCAAGACAAAAAGCACGTCTCAAGCCCGAATTAAGCCCAAAATTTTTGTCAACTTTAGGCCCAAACCCGACCCGAAAAGCCCTGTCCGACTTACAACTATGGTTCTAAATGTTAAAGATCTGGTTCTTTCGAATTACTCTAAAACGCGCGAAATGTGATCCAATGGCATTAAAATACCTATTTTTTCAAAAATTTATAAAAAGTTGCCCAGCGGTTAGGGGCTTCGCTCCCACACCCACGTCTGTGATACGTTTGAGTTACACTAGATTACTCACCATGTCTTCCAAATTACACATTTTAACTTTTAAACATTTACTTCAAACTCTCCCCCTTCAGCAAAATCCTACTTGCGTGCCAAACCAGGCCACAGCTTCTGATCTTCCATTTTACGATATCGTTGTCCCGTAAAAAGTGCCTCATTTCAAAAATGTTTGAAGACGTCATTGCATGTGATTTGGGCCCCCTCAATCAAAAATCCTGACTTGTCTGTGATGGCACCGTCCATTAAGTCCCCGCTCGGATGGCACCATTGTAATATTGAGTGACTATGCTGATATGCTCTGACGTTGCGAGTATCAGTATGCTCTCGCTCCTCAGTGCCCTGCTGTAACAGTGAGGACTTTCCCTCATCTAGACTTCACTGACAGACACACAGTCACAATAATGAGTTTGTGACGTACACAAATAAAACTTGTGCAATATACTGGCAAGGTGATAAACATACTCGTATTGTAATTATTGCTATAAAATCTACAGTAGGTCTAGCGCTGTGATATGCAGTTTTCATGATTTTGAACAAGAAATATAAGTCAAGACAGAAATTTTATTTTGTTAGTATCCATGATAAATAGCAAACATGTTTATTTTATTGGGGGGATCCTTTACTCTTTGGACCCCCCTAATGCATATCTTTGGGGGGATCTGGACCCCCCCGGCCCCCCGGGAATCGACACGCCTGGTTAAAACACACTTTGGCTGGTGGTAAAGCAAGTTTAATAAGCTCGTTTAGCATCTGCAATGGGCTACTGAACTGCAGTTATAGTATAGAATCTTGCATTTTTACATTACTTGCTACTCAGATTTCTCAGCAGCAAACTAAACATTTTGCTTCTTATTGATGATTTATGAGAAAATAGAATATGCTTTAATCAGTGACACAGTTAGGGGAGACTAAAAGGGCTATAGCTCTCTTGTTAACCTAGTCGCTGAAAAGATTTAAGCCAAATATGCAACCTTTCATCTTTTAAACGTATTTTGCAAAACGACATCGGGTGGATATTTCTACTTAAAGAGTGCTGACGCAACGTCACACTAACAATTGACTTTTCAATGGCTTAACGCAGTGTTTCTCAACCATGTTTTTCTGCGACCCAAATTCGTTTAAACACGCTATCTGCAAGAACAGGTACGACCTAACTAAGTAGTTACAAAAAAACAGAACACAACAAAGCAGTACTTTTATTTCACAACATTTATCACCATTTTGCTTCAACAATTTTTAAAATCGTGACTCAACATCACTCAACGCTAAACGCATTGAATGCTATTCACCCAGACTGTTTCTATACTTCTCTTTTATAAATGTCAGAGCAGAAAATCCCATCTCACGTAAATATGAACTTGGAAAAGAGATTATAATTTTGAAGGCTTCTTCATAGAATATTGGATATTCGTTTGCTTAACTACAAATTAAAGATAATTAAAGTACTGAGAGCTCTGCTTGTGTCAGCAACTCATTCATAAAGCTCTGGCGACCTATATTTGGGTAGAGATTCATGCTTTGAGAAACGCAGGCTTAACCTGACGTTTTTTTTAAATCCAAAACAATGACGTTGATTTTTTTTGACATTGCTTGGGGTTTCTACTTTTCTGGAGGTTCCATAATCAGATATTTTTGAATAATTGCTAATTTTACGGTAGACGAAAAGTACTTTTGAGCGTCACAGCATTAGTTACGGGTCGGTCGTTCACTGGGTTTGCTGGCAAACTCCCATCTAGTTACCGCTGTACACTTCTACTGTTGCACGCAAAAAATGCTGAAAAATATTGGAACTGACGAAACAATAGGCTTTTTTGTCAGATTTTTATCATTGGTCGCATTTTAATTGGAGGGGGCCCGGGCACCATACTCCCCCTCTGGCTGCGCCTATGTCCCGTGGTGCCGGGCCTGAGTAGTTACATGAAGGCATATTAAACTAAATTTTGCTGGAAGAGTTAACAGTAAAACTAAGAATTGAATTTATAGTGCGCTGAGAATAGAACAAACAAATAGAACCAGGTAATAAATAAGCTTTATGGACAACTTAGTTATCGAGTTATATTCGTAGAAAAAATGCTTATTTTAACATGTATCGCATTGAGCATCATTTGCTTAACATGTACGTTAAGTTGTTGCAGCCGCCCCATAAATTTCAAAATTTTATCGTGGCAACTTCTATCTTTGCTCAAGTTGGAGGCTTTGCAAAAAAACCCTTTTGATCAAGTTTCGTAAAAATTTGTCAATGTTAAGGGCAGAGGTGGAGTCCTCGAAGACGTCCTTGGCCTCGAGAACACATTTTGAAGTCCTTGGCCTTGAAGGTCAAGTCCTTGGCCTTGGCCTCGAGGCCTCAAGTCCTCGAAAGTTGGCCTGTCCTCGGCTCGAGGACAGCACTATTTTTTGAATTGTTAAAATTTTGTGGAGCGCTTGAAAAATTATTTGGAAAACGTTTTTTTGTGGAGATCGCTTGAAAAATTTTTGTGAAGACCTTTTTTTTTTTTTTTTTTTTTTTTTTGGAGAGCACTTGCGCTTGTGTCTTTGGTCCTTGGCCTAGGCCTCGAGCATTCCTGTCCTTGGCCTCGAGAGTGTCTGTCCTCGGAAAGGCTGTCCTTGGCCTCGGATTTTTTTGTGTCCTTGGCCTTGGCCTCGAGCCTTGTGTCCTCGACTCCACCTCTGGTTAAGGGGTCGCACAGTGACATCAAAATTTTGGCAATTCCAAGAAAAGCGTTTTTTTCATTTTGAATGTTATTGGACTATAAGTCGAACCTAGGATCACTTTTGATCATATACTGTTTTGGAGTTGTTGTTTAGTATATAGCCAACAAACATTTTAAATCAAAGTTATCAAAAGTTGCATTACAGACCTATTGCCACAAGCATAATTAATACCAAATTATTGCATATTTTTCAAATTTAATAATTAATTTCACATCTGGCTCTGATTGTTAACGGAAAAGTGCTTATTATTGTTATTTACCAAATGTCAGCCTTTATTTTTATTCTAGACAGCTGTGTTAACAAAACGCAACTTATTAATAGGGCGTTATAATGTTTGTTTCTTTTCTTTGACAGCCAAAGTTTTTCCCGTATTCTCGATACTGGTTTTTCAATCAGACATCATACTATTCAGAAATGTTTTATCTTCATTTTTCAATCATGTAAAGACGTTGGTTTGATGATCAAGATTTCATTGTTATGTTCAATTTTTTTTTAATGTTTGAGAAATCTTAAAAATACGGCAAAGATCTTTTTGCGTGTTTTGTCGATCTCAAAAAAGCATAATATGACTATCTTTCTGTCTTTGGAGAGTTCTGCAGGAGAATGGCGTTGATGGTCAGTGGTTACATGCCATCAAGGCATTTTGTGGTGCCGACTGGAGTTTCGTGGTTGAGTAAATGGCAGGCAATCAAAGCTTTACATATAGGCGTTGAACTCAGGCAAAAGTGCGTTTTGTTTCTTCTCTTCTTCATTGTTTGCATGAATTGGATCGACAAATGCAACCAAGATGATGGGTTTGCCCCGACAGGAAATTGAAAAATCAGTTGCCTGCTATGTGCAAATGATTTGATTCTGCTTCTATGGAATCTGGCCTTCGGTGCACGTTACATAGATTTGCAGCTGCTTATGATACTGCAGGAATAAAAATAAGCTCGGTCAAAACAGATGTACTTCATGTTTCAAGAAACACTAAGCAGTGCTTGTTGCAACTGAATGGAGCAACACAGAGACACGTATACAAGTTCAGGAATCTTGGGGTTGCATTCACGAGTGATGGAAGGCAAAACAAAGAACTGGATATCCATATTGGCAAGGCAATTGGAATAATGAGAGCTTCACACTATTCAGTAGTTGTGAGACCAGGGCCCACATGATAGAAATTTTCTCGTTCGCTTTAATTAACGAGTTTTTTTTAAGAGGCGCTACCGAACGAAATACTCGCTAAACGTAAGAGGTCATTTTTGCACGTGTATGTAAAGCCTTGCGAAATCCGTTAAGTCATTCTTTCTCGCTCACTTGCTTTGAGCGATTGCGGAAAGCAGTTCGAGTAAAAAAACGTCACATTTTCCTCGCCAACTTAAAGAGGATTTTGAAGCACTCTTTAAGCGTGCCAGAAATCTTTTTGGTTCAGAAATTTAATGGCGAAATGTTGAAAACTTCTAACCAAAGCGAATTTTTGCTGAAAATTAATTAAAATCGTCGCCACGTTTGCTATCCAAACTGCTAAAAAAAAGCGAATTGCATTGAGAACCACTTGCTGTTTCGAGTGATAAAGAAATGTTAAGTAGTGCCAGTTGACAAAAATTGCAATACACTCCTTTTATAAGAATGATTTTCTAAAACACGAGGCTCATTTTTGCTCAAAATTTAAGAAAAAATTTACAACAATGCCAGCCTAGGCAGCAAAATAAACCAAAAACAAACAAACAAAAAATTCAAACTAATCAAAGAAACTAAAATTTGTGCTAATTTAAAGCGATAAAATTTCACTGATTTTCTTGTATTTGCAAGCAAAATTGCAACTATTCAAGATTATAAAGCTACGTTGCTCTGCGCTAGCAATTGAGATTTTTTTTGGCAGTTGTTCAACTTAAAAAAAGCTTGCTTTTTCGCTTTTGCAATTTTACGATGCTGCAAAAGCATGAAAAAAGCCTTCACTTAAGCAGACAGAGCAATTGGAATTAAAAAGTGTTTCAAACATGCCCGCTAAAATTGACATCGATGCTCTCAAAAGTTTTACAAAATCAAGAGCAAATGAGACTGAATATCGGCAAAAAATTAAAAACAGCCAGTCTCAACTCAAGATTTACCGGTACTAAAAAGGAAGAGTGTACTTCGACCTAAAAATTTTGAAACCTAAGGACCTAGAGTTACTGTTTACATATGAGTTTACTCACGAACAACCTCAAGGGCACTTTACGTCGTTTAAAAAATTTATTGTATGAAAAAAGTTGTTCTTATTTCACATTGATCCAAAAATATAATTAAATTCTGTCGTTCATTTACTAATTGTCATCAGTTGAGGAATTTGCTTGCATAGAATAATAACGCATAGGTTATAGTATCTTTTTCCATAACAATGTAGTACATGCAGAACGCTTGAACGCATTATTTTGAAGTAGAAATGCATCTGACGTCACAATGAGAGTATTTATTACGAACTAACGCTAGTAACAAACATCTCGCAAAGAAATTCGAGCGAGCCGTTTTAACGTGTGTTGGGCGAGACGGCTCAGAAATTGCAATTTGTCTACGAAGATTTTTTGTTCGTTAGCGCTTTTTAGCGAGCGAGAATGGCCTTTACGAGCTCTCTAGCACGTTCTGTCATGTCCCCCCAGAATTGTCGAGAAAAAGCGATGCTCTCAATTTTTGAAACAGTCTTTGTCCCTTCTCACCCACTCGATCTCTGTACGGTCATGAAGCATCAGTAATGATCAAAAGGGTGCGATCGCAAGTGCAAGCGTCCAAAATAAAGTTTCTCCAAAAAATCAAAGGAGTTACATTATTGACAAGGTGCACATCTCTTAAGATTCGAAAATCTCTAGAGCCGCTATTTCTTTAAATAAAAGATCTCAGCTTAGATAGTTTGGCCACGTAAGCAGAATGCCTCTGGAAAAACTTCCCAACAAGCTTTACTTGCCGAAGCAAATGGAAAAAAATAGTAGGACGACCTAGAACTACTGTTGATGAATCAATATTACATTGAGGATCTTGGATGAAATTGCTTGGGACTTCACCTGAGCGAAATGATGGGGGTGATGGAAGACCATGAAGTGTGGTAGCTTAATCTTGAGGTGCTACCCCGCAACCCTCACTGGAAAGAGGAAATGAAAAGAGAGAGAGAATTTTCCTTAAAGTTTTCGATAGTTTGGTTTGCTTTTCTACTGTTTGTTCTGTTAAAGTTTCATTTGTACAAATTTTTCTACCTGCCAGCTTCTTTACTAGTTTCTTTACGTCTATCAGCTTCTTTACTTCCTCAATTATTTTTAATTGACGAACTGCAGGAATTCCAGCTTCGTGGTGGAAAAGCATGTGTTTTTGATAGTGCTGTCATCAGGTCTGGAAATAGTTCCTGGCAGCCAACTGCGAGAATTTACAGATCTAGTAACAGTATATTGCAGAGGTGGGCACAATAAACTTTATATCAAAAGCGCAGCGCAACAAAGCGCAACGATATTTTCAACCAATAGAAGCGCTGCGCAAAATGCACAATTTAATTTTTTTAATTTCTGAAGCGCAGCACAACTTCCACAATGAACTTTTTGATTCAGTTGAAGCGCAACGCAATTCCGCATTTGCGGAACAGCATTTTTGAACCAAGTTAAAGCGCAATCTAACTTCCGCAACTGAAATTTCACAAAACAATGCAAATACCGCATTTTTTGCGATTTTAGGCAAAAAAAAGTAAACAATTTGCTAAAGAAAGCCGGCATCTATCAAAATTACGATCGAAAGGAAACAAAATCAAGTCCAGTGTATAAAATTGCGCTATTAACCGAAAAAAAAATTGAAAGCGCAGCGCACTTAAAGTGCAACAAATTTTAAAGATTTAAAAAATTTTAAAGTCCGCAACGCAACTTCTGCAATGTTTCAAAATAAAAAATTAAAGCGCAACGCAACTTCCGCGATTGCGGAGGTTGCGGAAGTTGCGCTATGCGCTTCTAATTGCGCTTTGCGCACCTCTGATATATTGCTAGTATATTTACTAATGCTCATATTTTATAAAGCTTATACCAAATAGATTGCACTAAACTCCGTATCTTACACAGCAAAACATAACAAATACGGTTTTAGAAAGCTGCTGCTGTAACTATATTTAGGTTAGAACAGCCGTTTAATAGATTTCAATAACTAGGCCTAAAGCATGTTCTGCATCGTCATTCTTTAAGAAAGTAACTTTGTAAGCTATGTTTCACTCTATTTTACACAGCCATCCAAAATAGATACTGTAGGTCTAACTCAAATAGAGTTTCTGTAGTAGTTTCCTTCCAGGGAAACGTGATCAATTTTGACCAACATTAATTCTGAAAAAACATACAAAAACAGAAATGTAAACAGTTTTAGAAGTTCTATTGAAGTTTTTTGAATGTATAACACCAAAAGTTAATGTTCAACTTTTTAGTGACTCCTTAGTAAGAAAGATTTCACATAGCACCATCTAGCGGCACAAAATAAAACAAATAACAAATCCTGGGTAAAAAAGGTCTCTGTGCGACCCCTAAACTTCAACATTTTTTTCTCAAACTTTGTAATATTGATTTTCTTGGCCAACCTCCAATTTTGAAGAAGGTAGAAAAAAATCCGAAGAGGTCAGGGCAACTGCAACACCCTAATGTACGTTATTATTAAGTGTCTGCTTGGACTTCGTAAACACCAATATCTTAAAAGCTCGATCTACTTTAGCGTCAAACTTTTACTTACTTGTCTACCACTTAAGCCTGTTAATGCCGATTTTAACCTGCACCAGTATTTTAAAAGCTTGAATAATTTACTTTCGTTAATAAAGTTGAAATTTGACCATTAGGTACCGTATTTGAATGCCATCGTTTTTATTCTCTTTATTTTTTTAAAGTAGCGGCAGCGACAAAGGGCAGCGGCCGCTGTTTTGCATGAAAGTAGTGGCAGCTGCAGCGGTGCTACTTTTTTATTTGAGTAGCAATAAGCGGCAGCGCCACTGCTTTGTTTGCCTAACAGCGACAGCGGTAGCGCCGCTACTTTTCAAGTAGCTGGTGCCTAGCTCTGTATATAAACACTGAGCAAGTGATTTTTTTCTTGTCCAGATTTTCCAGAAAATCATCATAAAGTTGAGGCACTGCTCGCAATGTTGCACAATGTTGTCTAAATCCGAATTGATTTGGGGTAAGCAATTTAAATTTTTCAAGATATGTATACAATTGTTCATAAATGCATTTTTCAAAAATTTTTGAAAGTGGACTAAAAAGTGTTATGGGTCTATAAGTTGCAACATTCATTCTTTGGACCTTTTTTGTGTATTGGGACTATTTTACCAATTTTTAAAAATTCAGGAAATACTCCATTAATTTAAACATTTGTTAAATAGATGTTCTAAGACAGGAGCTGTGACAGATGCAGACATTTTGATAATCTTAATGGAAGTCTTTTCTGGGCCAGCACTTTTATTGACATTTAGTTGTTGTATGTAGGTTAAGATATCTGTTGTAGTAACTGGTTTGAAAAAGAAAGTTCAAGTTCAAGTTCAAGTTCAAATTATTTATTTGTCGCAAACCATTGATCAACGTAAATATAAAGCTGAAAATGTGACTCAATAGTCAATATGCATTGGCTGCGACAGGGTGGCTGCGAAGGAACCGCTAGGTCTTCGAGTCAGCGGCCACCCTATACGTCACGTTAATGACATATAATTCACTGGAATTTCATAGCTAACGACAAACAGAAATATTAAAGAAACATAAATATTACTAAAAGACAAAAGCAGCAACAACAACAGAACCGGGGCAGCAGCAACTGGTACAGGAAACACATCAAAGCAAAGCCAGTAACAGTTTCTTGATAAGTAACTATGAAACAAAAAATTTTACCCACCACAGGACAATAAAAAGATTTTATACTCTTTTTTAAATTTAGGAAAAGAATATTTTCTCATGTAATCTGGGATACAGTTCCACAATTTAGCTCCAATATATTTGATTGATCTTTGAGTTCTTTGAGATTTAAGTAAAGGAATTATTAATTGGTTGTTAGATGAGAATCTTGTAGTGCGAGAGTGTGCACATTTAGATAGAGTGAAGTAGTTATCAAATTGAGGAGGAAGACGCAACCTATTACGGAAGTAAACAAATTTAGCGGTTGAAAACTGGAACAATAAAGGTAGAGGCAGAATTTTTAAAAGTTTATAAAGAGGAGCAGCATTTTCATTCCAATTATTTCCAGTCATTATTCTAATGGCTTTATTTTGCAGTCTATGTAATTTAGAAATATAAGTCGGGAATGTATTACCCCACACAGAAATCCCATAAATAAAATGCCTGATGGATTTGTGGAATTTGTGTTAGTTGCGGACGGTTTGTCAATTTTAGCAGCCATTTTTTGTCCGATTTCAGAAAAGTAATCATTTAACAGATTTGCCATTTTAATGTGATCAGTGAATTTTATGCCTGCTACATCAAGTAATTCAGCAATTTGCAAATTCGATCGTTTTTTGAATTTAGTAATGTCATTAATGGTTTTCCATAGCGTTCTCATGTTGTGTTTCGAACCATTAACACGTTGAGAATAATATTATCTTTTTGACAATTCTTTAATGTGAGACAACTTGTTGCGATAGGTTTTGTACAGCTTAACGTCCTTTGATTTTCCAGTGAGACTTATTTGGTACAGTATTTTTTTGGTTTTGCTCGAATTTAATATGCCTTTCGTGATCCATGGCTTACCACCTAGTTTAACCTCTTTTCTTGATTTTTTCTTAATGGAACATGTTTGTTCAAGACGTTGACAAAGATTTGGAGAAAAGTTGCAAAATCATCTCTAGAGAAAAGTAGATCTAAAGTGAAATTTACTCCATCTAGTTCTTCAGATAGATCAACTATGAAATCTTCTGGTTTGAAAGACTTGTAATCTCTTATCATACTAGTTGCTAGAGAGCTTTTATTTTTTAGGCTATGTATCAGAACTGAAACTGGAAAGTGATCAGAAAAATCATTCAATGTAACATTAGATGTGATGTTTTGTGTTGTAGCATTAGTGTAAATGTGGTCGATTAGTGTGGAGGTGTGTTTGATTAAAGGTAGGAACCAGAGCTACAAAGCATGTCTACATAGTTTTTGACAGTTGCTTTTTGATTCATAGTCCAATAAGTTAATATTCACATCACCACCAATATAATATTGTGCCCTTTCCCTATTCAGTGTCGCCAGGGTTAGTTCAAAAGATTTGCTGAATTTGGTGAAGTCATTTTGTGGATGCCTATATAAAACCTCAAAGATTTTTTTTGTGTTGTTTATGTTAACAGTTATCCATAAATCTTCACAACCTTCTGTATTAAGTTGATATTTGTTTAAAGATTGGAAAGTTAAAGTTTCTTTAATGAACATTGCTACTCCACCTGCATTTGTCTTAGAATAGTTTTGAATGAAAGTATAGCCTTGAAGTTGCATTTTAAACTCTGAGCATAGTTTGGTTTTGGATATTGCTATTATTTCAGGTAACTTTCCAAGTTGTGTCATAAATTCCACAAGTTTTTCAAAATTTTTCTTCAGACCTCGTGTATTGATGTGCAACATGAAAAAATCATCATTGGTGCTGGTAGCATATTGTTTGTGAAATTTTTCAGGGATTATGTAGTTATTTGAAAAGTCAAATAAATTATCATCAAACATATGTTGAAAATTGGACGAAGAACTTTTTGCCTCGCTTGAGTGGATTTCAGAAAATTCAGCTTTGTTTAAAGGCCACCAAATGTCCGCAAGGCAACGCCCTTAAAATAAAACAAAAAAATATTGCTACTCGAATGCTCAAAACCCAGTTTAGATACACGTTCTCAGTTTCAAGAAAATGAGTAGCCATTACTTACCCTTCGCGTTTCTAAAAAGTGACATGACGTCATCAGACCCAGGAGTTTCGTGCACTTGCATAGTTTATCATTGCAGAGGATAGACGATTTTGGAAAGGAATGTAATAGCAGCTTGGTAGTCAAAAAATGTTGCGCAAAAAAAGGGTAATTAGCTCCAAGTAGTTTCATTGCTAAGTTCAGAAACAAATTACCCGTTGCAATCAGCTTTTACTACCAGTGATGAACAGCAGTTTTACTAGCGGTAATGCTTCCATTGTCCATATCACTCTAAAATTCCAACTGTTAAAAAGTTTTCGTACAGGTGCGAATACTGTATAGTAGAAATGGTACCAGTGTCAGATCAGAACTGTTAGCCTGGTTTGGTTTGGGTTTCAGTAACTATTTTACTCCTGGCAATGTATTACGCTGCATTGATCTGCTAGGGTAGCCTAAAATAGTTTAGCGGTACCGACTAGGTTACCGGTATCTACTATCACTGATCAGATCCGTGTACTGATACCGTACTGGTATCTCAGATCTGCACAGCCAGACAACTATCAATGAGTGCAGGTAATTTATTACAAGTACCAGTAGGCCTATTGTTAAAATGAAATTGTAGTACAAAAATTGCTGCCTGTAGTGGTAACATTTTAACCTACCTTACCAATGTAACATAGGATCGGTACAGGTGGTACGGTACTTACTTCCTTGCCATTGTTAGCTTATATTCAGAAGGCCAAGGCCTATTGTACCAAGCCTACTCCTCATCTTACTAGGCTTTTGGGTATCCAACCCATCCGTTATTCGACCAGCCTGTACTTGTTACTCAGTGCCCGTGATTGACGACAAATCATTCAGAGTATCAATGTATGATACGGGTGAATCAAGCTGTGAGTATCGTATCAATCTACTGATCTACCAGACTTATACCAATACCCAGAGTTCCTTCTATGATGCAAAATTTGATGCGGTTTTGTGGCATCTTTTCTAAAGTTAGGGTATGAAATTAAAATTGGGCAATGGCATGTTGAATCTTTTGTAAAAAGTTGGTAACTTTATTCTAAAGCAATTGCTTATTGTTTCAAAAACCAGTTTTTATGAAAAATTTGTCTTAAGTGCTGAGTGCTAAAAACGGTTGGGCAAATGTTTGTTAAGATTTGCATTCGGCAATTTTGCAGCTGTCATATTCTTAGAGGGAACAGTGCCGATACCAGTATAATCAGTATATACCGGTGGCCTACCTTACCATACTGGTATCAATATTACTCAATTCAGTACTGTAGTGTGAAAAGTAGGACAATGATCATCAGTACACGGATCTGATCTGTGATAGTAGATACCGGTAGCCTAGTCCGGTACCGCTAAACTATTGTACCCTAGCAGATCAGTGCAGCATAATACATTGCCAGGAGTAAAATAGTTACTGAAACCCAAGCCAAACCAGGCTAACAGTTCTGATCTGATACTGGTACCATTTCTGCTGTACAGTATTCGTAACTGTAGTCTATATTCCTAATACCACGCAGTAAACAACAGTAGCCTACTCACTAGTGTCAGAAGGGTAAAATATTTTTCATAATTATAATCTTCTACGGTAGCCTATTGGTAATGAGTATGGATATGCCAGATAGAATACGAAAACTTTTGAACAGTTGGAATTTTAGAGTGATATAGACAGTGGAGGCATTACCGCGAGTAAAACTGCTGTTCATCACTGTTAGCAAAAGCTGATTGCAACGGGAAATTGGAACGACCGACGCTCACGTCGCGTGTTCCTTTGTTTTTACTCGGCCATTTTCCAACTAACGAGTGCGAAATTTCAGACTTTTGCTTATAACTCCAGAACGGTTGGGTCTAGCTACATGAAATTTTAAAAGCAGTTTGAGATTAATGAGTTATATGTTTGTACCAAATTTGAAGGCAATAGGTCACGTGACTTTGGTTTTAGAACCCAAAAACCGCCCCGCAAGTTTGGCGTAAAAAGCGGTCTCAGTCAAAAACGGCTTAAGTACGGCAAAAAATATTTCACATGGTTATATGTCTTAAGATAGGCCTACCCTTTCATCCCAACCAACCCACTTTTGGCTGCAATGAGGTTTATTTCTTTTTTTTTCATTTATTTCCTTTTATTTCCTTTTTTTCCTTTTCTTTCTTCCTAATTTTTGTACGCTCTTCTTCTCCTAAACCACAACACATCGAAATCTAATTTTTGTGTGAAGTTATTGAGCTGCAAACGCAATTTTTTCTCCCGAAATTTTTTGGGGCAACTCCGCCAGGAACCCCCCCAAAATGGGGACCCAAAAAATCAATTTTTTGAATGGCTAAAGCTAGGGTGTCATTTTTTTTTGATATCAACAGATATTTAACTGAAAAATATTTTGACATAGTTTGGGGGTGCCACCCCCTGGGGACCCTCCCAAATGGACCCCCAAAAATCAATATTTTGAATGGCTTAACTTAGGGTACCAGTTTGTTTTGATATCAGCAGATATTTAACAGACAAATATTTTGACATAGTTTGGGGGTGCCACATCCCCACGGGGACCCCCCAAGAATCAATTTTTTGAATGGCTTAACTTAGGGTGCCAGTTTGTTTGATATCAGCAGATACTTAACAGACAAATATTTTGACATAGTTCGGGGGTGCCTCCCTCCCGAACCCTTCCCAAATAGACCCCCCAAAAATCAATTTTTTGAACAGCTCAAGCTAGGGTACCAGTTTGTTTTAATATCAGCAGCTGTTTAACAGACAAATATTTTGGCGTAGTTTGGGAGTGCCACCCCCCGTGGATCCCCCCAAATGCACCCCCCAAAAATAAATTTTTTGAACGGCTTGACTTAATGTGCCAGTGTTTTATGATATCAGCAGATATTTAACGGACAAATACTTTGACATATTTGGGGGATACCTCCCTAAAAACTCCCCTCCCCAAATAAACCTCCCGAAATTCAATTTTTCGAATGCGTAAAGCTGGGAAGCTAACTGTTTTTAATATCATTAAATATTAAAGAAGTATTTTGACATAGTTTCAGGGTACCACTTCCTCGGGAAACCGAAAATTGGACCACTTCTCAATCAATTTCTTTAAATCACTTGTTAGAGAGCTAATTGTTTTTAATATTAAGTCTGTAAAAAATAAATATTTTAGCATGGTTAAGAGGTGACACCCCTATCCAGTAACCCCCCAAATACGTAAATTCCCCAAATCTTTACTTTTCATTTAAGCTAAAACAGTTTTCAGTAGATATTTGTAAGACAAAGAATTAACAATACAAATAGTCGTCTCTGTTCGAGATAGAAGTTTAGAATTGTTGTTATTAAGGCAAAAACATTGATCTGGGACCAATACAATGCAAAGTGTCTTATGTAAATAAATAATATGTAGTAGACATTAGACGATAGCTTTGTACGCATTTTGAATTTATGCTTGAGTTACGATATATGTATTTATAGTACTGATGGTGGAAACTTTGACAGACAAATTGCTGTTAATCACTGATGTTGGTTTAGCATGTAATTTGATATCATAGGATTTTCACTGCACTATTAAGATTTTTTTATTTGTTCAACCTACAGTATTGCCGACAGAAACGTGTTTAACTGTGTGAACCATACAATTTGATCCATTAATTTTACTTTTAATTTTTAAATTCAAATTCATTGACTTTAAAAAAACTGAATTTAAATTTATTGACTTTGAAAAAACTAAACTCAAATTTCGGAACTTAATGATTTGAACGTTTAAGTTATCTTAATCTAAAGCAAAGAGCCAAAATGTTAGCTCACATTTTGGCTTTTTACTTTATCTTAAATTTAAAATAATTGACTTAGGAAAAACTAAATCCAAATTCATATTCAATTTCATTGACTTTGCGAAAGTTAATTTTAAAATGTATATTTTCTTCAATTGGACTGATGTAAAATTATGTTCATATCTGTAGTTACGACTTCTAAATTCATACAATTCGACAATTCAAACTTACCCTATATTTGACAAACCAGACTATTGAGAAACTAACTTAGATAGGAATAGGATTAGAAAAAAATGTGATTTTTGAGTAGTTCTTGGAAGCTGTGCAAAAAACTTTTACTCAGGGAATCTGTAGAATTAGGTAGGCCTGACTCACCGTGTAAGACAGTACCACTTGTACCAACTCATAGTTTTTATCAGAAAAAAATTTTACACGAAAAAAAGACAAAATAAAAGCACACAAACAAGTTTTGAACAATCATTTGTGTTCTGACCTGATTCTCAGTCTTTTTAACCAGTTTATAAATCGCTACTTTCGCAGTGTAAGTTTTGATTTGAGAAAATCAAATTCATCGAATGTTTAATTAAGACCTTCAAATTCAAATTCATTGACTTTGCAAAAATTAATATCAAATTCATTGACTTTGTAAAAGTCGAATTCAAATTCATCAATAACTCATGAACGAATTCAAATTCAACTTCAATCCAACCCTTTTGCACAGCATGTATCCGTTGATATTGCGTAATAAGCTTACATCATATCCGATCGTAAACTTCTGAGCAAAAAACAGAGCTTGACACTAAAAAGAGACAGACCGCCATTTAGTGAAAAAAGTTCCTCTTGTGTAAACAAAAATTGCTATGCCAAGTACACTTTTACCAAACCAGATGCTTATGCAGGATTCTCGCTTAGTGCCTGAACTGATACCCATCGGTCGTGATGTTCTGCGTTCGTCTAAACGTGATTAGTTAGTGCGTGAGCGGAACGCTATATGTTTTATTATTTCGCAAGCTACGGCTTTTCACTTGGTGTCTGAGAATACGTTACAGCTTACAAGCTAATTTCAGAGCAAACAAGTTACAAGTGAATTTCTAGCGCCAAAATGCCAGAAACTCCAATATTTCACTGTCGTTAGCATACGCCATTTGACAAAATATGCATGAAAAACGTTTTTCCTGTAGCAACAAAGTAGGATTTTAATCAAAATATAAATAATTTGGGAAAAGGTATGTGACCTTAAATTAAAATAAATCCGACGATTTTGTTGGGCGTTCAAAGAATACCCTGATGCCCCTCACCGAATGTCACAAATACTTGATAAAGATCGGGTGTTGAACGGAATAGTGCATAGTTATCTTAAAAGTTGGAAGCTTTTGTAGTGCGTTAAAACACACTTTGGCTGGTGGTAAAGCAAGTTTAATAAGCTTGTTTAGCAACTGCAATGGGCTACTGAACTGCAGTTATTGTATAGAATCTTGCATTTTTACATTACTTGCTACTCAGATTTCTCAGCAGCAAACTAAACATTTTGCTTCTTATTGATGATTTATGAGAAAATAGAATATGCTTTAATCAGTGACACAGTTAGGGGAGACTAAAAGGGCTATAGCTCTCTTGTTAACCTAGTCGCTGAAAAGATTTAAGCCAAATATGCAACCTTTCATCTTTTAAACGTATTTTGCAAAACGACATCGGGTGGATATTTCTACTTAAAGAGTGCTGACGCAACGTCACACTAACAATTGACTTTTCAATGGCTTAACGCAGTGTTTCTCAACCATGTTTTTCTGCGACCCAAATTCGTTTAAACACGCTATCTGCAAGAACAGGTACGACCTAACTAAGTAGTTACAAAAAAACAGAACACAACAAAGCAGTACTTTTATTTCACAACATTTATCACCATTTTGCTTCAACAATTTTTAAAATCGTGACTCAACATCACTCAACGCTAAACGCATTGAATGCTATTCACCCAGACTGTTTCTATACTTCTCTTTTATAAATGTCAGAGCAGAAAATCCCATCTCACGTAAATATGAACTTGGAAAAGAGATTATAATTTTGAAGGCTTCTTCATAGAATATTGGATATTCGTTTGCTTAACTACAAATTAAAGATAATCAAAGTACTGAGGGCTCTACTTGTGTCAGCAACTCATTCATAAAGCTCTGGCAATCTACATTTGGGTAGTGATCCATTCTTTGAGAAACGCAGGCTTAACCTGACGTTTTTTTAAATCAAAAACGATGACATTCAAGGGCGTACGCAGGGGGGGGTTGGGGGTTCAACCCCCCCCCCCCCCCCCATTGGTCTGTCGACTAAAATGCACAGTAAAGAAAATATCACGTTTTTAGCACTTCTGAGCCTATTTTTTTGCAATGACACGGACTCCAACATGATTTAAAACAACTTTTGAAGCATTTAGAGTTTCTTAGGGAGGGTTAATTTGTCTACGATATGGCTTATAAATCAACAACAACTTCAAAAAATTGCCAAAATTAGCAAATTTAACGTCTAAAAATGCTTAACATTAGCTTCATCAAAAATATGGAGATGGGGTTTTCAGTATTAGTTAATTATTAATCTCCTCAAATCTCGTTCCATTCGCCCCCCTCCACCCCCCTTTCTCCAACTGTCTCACTCTATAAACTACAGAATATAAATGCTTGTGAGTTTTTTTTTATATTATGATGGTATGATTTACCGGCTTGTAAATTAGAGGACTGGAATGTTACCATTAGCCACCACTCGCGTAGCTCACTTATTCGCAAAAGCGTACACAGGGGGGTTGGGGTTTATACCATCCTACCTATTGATCCGACGTATATGATTCGAAATATCGCCTTATTGCGCAAAACAAACAAGCTCCTTTACTCTCACATTAATACGAATATTTAATTATAGCGAATAATTTTTTTGTTATTTAAGGCAACATTGTGAGCGACTAAGTGTAATACTGACACCCTGGAATGTCGCGTTACGAGTCAGAGTAACTTTCAGTAGCGTAGGCGGGGAGGGGGGGTTATAGACCCCCATTGGTCTGTCAACCAAAATGCAGAATAAGAAAAATACAATAAATTTAGGGGAAATAATTTGTCCAAAATAAAACCCAAAGATCAATGAAAACTTTGAAAAATGGCAAAAAACAAGTAATCAAATTTGATCGCTAGTGTAAAAATGCTAAGCATAGGTTTCATCAACAAGCATATTATAAACTTAGGAATAGGGGGTGGGGGCAGATAACTCTGTGTGAGTTTTCTTGAACTATAGGATTTTATGATTTACCAGCATGTAAGCAAGAGAGCTAAAATTTTACCATTAGCCACCTTCCACATAGCCCATTTATGCAAACAGTTTAATCAGGTTTGCACTACCAATTTCTATGCCACGTTTTAAAAGCATTATTTTTTATCAATATAGCCTTAAACTTAAGTTGTTTTTGAAAACAAAAATGCAAAATTTCCCCAAAACAGCCCCCTCAATTGCGAATTTCTGGCTACGTGCCTGCCACGCTTTGCACTGTTTGTAATCATACGGGTTTCTGTAGCTTTTGTTTTGAACAATTTTTTCTTGATTGTTCAGTTGCAAACCTTGTGATGTTAACTATAGATTTATGCTTAATTGGAACGACCGACGCTCACGTCGCGTGTTCCTTTGTTTTTACTCGGCCATTTTCCAACTAACGAGTGCGAAATTTCAGACTTTTGCTTATAACTCCAGAACGGTTTGGTCTAGCTACATGAAATTTTGACAGCAGTTTGAGATTAACAAGTTACATGTTTGTACACAATTTCGAGACAATAGGTCACGGGACATTGGTTTTAGAATCCGAAAACCACCCCGCAAGTTTGACGTAAAAAGCGGTCTCCGTCAAAAACGGCTTAAGTACGGCAAAAAACATTTCATAGGGTTATATGTCTTAAGATACCCTTTCATCCCAACCATCCCACTTTTGGCCGCAATGAGGTTTATTTCTTTTTTTTCCTTTTCTTTCTTCCTAATTTTTGTACGCTCTTCTTCTCCTAAACCACAACACATCGAAATCTAATTTTTGTGTAAAGTTGTTGAGCTGCAAATGCAATTTTTTCTCCCGAAGTTTTTGGGGCAACTCCACCGGGAACCCCCCCAAAATGGGGACCCAAAAATCAATTTTTTGAACGGCTCAAGCTAGAGTGCTAGTTTTTTTTGCTCTCAGTAGATATTTAACAGACAAATATTTTGACATAGTTTGGGGGTGCCACTCCCCCTGGGACCCCCAAATGGACCTCCCAAAAATCAATTTTTTGAACGGTTCAACTTAGGGTACCAGTCTGTTATGATATCAGCAGGTATTTAACAGACAAATATTTTGACATAGTTTGGGGGTACCACATCCCCCTAGGGACCCCTCAAATAGTCCCCAAAAATGAATTTTTTGAACGGCTTAACTTAGGGTGCCAGTGTTTTATGATATCAGTAGATATTTAGCAGACAAATATTTTGATATAGTTTGGGGGTGCCACCCCCGGGGACCCCCCGAATGGACTCTCAAAAATCAATTTTTTGAATGGCTCAACTTAGAATGCCAGTGTTTTATGATATCAGCAGATACTTAACATAAAAATATTTTGACATAGTTTGGGGGTGCCATCCCCTGGGGACCCCCTCAAATGGACCCCCCAAAAAATCATTTTTTTGAACGGCTCAACTTAGAGTGCCAGTTTGTTATGATATCAGCAGATAATTAATGGACAAATATTTTGACATAGTTTGGGGGTGCCACCACCCCCGGGACCCCCAAATTGACCCCCCAAATATCAATCTTTTGAACGGCTCAATTTAGGGTGCCAGTTTGTTTTGATATCAGCAGATACTTAACAGACAAACATTTTGACATAGTTTCGGGGTGCCAACCCTCCCCAGGGATCCCCCAAATAGACCCCCAAAAATCAAGTTTTTAAACAGCTCAAGCTCAGGTGCCAGTGTTTTATGATATCAGCAGATATTTAACAAAGAAATATTTTGACATAGTTTGAGGGTACCTTTCCAAAAATTCCTCTCCCCAAATGGACTCCCAAAATTCAATTTTTCGAATGGCTAAAGCTGGAAAGCTCACTGTTTTTAGTATTATTAAATATTAAACAAATATTTTGACATAGTTGAAGGCCGGGATCACACAATCAAGTTTTCCATACAATTTGTTTGCATGAAGAATTGTGGAGCTATTACATCTAGATGCTGTTTTCTTCAAAAACTTATTGCCAGACGAAAGCATCTGCTTTTTTCTGCCAACAAATTATTAAAGGTTTCACATGTATTTTTTTCGCTGTAAACGCATTTACGCAGTAGTTAAGGAATTTCTTTGAAGTTTGCCATGGCAGTTGTCGTATCATGCTCTTTGTCGATTCATTGTTATTCCTCGTTGGTCAAAATGATACAAGCACGTCACAAAAGCGAAAAGCAGCAGCTTTAGTAATAACTATACCAGGTCTGCTGCAAATTGCGTGCGCAGGCTATGAAATTTTTTTTCGGCCTGCAATGAAATGAAATAGACAAATGGAAAATGTAAAAATAACTTGGCTTGTGTGGAACCCTTTAGTGTATAGCGTAGCTTTTTTCATGCTATATCATCTATCACCAACAAAATTTGCATTATAGTGCATGATTGCTCAAGTAATATTAAACCAGGTATGTTCTTTCCGATACTTGCGGTTGCAGAGAGCTCAATAATTGGATGTCAGGGCAAATTGAAAGTTTATTATTATTAGATAAGAATAAGAGCGTTTTTGTTTGGTTTGTTACAAAATCAGCGAGAAATAGCTGAAAACTATCTACTGAAATTTATCTTAACTGCTTCAAAATGCATCAAGCTCTTTTGCCAGTGGACATATCAAATTTTAACTAAAAAAATATTAGAATCATCAAAAACGTATCACTAATTGCATAAATTCGGCACCAGGGATGATTCGGCACTAGCGAATACTGGGCCGGAAACTTTTTTGCGATCAGAAGGAAATTTTCAATATTTTGATTAAAACCACAGAAGAAACAGAAATTTATTTTTTTGTTGCTCAAAAAGCAATCATCAAATCACAAAAAATGCACAATGGCAATATAACAGCGAAATTGGCAACGGGCAACTGCGAAGGGACCGTAGTCTTCAAGTCAAGTAGTAGCCAAGTCAATGTTATGTCTAACAAAATGTATTAACCAATTTCCTTATAGCTCAATTGAATTAATAGCTCTGTACAATGAAAACGCTAAAATTTAACTCAGGATAAAAACAAAGTATAGAGCACAGATTGTTACAGCACCGATCTATTTTATTTGCCCTGTTAAATTTTCGAACTCGGCTCTTTATTTTGGCTCTTATTTTTGTTGTGTTAGTCTGCGCGTCATTGTGTTTCTTAATTTTCGCACGTTTCGTTCGACGCATAATTTCCGGCACAACGCGCAGCTCTTTTTCTTTTTGCCGAGTTCTAGCGTTTAGTCTTTCATTTCATTTTGGGATTTGAAGCAAGCGGACGTTTTATTTTTGTACGTTTTAGTCACACGGCATCGTTACTTTTTATTTTGTTCCCTGGGTTAATTTTCAAATATTTTATTGCCGTGCCGTGTAGCTCTTTAATTTATTATAATTTTCCCAATAACCTCTATCTGCTGGAATTGAACTTCAATTTGTGGAAACAGCACGGACGGTGACGGCCCCAGTCTCGAATCGCTGGGGCAACCTAAAAACCTATCTTTACGCTATAGTTACAGAGGGCGTCTGTAACATAGAAAGATAAATTATTTGTCTCAACCCAGAAGAATTTTGGAAAAGTTGGATATCGTTACGGTCTGTTGGAAATTCATCTACTGCTCGCCTTGGTTTCGCATCGCCACGTTTTGCCGGGTTTCAAGTTGGTTCATTATCGGGTTCGATCGCTCTTAACTTCTTTCGAGCGACTTTCATTTCTTGAAGAATCCATTTTCAGCCGTGGAACTTCTCCCTTTGGCATCGGTGGAAGCTTCAACTCTTTGGTTTGGTGCCAGTGCACTTTTATTTCTCGAAGCCACATCGTTGCTGCTGCGGAAGACGCTATTCAAGCTCTACGCCACGTCAAAAGATTGTCTCTACTGCTGTCAATTCGAGCGTCGTTCTCAAAGCTGTGGTGAAACAATTTGTTTCACTCAATTTTGGGCTGTCTTGTATATCGAGAAAGTATTTGTGGTATTTTTTATCTTTGCGGTGTGATTGTGAGTACTGTAGATAATGTCTGATTTACGTAAATTTTCGGGCCGATCATGCTCGAATTCTAGTCAACCTCGACCTGATGAGTGTGAACTTAGTGTCGATCAAATCGATGACCCATCTGTTAGTAATGCTGAGTGTTTGACTACTGCTGCTGAACCCAAAATTTGGAATGATATTTTTTCTAATTTATCCAAGGGTAATGATAATGGTTCTAGCGCCTCTGGGAGGGAATCACACCCCACGGGCCCCATTCCTTCGGTTAATATCCAAAGAAAAATTTTGACTATGCGCCGAAAGCTGCTAATAGATTTAAAAAGTTTGCATAGTGCACTCACTGACTGTACATCCCCTAATCTTTTTTTGAGCACGAATTACCGTATTTCGGTTTCGTGGAAGAATGCTAAGAAAATCTTTGCGCACGTTAGACAGCTTAAATGACGTTGAATTTAAAAAGAAAATGTGTGAAGGTATCGTTGACTCCTTTGAACAATGTTCAAAATTATTCGAGACGAAAACTGTCAAACGCGTTTTTTAGAACCCATTAATAAACGTGCAGAAACTAACTTCGATAAAGAAGAGGAAGATGAAATTAAAGCTTCTGATAGTGCTTCTCCAATTGCTATGAGCACATCAATTGTTTCTAAAAAAATCTGATCTTGCGCAGCAAATAGAATTTGAACGTAGACGTACTGAAATTGAAAGTACAGAGGAAATCGCTAAAGCCCGTAAAGCTCGTCTGCTAGCTGAGGCCGAAGAAGCAGAATCGTTAGCTAAATTACGTCTTGAAAAAGCTAATCTGGAGGCGGAAGAAAAACTTGCTGCTTTTGAGGGGAGCTCAATACTTTCCACTTCGACTAAAATCAAATCTTTTTCAAGTTCACGTTCTCGTGCGAGACGTAATATTTCTAATCTTCGCGTAAAGAGCAAAAATGCTGTTAAATCGGAACATTACGCTGAACAAAGAATTAAACCAGAACCTGTGCCTGTAAAACCTAAAGTTCCTATTGTTCGTGAAAGGCTCGTTAAAACCACAGAGTTAAAACCCCATGAGGTAATGAATCGTTTGAATGATCTTTGCTTAAATGATATGGTACCTGAAAATGTACAAATGTTCGGATCTCGCGATTGGCAGACAACTGCCTCTCGACAAGTTTCTGATGTTAATGTTAACCCTTTTAATCAGTTAAATGAAAACCGTGAAAACGTAAATCAGAAAACCTCGAACCTTGTAAAAAATTACATGGCAAGTCGCATGAAAGTTAAAAGCGAGTCTGGGTCGCACGAATTGCCCCAACGACCGCATGTAAACGAAGTTGCTAATAACAATGACTTGATACTACGCACCTACCTCGACAGGCAAGGACGTAATGAATATATTACTTTGGCTTCGTAAATTGGCTATGACGGAAGTAGTATCGCCTTCGTCTTTTATGAAAATCAGATCCGGCGATTAATGAGCGAGAGCCCCTTTGAGGAGCGGAGACTCGAGGTATTGAGAGCTTCATGTGTGGGCCAGCCGCGTGAGATGGTTAATCTGTTCTGCGTCCCAATGAAAAATATGAGCACGTCTCGACGCATTGAAAAAGCGCTGGATCGCTTGCGTCAGAGATATGGCGTTTCGGGTGGACTCACATCAGAACCAAAAGTTATGGCGGTGCATAATGGTCCCAAGGTCTCATTTACCTCGACCTCTTTAAAACTATTTAATGAGGATCTAAATTCTTTTAATGAGGATCTAAATCACTTACCTCGACCTCTTTAAAACTATCTAATGAGAATCTAAATCACTTACCTCGACCTCTTTAAAACTATTTAATGAGGATCTAAATACCCTGGAAGTTTTTGCGTACGCTCACGATGAAGTTGAAAAGCTCTCTGGGCAACTTCTGATTGACACTGCTAATCGTTTGCCAAGTTTGCTGAAAAGAAGATACTTAGACTATCTTAATAAACGGAATTTAAACTTCAACTCTCTCGGTTTCGACTCGCTGCGTGATTTTATCGTTCACGAGCTTAATACTATGACATCAGACTACGCTCAAGCGTTCTTTAAATCGAACGAAAAAAATGGGTCCCGCGAGTCCACGGGTGGGACTAAGAACGTGAGGGTTCAACAGGTTGCTTATGGGAGACAATATGATCCCCAGGCTGTGACCGGGCCCCGCTCTAGTTTTTTTGACATGGATAAACGCGAGTCAAGTTCTTCCAGTGTACCACGTGGTGAACATGGTTGTTTGAACAAGCCTCCCTCGATTTGTTTCTTTTGTAGTAATGTTGATCAAAGACATTTCTTAGCTGAATGTGAAAAGTTCAAGGCACTTAATCCCAGAGCTAAAAGACAAACAGTTACGGACGCTAAAAGGTGCTTAAATTGTTTGTCACTTGACCATTTTGTGCGTAATTGTGCGTTTCCTTCTAAATGTCATATCTGTGGGCCGCAATGTCGCAACAAACACGCTGGTGCCCTACATGAATGTTATGATGGGGTAACTCTCGGGGCCGCTGACAGGGTAGACCAAGTTTCCCGTCCTGTTCCCGCCCCTAGAACTAATTGCCGGGAAAGCCAGGACTATACTTGCCGTAAACTTAATTCTGTTGATAATGGCGTGGTCCTACTTCGCACGAGAGCAGTCAGAGTCATTAACCCTAACACGGGCAAATCGACTTTGGCTTACACTCAACACGACACAGCTTCACAGGTGACGCTTATATCCGATGCCTTAAAAACTGAACTGGGGCTAGAGACTAACTCGAATCGCTTCATACCGGTGAAAAATTCGTAATCGAAAATGCGTTGGTTGTGCCACGGTTTTCAGATGACGATAGCACTTTGCCACACTCCGTCGATGTTACTGAATTAAAACACTTTCAAGGTACGCATGTCCCGGTTGCTCCAGAACGTAACCGCATTGACGTTCTGATTGGACAGTCTGATAAGCTGCTTCTGACTGTCCTTGAGGAACGTGAAGGCGCGAGTCCGGAGGAACCAAACTACGTACTCACTCGTCTTGGGCCCATTGCTAGTGGTGGTCGAGTTTCTGCTTCCTTGGGTTCCCTGTCTACCTTGAGAATTCAGGTTGAGTCTTATGAAGATGCTGCTCGTGAATGTGTTAAATTGAGACATGTGCAGGAATACGAGAGGCAGGACGAGGCTCTGCAGCCATCGCTTAATGACGAACGTGCTAGAAATTTTGTTGAAACACCTATTAAGGTCGCAAATGGGCGTTATGAAATGCCAGTACCCTTTAAGTCGGAACTTCTTGAAGCGCTTTCTAATAATTATGAGAGCGCCCTAAAACGCACTTTGTCTTTGCGCCGTAACGTTGCTAAAAACCCTGAACTTAAACAAATTTTGCTGAACACTTTTGCGGAGTTACTGCGTGAGGAGTGGTTGGTTGCTATTGAAAGTAATTCGCTTGATGTTCAAGCGTGGTACTTGCCGTTTTTTGTTACTAAGTCTGCTACATCAAGAGTGGTCTACGACGGTGCGGCAGTTGCGGAGGGTATGTCTATTAATCAGGCTGTATTGGCAGGTGAAAATTTGTTAAATGGTTTGGTAGGGGTTTTAATTCATTTTCGCTTGGGTAGATATGCTTGTGTCGCTGACATCCGCAAGTGTTTTTTCCAGGTAGGGATTTCTTGTGACCAGCAGGATTGGTTTAGAATTGTTTGGTATGAAAATAATGATTTGGGTCACGGGAAGCCACAGGTGTTTCGTTTTACCAGACATGTCTGGGGGATCAATTCAAGCCCCTATGTGGCATTGCTTGCTCTTAATCGTTTGGTTGAGAAGAACCCGACTAATGCTTCCAAGTTAACATTAAATGCAATTGAAAATAATCGCTACATGGATGATATTTTGCTTGCTAGTGACTCTTTATCTGATCTTGAAATTGTTGCTAAAGAAAGCATAGAGCTTATGGAAAGCCGTGGATTTAAATTGCGTAAGTGGGTTTCCAACTTTCATGCTAAATCGATTTTCTTGAAAGTCCCGCGTTGTAATCTTGCGTCTTCAGTGAGTGAAATTGATCTGGGATCGCTACCTCTTCCTGATTCTAAGGCGTTAGGATTAGTTAGGAATACTGAAAAGGACATACTTTTGATAAACTTTCACGTAGTTGTTTTGATGATTGTGGTAAAGGCGGGTTTAGATTCTTGCGTTGCGTTGCGTTGCCTTTTGCGCGCAGTTTTGAAGAAAACAAAACTTACAAAAGGGGTTTACATTTTTGCGAAAGCGTTTACGCAGAGGCTGTGACGTATAGCGGCCACGCGTGCTGATGAAATGGATTTCATAATGTTGCATTGCGACGCGTATACGTCAGAGCAGTTCTTGGTCGTGATTGGTAAAAAAAAAAAAGTTGATGATTCCTAAACACAGCAATTCGAGAAATTTGATATCATCTGCACACAACCTCGAGGAGAGCAGAGCAGTGAGGTTGTGGAATGTTAGTTTGCTTTTCATCGGCTATTGAAAAGAAAAAAGGATAGCCTACACAATGATCAATAGAAAAATTAGTGACAAAACAAAACAGGCTAGGCTCTTTTCAAGAATAGAAAATACATCAGTAAGGCAAAAATATTAAAGTTTAGCAAATCTATTAACAGATTAGTCTAGCCTACCTAATTGTAGCCAAACCAATCGGTTTCTCTCTTGTTCCAGCTTGCACTGTTTATGGCACCAGCATTTGTAAGCCTAGCAGTCTTTGCTTAAGTTGCTGACAACCTGTTGAAGTGTTTGGGCAATATTATTAGCTGTCTTTTCCAGTTTCCGAAAGGTGGTTAATTTTGTCTTGGGTCTCAATAGCCTAGTCAAAAACTTAATTGTTTATTGTAGGCTCTGTTGTTGGAATTAATTTGAATTATCTTATCTAATTGGCTGATCTTATAATCTATTTAATTTGATTTGAAATTTACGGCTACTACTACTAATCTACTGGTGCTGCAGCACTGTTGACCATTACAGATTTTTCAACATAGCTCAGCGTATCCGAATTTTTAAGCTTTTATGCTTAAAATTTTTATCATTCCCCCCAGCAAAATTTTCTGGATCCGCCACTGGTGAGCAACTATCAATATGAACAAGAATTAAACATCCATTGGTTATTATCACTGATTCAAACTTTTTTCACTGAATTAGCTTTGTTGGTAACCAAGAACAACGAACGTAATGCAACGCGAGAATGTAAACCTCACAAGCGCAAGCGTTGACGTGTTGCGCTGCAACGGAACGGAACGCAACGCGAGAATGTAAACACGGCCTAAGACAATAAATACTGCTGTTTACCAGCTACATGGCTTTTGCGACGCATCCAATTTGGCCTTTAGCTGTGTTGTTTATTCGCGAAGAGTGGTGAATAGTGAATCACAAGTCGCCTTTGTTTTGGGTAAATCTAGATTGGTTTTGACACATCAGCCTAATTGGGTTATCGCACGCAAGGAGTTAGAAGCGGCGAAGCTTTGCTGTGAACTTACTTCGCAAGCTGCGGCGGCGTTGAGTCATTTGAATTGCAGCGTCCAATTGTGGACTGATTCGCAGGTGATTTTGAAATGTGCAACTAACCCTGATTTGCACCTTGTTCGCTTTGTTAGCGCAGAGTTGATAAGATCTTGGCTTTTTTTGCGCCGGACGCATGGAGGTATGTAAATACGTCCGCAAATCCTGCTGATGTTGGAACCTGCAAGATTGCTTGCAAAAATTCTGACTTAATTAAATTGTGGATTGAGGGACCTGCCTTCCTCGTGGAAGGACAGGAGGACGTAAAATTGCTTAGTCCTGCTCCAGTTGTTCGTTTGGCTTTGTGTAAGGAGAATACGATCCTTGAGACTGACGACAAAATTCTTAAACTGATGCAAACTTCGCGTGACCTTTTTGCGCTAAAAAAAGCGGTTTGCCTACTTGCTTTACTTTGTGGAGTTAGTAAAAGCTAAATTTAGACGTAAACCATTTCGAAAACCAGAGTTCGATGCTGCTTTTCTGGATCGAGCCTTTGTTGAGGCTATTGGGTACGTTCAGAGACAGTGCTTTGGACCTGCACTTGAGGTGCTAAACAACGGTTCCGCGGATGACTTCGAAATATTTATTAAACGCTTGCGCAACCTTGCTGTTAATTCTGAACAAACTCGGCAGGTTAATGAGTTAAAAACGTTGCGTAACTTGCGACCTTGTTTGGGACCGGATTCGATTTTGCATGTGGAGGGTCGTCTTGAAAACGCCGACCTCCCCAAGGATACTAAACACCCTATAATTTTGCCCAGCAGACATGCTTTGACACGTCTAGTTGTACTTTATGAACACTCGGACGCGGGACACCCTGGTCCTTCGTATACTCTTATAAAGACTCGGCAACAGTTTTGAATAATCCATGGAATTTCTAATGTTAGGCGCTATCTAGCGGACTGTACTAAATGCGCCCTTAAAAAGGCAAAACCGATTCGACAGCTGATGGCAGATTTGCCATCTTTTCGCGTTACTGCTGTGAATAAACCGTTTAAGTTTTGCGAAACTGATTATTTTCGCCCTACCTTATATAAACAAAACAGAAGTCAGTGTAAAGCTTGGGGCCTTTTATTTACTTGCCTGTGCACTCCTTGTGTGCACGTGGAGGCTGTCACAGGATTGGTCCTTGTAGGCGATGCTGAGGATTTGTCCAAACGGGGGGCCTACCGGTTGGGTCGGATTCACCGTCTTCATCCACAGTTGCGTGCCGATAAAGAAATAGTTCGCAGGGCAACTGTCGCTGTTGCAAAAAAAATGCAGCAGCTGGCGAAATTGAGTATATCCTTAGGAATATTTCCAAGATAGCTCCTGTGTAGAGTGGTTTCTTTGGTTTACCTTTGTTGTTGCGTTTAAGTGTAGGCCTAAATATTGTTGTTGATTTTAAACTGTGCTAGACTGTGCTCTTTTTCTTGTGTTGTCCGTATCGCTCGAAATATATCCCGAAATATAAAGTCCTTTGCCGTATTGCTTCCCCTCCGTCACTCGAATCATTTGTTGTTGCTTTAATTATGTCACTGCATATTTTAAAAGTAAATTTTTCGTTACTGCTCACGTTTATCATAATTAAGCAAAACAACTTTTTAGTTATTGTTTGCACGTATCGGTGCTTTCATTTGTGTTTTGTTTAAGACCATGTTTTGGTTGAAAATCACACACAGGAGAAGAAAGAAGAAATTTCGACGACTTCGCATTTAGGGATCAGTAAAATAATATAGCCACAAGCTTATCGGGCATATACGAAATCAGTCGTAAATATACTACTACTTTATTTATTAAAATCGATTTCACCCCAGCGGGGCATCATCAGTTAGATCTAAAAACAATCAGCGTATACTTTAAAACCAAAATCATCATAAAACCTAGAAATAGACTATAACATCGATCAAATTGAAAAGAACATAAAATGGACTTCAATAACAACGAAATTAAAGAAAAATAATTTAATTTGATTTGTGTTTTGTTATAATTTCATTTGTGTTTAGTGTTGAAACTTCATTGTTGATTCATTTTCAAGGGGCCGCTATGTTACAGCACCGATCTATTTTATTTGCCCTGTTAAATTTTCGAACTCGGCTCTTTATTTTGGTTCTTAGTTTTGTTGTGTTAGTCTGCGCGTCATTGTGTTTCTTAATTTTCGCACGTTTCGTTCGACGCATAATTTCCGGCACAATGCGCAGCTCTTTTTCTTTTTGCCGAGTTCTAGCGTTTAGTCTTTCATTTCATTTTGGGATTTGAAGCAAGCGGACGTTTTATTTTTGTACGTTTTAGTCACACGGCATCGTTACTTTTTATTTTGTTCCCTGGGTTAATTTTCAAATATTTTATTGCCGTGCCGTGTAGCTCTTTAATTTATTATAATTTTCCCAATAACCTCTATCTGCTGGAATTGAACTTCAATTTGTGGAAACAGCACGGACGGTGACGGCCCCAGTCTCGAATCGCTGGGGCAACCTAAAAACCTATCTTTACGCTATAGTTACAGAGGGCGTCTGTAACACAGATATAAAAGTATAAGCTGACTGAAGTCAGCATTTTCAATATTTGTAAGCATACAGCAATAAATAATTTAAATAATAATAGGCTTAGTAACATAAATAGAATCACTTGGATCCAATTATTCCATATTTTTGGTCCAATGTATTTTAATGAGCGTTGGCATCGTAGATTTCTGAAACGGGGCAAAAAAATGTTATTGTTGTAAGCTTGGCGAGTAAGATGAGATGAAGCATTCATTGTGTAAGAAAAATATGAATTAACTGTCCTTGGTGTTTTTCTATGTGTAAATTGGTGCATAATCTTAGCAATTTCGAATGTAAACAGATCCTCAATCTTTAGGACATGAAATTCGTAGTATTGTTGCGATATGCTATCTCTAAAACGTGTTTTAGAAATTATGCGCAATGCTTTGTTTTGTAGCCTTTGTAATTTTGTTAAATACGTTTTGTTCGTGGAAGCCCATACAGGCAAGGCATAAAGGAAATGGGAATGAACTAAAGAATAATATAAAGTTAATAAAGTATTGTGGGGAAGATAATAGCTTAGTTTTGCAATAACACCGACAGACCGAGCAATTTTACTTTCAAGATTACTAATATGAGTTTTGGTTGTCAATGGTAATTCATAAGTATTTTGCGGAATTTTCACAAGCGCTGCCTTTCTTCGATTTCGCTAATTAAAAGTTCAATTTCATGAGTTGACAGCGATGGAATGTTAATTAACTATACTGCAGTTCTGGTTGATAACTTTTCAGAATGAATTTGGAAAAGGCCTAGCACAAGTTTGAAGTAGGAAAAATTGGGTAATCGATATGCGAAAGTAAACAAAACAGCGGGCAACGCATTTACGTCTTTGAAGGAATATGAGAAAACAGCAAGCACAATGTTAAAATACGTCACTGTCGATTAAAACAAATGAGATAAAATTGAAAGTTTATTATTGGAACGACCGACACTCGCGTCTCGTGTTCCTCTGTTTTTTACTCAGCCTTTTTCCAACTAACGAGTGCGAAATTTCAGACTTTTGCTTATAACTCCAGAACGGTTTGGTCTAGCTACATGAAATCTTGACAGCAGTTTGAGATTAATGAGTTGTATGTTTGTACACAATTTCGAGGCAATAGGTCACGGGACTTTGGTTTTAGAACCCGAAAACCACCCCGCAAGTTTGGCGTAAAAAGCGGTCTCAGTCAAAAACGGCTCAAGTACGGCAAAAAATATTTCATAGGGTTATATGTCTCAAGATACCCTTTCATCCCAACCAACCCACTTTTGGCCGCGATGAGGTTTATTTCTTTTTTTTTCCTTTTTTTTCCTTTTCTTCCTAATTTTTGTACGCTCTTCTTCTAAACCACAACACATCGAAATCTAATTTTTGTGTAAAGTTGTTGAGCTGCAAACGCAATTTTGTCTCCCGAAGTTTTTTGGGGCAACTCCACCGGGAACCCCGCAAAATGGGGCCCCAAAAATCCATTTTTTGAATGGCTCAAGCTAGGGTGCCAGTTCTTTTTGATATCAGTAGATATTAAACAGACAAATATTTTGACATAGTTTGGGGGTGCCACCCCCCCGGAGATCCCCCCCAAATGGAACCCCAAACAAAAATTTTTTTAATGGCTCAAGCTAGAGTTCTAGTTTTTTTTGATATCAGTAGATATTTAACAGACAAATATTTTGACATAGTTTGGGGGGGCCACCCCCCCGGGGATCCCCCCAAATGGACCCCCCAAACATCAATTTTTTGAATGGCTCAAGCTAGAGTTCTAGTTTTTTTTTGATATCAGTAGATATTTAACAGACAAATATTTTGACATAGTTTGGGGGTGCCACTCCCCCGGGGATCCCCCCAAATGAAGCACGCTTTGGCAGAAGATACTAAGTCGCATTTCGCCGTTTAGAAAAAATTGCGTTTGAAATTTTTAAACTCTCAAACAAAGTTTGCGGTCAAGTTTAACATGTTAATGAAAAATAACTTTGACAGGTATGATGTATCTGATTTCGCCCTTCTTTCAATGAAATTTCAAGGTTTTAGGTAAACAAATAAAAAAGTTAGAATCGAAAAAGTTTGTTAAATCGCGGTTTTCAATAACGTTTGCTTTTCAAGTCAGGTGTGTACAAGTTTTGTCTTTGATCAGTCATAGTAAAACTTATGGGGTCAAAAAAAGTTTACTGAGAACTGTTAACTCAAAAGTCGAAACCGGTTCTATGTGCTGACAGCTAATATCTTTTGCAAAAAGTTCATTGACTCAGACGCCGTCACCGGCCGTCACTGCTGGAGACCATTAATTTTATTTGCGCTCGACGTCATGACGCGACTTTTGGTTTAACGAGTACAAATTTGACAAATGGTTATTCTTTCTTTTCGTAAACAACAGGTTTATTGCTGAATGGATTTTTTTTTGCAAAGTTAAAATTACATAACGAAAATTACAAAAGCCATAATGACGAAAAATTTATGAAATTTTACGACGAAAAATTTTGGGATATAAAATAGCACTGCAATACATGATTAAACTGGTTACGAAAATAAGGTGATAGGTAGGCGGTAGTATAATGGTAAAACTTCAATCATTTCATTACATGGCGTAAATATATTACACGCCATTTATTACATTCGAAGAATCACTTTAATTTTTGTGCATTTTATAGTCTAGAGAAAGAATTGGGAAAAGAAAATAATGGAATGAGATTTGAAAAAAGAATGGTTTAAGTAATCGAAATTAATTTCCTCCTTATACTCATAGATTTTTTTTATGAAATCTACACGGTAAACATTTTCCATCAACCGTTCAAACTTTGATTCCTTGCCGTTTTTTAGCCGTGGTTTGAAAGTTTGTACTACTTTGTAAGCCTAATTTTTGACAAATATTAGCCCCATTTTCAAAAGCAATTTTTTAAACGTGACTTTAAACAATTTTAGAGTAGGCCTACATACCTCTGCAAAAGACTGCATCAAAAGGGCAAAAAACGTGGTATTTTTTCATTACGCATTTTGGTCAGAACTCGACAGGCAGTGGGGCCCTCTGACGAAGTTACTAATCATTACACGTTTGGTTTTAATTCCTGTTTCTGAGCAAGCATAGCGTGAATTTATAACATAAAACGCCGTGACGTACGATATTGATTCTGATAAAGGCTCAATGACAGACGCCGAAGCATTTGATTATTGTGATTAATTAACAAATTAGCACTTTAATGTGTTCATGCTATTGTACGACTTATGCTGCTTCGCAATGAAATTTTTGGTTATCAAATTACAAACTTCACAAGAAACCTTACTTTCGCTTTGTGTGATGTTCTTGTAATCTAATTATCGTTGCTGTTATTTTAAAGTTGTAAACAGGCTAACAAGTTCAGGCCCAAACCCAAAAAATGGTTTGAACCTCAAAGCAGGCCCAAAAAAGCCCGGACGTGAAATTAGGTTTGAAAAACGTATACGGATAATATAATTGTTTTTTTCTTTTTTGACTCTTTGCGGTGACTAAATAGCAGTGACGTGCGGTGAGGCTTTTGGTTGGTGAGGCACAATTTTTTCACACTCATGTTCGCAAAAAAATTATTCAAGACAATAAATGACAAGTAAATAATTGTTTTTATAGCTATTCAGGGCCGCCGAGAGGGGGGGCAGGGGGGTGAATGACCCCGGGGCCCATGGGCTTCAGGAAGGCCATCGGGTTCAGCGGGCCCATGAGCTCGAGAGGGGGCCCATCGAAATGACACTGAGAAATCAGCATGTGAAGCCTGAAGACCTTTTTTTTTTTGAGAACACCTAATTTCGACCGGAAAAACTGTTAGAATTTCGGTAAAAACCTTTTTTGTTTTTTTTGGAGATGATATCATTTTTCGGACCAAACTGACCGGAAATCCGTCTTATTTGAGCTGGCCCCGGGCCCACTTTTGGTCCCCGGCGGCACTGCAACCATTAAACAAAAACCAAATTTTTTGATAATTAATTATTCGTTTAATTTTTATTGTTCACTTAAAGCCAAATCAATTCTTGAAGTTTCGAAAATCCATGAAGGTAGCCTAGCCTATTATTTGGTTTTGAATGTGGACGTAATTGAAGTTTTCGTGCTTGCTAAGTCTTCTTGGCAAATTCTCTTAGTCACAAAAACCCGCTTTCAGTCCTAACATTATTATTTGCTAAAAACATGAAAGCACAAATGAAGATTTTTATAGCGCAACCACTCTTTTCTTGAGTACGGTTCTACTCTTTTTGAATTGAGGGGTTCTTTCGTAATGATGTCTCGAGCAAATCTTTTAAATTGGTTTTCTTTTAGCTATATTCAATTCAATTCAGATTATTTGTTCACTTGAGTTCAATTTCCAGAAACTTAACACTAATGAAAAAATATATTTACACGCACAAATAGAATGATTATATTAATGCCAATAAAGGAAATAAATATGGGCTAATTTACTGTAACACTTAACAGAAGTAATTGTTGATGAAGGCGTAGAAATTAATAGGCAATTGCAAAGTTTACCAGTACTGTAGTTTGAATCACTTACTATCAAGCAAACAGGACAGCGAAAGACCTGTTTCTGGTCATCGAGTCAAGCTTCCCTTATAACTAATTTGTTATTGTAATTATTTTAAGTTTTTTTGAGGGGGTAGCTTTTTTTTAACCATTTTTAAAACAAACAAGAAACAAAAGTAAGGATTCAACCAAAAATAGCAGTTAGCATAAGAAAAGAGCACACTAAGGCTTATCTCGAGTTTATCAAGACTGTAAGTACTTCAGTAATTACTTAGCATGGACAATTTTATTTGTTTGCTAAATGAGTATTTTGGTAATTCTTCAAAAGTTGGTGAAATATTATTCCATATTTTTACTCCAATGCACGAGCAAGATCGTTGCCCGTTTCGAATTTTAGCTCTTTCCAAATAAAAATTGTCTGCAGTAATCGATCTCGTTTTATGATCATGAAGTTTGCTAGCATATTTGAAATAATTGTCGAAATTTTCAGGTTACCTGGAGTGATAATAAAAGTACATAAATTTAGCAATTTCTATAACTTCAAGTTCAGATAAAAAACTTAGTTTAGAAAGTCTCTCAGCTTTGAGACTAAATTTTCTTCCATTTTAGTTCATCTTCTCGTATTAAATTGTTTTTATTCGGCCAGAAAATTAACTCGTTCAATTTCGCAATGAACGAAAGACTACAAAAAAACTGCTTAAACTTTTTCTCATTCTATGACGTCACAGGTGAGGCGTGCCGCAAAATCAGATTTAAAAGCATTATGCGTTGTCCGATTTAAAAGCATTATTTGTTTGAGAAAACAGGCATACTTTTAGTTTGTTTATTAAAATTTACTTAGCTGAAGTGAGGCACAATTGACGAATAATGCTTCACTTCGCATATTTGAAGCGATGCTCAATGCACGCCGTAGTGATAGCAATAATACACCGAATAGTTTGGGCGTTTTAATGTGAAAGGCATAACATAAAAGCAGTGAATAAGCTGCACAAAAAAAGTAAATATGACAAAAATTAATAAAACTTTTGATAAATATTTTGATTTGTATGAAACCATTTTATTTTAATTATATACTTTATTTTCTTTTTTTTCTCACAATTCTACAGGTGAGGCACGGCCTCACCTGCCTCCCCTGACCGCACGTCCCTGCTAAATAGAGCAAATTATTGATGAATTGTGACGCAATAACATTGGCAAATTAGGATATTAGACATAATAATAATGCATTGAAGCTTCAATAAAATCTTCATTCAGTGTTGCAAAGTTATTTGTATTACCGGTATGTTTCTACAGCGACCTGAAACATGAGGCACGTATCAGGCCAAAATTAAGCCCGAAATTTTGTAAATCTTAAGCTCGATTCCGAGCCCGATCCGTATAGCCCGGCCCGACTTACTACTTTGTGTTGGTATGAAGATTTTGACTTTACTTTTTTTTTGCCTAGGTAGGAGTTTGGTGTTACACTGCAACAAAGTTATGAAATAATATTCATTGTTGCTTTGTGGTAAAATGCAGCAGGCCAATAATATTCCGAAATTCAGTTCCCCCTGCTCCCCAGCCCTGCTCTAAACCAAAAACTGTCAAAAATCTACATAAAAAATCGTTTTCTAAGTTTAAGCATGCTTAGATTTGTTTTTCGAACTTGACCTCAAACAAATTGACACCTTTAATTCAAAGCGAGGCAAAAATAAACTTTTGCTACGTCCAGGTGGTCAAGTGGTATAACGCGTTCTTCTCTGGTGCAAGAGGTCTGTGGTTCAAATCTTGGGCCGGTCAAATTGGACAAGTGTTGCCAACGGCTCGCCACCACTGCGACATTTTTTCAAAAGGAAGCGTGTTGCTCGGGCGCAATGACGCGGAGATGGGCCCTACAAACTCGTTACACGCTTCGGCGTAATGCAGCGAGTAAAATGAAAGGTTTGATTCTGATATAAATACAGTATAGTCCCCGCTTATTAAGCCCACGGTTAATAAGCCCAACCGCTTAATAAGCCCAAAATCGTCCGGTCCGGAATTACTCCATTTATTCCTATAGATAAAAAACCCGCTTTATAAGCCCAAAACCCCGCTTAATAAGCCCAATTTTCGAACACATTTGCTTAAAACTGAGTGAAAACGCGTCAAAAGTCACACTTCTTTGTCTTGCTTTCGACAATTTCACCAACAACCAATGAGGCAACTTACTCTCGATGTTTTTGCACGGAAATGAATATTGCTTTATCATAATAAATAAAGAAATTGCTTGTTATCTGTAACTGTTGCGTACAGTATTAATAGATACAGCAACTTTTAGCCTTAGTACAGTCGACCATATTCATTTATGCGCATGAGAGTGGCGAAAATTTGTCCCCCGGTTAATAAGCCCACCCGCTTAATAAGCCCAAAATCGTCCGGTCCCGAGGTGGGCTTATTAAGCGGGGACTACTGTACTATAAATGTTATACGCTCGCACGCTCACAATTTTACTTTCAGTGTAGACCAAACGTAAAGGCTGATCTTTTTTTTTGCGTGTACTTAGAAAATTTAGCTGAATATTTACAAAATTTCTGCTCTTACAAAATTTACTGTAATCATTATTATGGAAGTCTGATCAAACTTCGGCTTCCGTGACAAAGGTTGAAAAAATCGCACCAGAGTTGTAAAGTACAGGCCCGAACCAGAGAAGTGATCTGAAGTCAAAACCAAGCAGGAAAAAAACGAATTTACGTCCAAAAATGAGTTCGGTTATTGGAACGACCGACGCTCGCGTCGCATGTTTCTCTGTTTTTACTCGGCCATTTTCCAACTAACGAGTGCGAAATTTCAGACTTTTGCTTATAACTCCAGAACGGTTTGGTCTAGCTACATGAAATCTTGACAGCAGTTTGAGATTAATGAGTTGTATGTTTGTACACAATTTCGAGGCAATAGGTCACAGGACTTCGGTTTTAGAACCCGAAAACCGCCCCGCAAGTTTGGCGTAAAAAGCGGTCTCAGTCAAAAACGGCTCAAGTACGGCAAAAAACATTTCATATGGTTATATGTCTCAAGATACCCTTTCATCCCAACCAACCCACTTTTGGCCGTGATGAGGTTTATTTCTTTTTTTTCCTTTTTTTTCCTTTTTTTTCTTCCTAAATTTTGTACGCTCTTCTTCTCCTAAACCACAGCACATCGAAATCTAATTTTTGTGTAAAGTTGTTGAGCTGCAAACGCAATTTTGTCTCCCGAAGTTTTTTGGGTAACTTCATTGGGAACCCCTCCAAAATGGGGCCCCAAAAAATCCATTTTTTGAATGGCTCAAGCTAGGGTGCTACTTTTTTTTGATATCAGTAGATATTTAACAGACAAATATTTCAACATAGTTTGGGGGTGCCACCCCTCCCCCGGGGACCCCTTCAAATGGACCCCCCAAATATCAATTTTTTTAATGGCTCAAGTTTGAGTTCTACTTTTTTTTGATATCAGTAGATATTTAACAGACAAATATTTTGACATAGTTTGGGGGTGCCACCCCCCCAGGGATCCCCCCAAATGGACCCCCCAAACAAAAATTGTTTGAATGGCTTAAGCTAGAGTTCTAGTTTTTTTGATATCAGCAGATATTTAACAGACAGATATTTTGACATAGTTTAAGGGTGCCACTCCCCCGGGGATCCCCCCAAATGGACCCCAAAGATCAATTTTTGAACGGCTCAAGCTAGGGTGCCAGTGTTTTATGATATCAGCAGATATTTAACAGACAAATATTTGACTCCACTTTTCAGAAGGTTCCATAATCAGATATTTTTGAATAATAGCTGATTTTACGGTAGACTAAAAGCACTTTTGAGCGTCACAGCATTAGCTACGCGTTGGTCGTTCACTGAGTTTGCTGGCAAACTCCCATCTAGTTATTAAATAAGAATCTCTAGGCAATTTTTTAAGTTTTTGAAAAGAAAAAGCTGTTTTAATGCCATTGGATCATATTTCGCACGTGTTCACAGCCATTTGAGAGAACTGGTTTTTTTAACATTTGAAAGTCAATCGAAAAAATTTAATTGTTCAATCCTTCTTTTACTTGCAATTAAAGTTCAAAACACGTTTAAAATCTTGCATTGTTGGGTAAAATTTTAATTGTAAGTGATTTGGTCTATGTAGGGGAAAGTAAGGAAAATTGCCTCCTCCAATATTTTAGCAGTAAATAATAATCCATTCGTAGATTTTCCTTAGAGATTTTTGTTTTGTCTTAAAATTAACCAGTTACACGAGTACATGAACGACCAGTGGGCCCATGCCCTCAACTAAAATTCGATAATTTGTTCAATCAGCATTTTCCACGGCTAATTTTTTAAAAAGTATTTTGTGCGTAAAAACTGACCAGATAGAGGTAAATTGTTATTGAAAAATGGTACAATTGATGATTACGCTTACTAAACATGTTATTCCCGTTCCGGATTTACATTGCGCGAGGCCTTTGGCATTTAGGGGATTTTGGCGACATCTTCCCGCTTAATATAAGTGAAGACCAAAACAAGTCTTACTATCTGAGCGTGAGGCCCTGGCACTGTGCCGTGTGGGAAATACAGCGCTGGTTAGTGCATTACGTTCATAAAAAGTTTTGATGAGAACCTGAGGTAGCAACTTTTAGAGCAAAAACCCTTAATTTCACCCTGGTTTTACGTTTAAATTGGTTGGAAAAAATTGAATTAAGGGGGGTGGGCCGGGCCCCCTGGTCGTCGATATTATTTCTCGCTAATTACTGTAATACGCGTGTCCTGTTGTACGCAAAGATGCTAAAAGAAACTGAAAATGAAGAAACAAGGCTTTTTGTCAAACTTTTGTCATTGGTGGCGTTTCGATTGTAAGGGCCCGGGCGCCTTGGGCCATCCCCCTGGCTACGACTATGATTTTGAAATAAGAGTAGTTATGTATATGGCGTGTTCGGTGCACAGAGGTCACGTGACTGCACTGTAACCGTCCTTGTGTCTCAAATTAAGAGAGGTCACGTGACTGCACTGTAGTCGGCCCATTCTCAATAAAAATCATTCAGTGCAAAGCAGGTCACCTGACTCTTAAAAAATGCACTGGAAACAAAATGACTTAAAATGCACTGAAACCGTCCTTGTGTTTCAAATTTTTTTTTAAATCGTGATTCTCAGTCCCCCCTTCCGATGATAGTAGGAGGTATTAAACTCGCAATTGAGCGCTTGTCACATGTAACCAACTTGTGCTCATTGTCGATTTTATTTGTCGTTGTCAGAACCAGCTTCCATCTTTTGTTGAAGCAGCCTACTTTAATTTTTATCACACATTGTTTGATATTCTACAGATTTGCGATTGTTTATATAAGACGTGACATATTGCGACGTAGGGCAATCGGTTTTCTCGAAGGTCATGAACTCAAAACTGTTGCACGCTTAATTGAAAAACGATTTTGTAAAACAAACAGTTTTCTTGCGAGCCGCTTTCCTTGCGAAGCTGTTTGGCTGTCAACAAACACGAGGTAATCACGTATTTAGTTAAATACGCGTTATTTCCCAGCACGTAAGCGAGGTGCGATGGCCGAGTGGGTTGAGGCGTCGCTCTATTTTTACAGTAACAAACAGGTTCGAATCCCAGTGAAGTCAAATTCGCGGTCGGAGCGGGCCGCTTGCTTCTAACTTAAAATTTCTCTTTGCGGTCGGAGCGGGCCGCTTGCTTGAACTGTGTAGTTTCAAATTATCTAATATGTTATCAGCTTCACTTCTTCCCTATGAAGTCATTCTAATTAAACATAGCTAGTTTTTACATTTGAACTTCGAAGTGTTAAATTCATTAATCTGTTGTCTTCACATTTTTTATTAATATGTTTAATCTTTTGTCCATCTTTAAGTAGTCCATGAAAACACTCCCATATAAAATTATGAACATACATACGACCCCAGTAATCTTGGACAGTCATTTCATAATATCCTTTCTCAGTTATTCTACCAAATGTTGGTTCTCTAGTAACAACATGAACAACGCATCCATCAATGCTCCCAGCATATGCTTGATGTGTTGGATGAAAATAAAACTCACGATTTTCAATCAGTAATTTAGTACTCATTTTTATTTAACCACAGACAAAATTTTCTTAAGTATAAAAAGTATTTAAAGATAATTTCTCTTATATAATAAAATGAACCAATCAAATATTTTAGATCAGGCGGTTCCAGATATTGGAGTTTCTACTTTAAAACCGTCACCCTTTAGAAATTTTCCCCCAACCTTAAAGAAAATAGCTCTTAATACAGTTGGTAAAGTTCAAAAGCGTATAAATGATTTTGCCGATTGGCTGATGGCTTACGTACCACCAACTATTAAAGCAAGTGCTTCAGCAGCATTTCAAAAAATTTTAAATCTTTTTCCTAAAAAGACAATTAAGGTGAAATTACTCAAAACTGCTCTGAAAAACTATGCTAAATCTTATGATGTAGATATTGTTGATTTTAGCCCATTAAAACAATTGAATGAAACAGAGAAAGTAGTGCAAGATAAATTGCGGTTAGACCTGGTTAAAATGAAAGGATTGAAAGCAACAGTCACTCTTAAAATAACCTTTGAAAAACAAACAGAAGACAAAGCAGTAACCAAGACGGCTTTTTTTAACAGCAGAGCAATTGTCATCTTAAATAAAGATGATGTAAGTGAAACATTACAAAATGCATCTAATCAAATAATAAATAAAATTGGAAATTGGCTTAGTGAAGGTTCCGGATGGTCTATATTTTCTGTTGATGGGCACTATGTTAACTTAGTTCAATATACCCCTCTTCACGGATCAAGTTACATTGTATTACCGGAAGAACTTCGAAATGCTAAGAAAGGACTAATTAACATCAAAAACAAAGACAACGAATGCTTTAGGTGGTGTCATTTAGCTAAAGTATACAGTGAGAAAGTAAAAAGCAATCGTGAAAGAATAAGTCATTACAAAAAATATGTAGACACACTAAATTATGACGGTATAGAGTTTCCAGTTTCTATCAAGCAAATACCAAAAATTGAAGAACAAAATAACATCAGCATTAATGTTATTGGTTATGAAAACAAGCAATGCTTTCCTTTATTTGTGTCTAAAAAGGTGTTTGAAACAACTCTCGATTTATTATTGATAATGGAAGACGAAAAGCAACATTATGTTTGGATAAAAGACTTTAATAGATTTATGTATAATCAAAGCAAGCACAAACACAGAAAACATTTCTGCAGATATTGTCTTCAATGTTTTAGCAGCGAGGAAATTCTACACAAACACACACCAAACTGCGTAATTATAAATGGAAAGCAAGCAATACAAATGCCTAAAAAAGGTAGCTCGGTGAAGTTTAATAACTTTCAAAAACAACTACCAGTTCCCTTTGTTATATATGCTGATTTTGAAGCAATAACTCAAAAGATTGACAGCTGTCAACCAAATGATGAAAAGTCCTACACAGAAAGATACCAAAAACATATTGATTGCGGCTATTCCTTCAAGGTAGTTTGTTGCTATGACGATAAATTCAGTAGACCAATTCAATTGTATAGAGGTAAAAACGCTGTTTATAAATTTTTGGAAGCTATGTTGGAAGAAGTTGATTATTGTGAAAAAACGAAAAATGAACATTTCAATCAACCTATGGATTTAACGAACAAAGATGAAGAAAACTTTCAAGCAGCTACAAAATGTCACATTTGTAAAAAAGACTTTTCTGAAGAAGACAAAAGGGTTAGAGATCATTGTCACGTTACAGGAAAATACAGAGGGGCGGCACATAATGAATGTAATAGAAACTTCAGACTTACTCATAAGATACCAGTAATCTTTCATAATTTAAGGGGTTATGATTCACATTTTATTATGCAAGAAATAGGAAAGTTTAAGAAGGATATCAAAGTAATTCCAAACAATCTAGAAAATTAAATGGAAATTAAACATCACCTCCTTTCAGACTACTGTAAACAATTACAAACTCAGTTTAATATAAAAGTTGAAGGAGTTAAAAAATTAATACCTAATTTAAAGTCAAAAAAGAGTTATGTTCTTTATTACAAAAACTTAAAGCAGTATATTGAATTAGGCTTAAAAGTTACAAAAGTACATCGGGTATTAGAATTTAATGAATCACCTTGGTTAAAAAAGTATATTGATTTCAATACAGAAAAGCGAAAAACCGCCAAGTCTGACTTTGAGAAAGATTTTTTTAAACTTATGAACAACTCAGTGTTTGGAAAAACAATTGAAAATCTTCGTAAACGTGTCAATGTTACTCTGATCAACGAACCAGAAAAACTATTAAAGCATTGTGCAAAACCAACCTACGTTAGCAGCAAAATATTTAATAAAAATCTTGTTGCAGTTCATAAAATCAAAGAATCTTTAACCCTAAACCGCCCCGCGTATGTAGGAATGTGTATTCTCGATATTTCAAAAACGTTGATGTATGATTTTCATTACAATTACATTAAAAAGAAATATGGTAAGAATGCAAAACTCTTATTTACAGATACAGATTCAGTAACATATGATATACAAACAGAAGACGTATACAAAGATTTTTGGGCTGACAAAGACAAATTCGACTTCAGTGGTTACAAAGAAACCTCAGACTTTTATGACCTAAAAAATAAGAAAGTAATTGGAAAGATGAAAGATGAAACCGCAGGTGTGCCAATAGTAGAATTTGTTGGACTTAGATCTAAAATGTACAGCTACATCACAAATGATGAAAGAGGTTGCAAAACTGCAAAAGGAATTAAGAAAAATGTTGTGAGGAATCTGTTAAAGCACGAAGATTACAAAAACACGCTCTTCAATAATCGTCAAATGTTTCATAAAATGAAATCAATTAGAAGTGAAAACCACAAAATTTATTCCGTTGAAATCAACAAGAAGTCTCTTTCGTGTTTTGATGATAAACGATATATTCTTTTTAATGGAATTGATAGTTTTGCATATGGTCATTATTAATTAAAAAAAATATATGCTATTATAAAAAAAAGATGGATGAAAATTGTTGTGAAAATCTTGACATAAAAATTATAAATGGAAATAGAACTTGTATTAACTGTGGTGTAGTTCATCACCCATATTTCGTAAACGACTGGACTGATTATAACCCACGTAATGTTGTTTTACGTAAATCAGTTTACTGCAGAACTGCTTATGTTAAAAATAAATTACAACGTCTTGAATTGTCTGCTGATGAAATACAAGCATTTATGAACATTTGGACAACCGTGGAAAACCAACTACAAAGCTTCACTGGTAAAAGGTTTCCTAAGATAGATTTTTTTATAAATAAAATCTTAGAATATTTAGACATTTCCAAACAACCTTCATACAAAATTAGTGATGCATTACGTAAAAAATATGAAATCATGTGGAAACAAATCGTTTAGCATGTAATTTTTCATAGCTTTCAGAAATTGGTGGACATATATCAGCAACTTGGTCATCAACCATAGCAAGTTCTCTTTCAAAAAACTCGTCAATATCACCAGATCTTAAAAACAATTTTAACTTGTTGAGTAATTTCTGATACGATTGATAAGCATATCTACAAGACTCAGTTTTTTTGGAAAAATTTTTCTGCGTCGTTATTGTCTGTAAAAGAACACCTGTACCACTAATACACGCCAAGAAAATCAGATTTAATGTAACAGAACCAACCACAGCCCCAGTTGTAGTAAAAACAACAGATGACAGCTTTAGAGCTAAGTCCATTCTTTTAAATTTTTTAAACATTTTCTTATAACACCAATACTGTTTGTGATAAGTGTGATACAGTTTTGTCAATTCATTCACTTGTTCTTGAGTCAATTTTCTACTAATGTGGTTAAAGTCCATTGTTTATTTTACGATATACAATTACGCTTCTGGTTGATTACCCACTTCAAGCTATTTAACTTTAATTACGACGCTGCTTATATTCATTGATACCGAAGAATTTGAAGAAACAAAGTTGTATTGTATGCGAAACACATCTCGAGAAGGATTAAGAAAAACAATGCAGTTTAAATTAAAGCAATCGAATGGGGGTGTTACTGTTGTTTTACATATTTTATCTGTTTCTCCTTGACTAACACGAATTATATCAATATGTAATTTGTCTTCATCGTCATAACTGGTAACTTTCACAAGTCCGCTTACGCTTATTTCGATGTAACTGCTGGTTACCTCATCTCTCAAATGAATACTATCGGATTGCAAAGACAGAAAATCGTTCCCGGCGACAAGAGGTGCACTCACGAAATGCAAATTGTGATCTGTATTAGTACGAACTGAATGAATAGCACTTGATGGAATTGGCCTCGAATCAGGTGTCAAAGAAGCACCTAAAAATATTTGAAATTTTGGACGATATATATTTTGTTTAAAATAATGTTTATTTATTGCACTGGTTGGTTCGGAAGGTCTACCTACGTTGAAAATGGTATGGTTTTTCATATCTAAGTTTCGTGAAATGGTTACACTATCGTCTTCGGTTTGAATGTGTTGCGTTATTTGGTCAACATAATTTTTGTTTGCTGCTTCACCTGGTGCTGTGGGATCTCGTAAATTTATGATAGTGTGTAATCCTTGTAAGTTAATATTATCTCTCACATTCGTAACTAAATTTTCAACAAATTGTTTAGTTGCCGCATCAGAAGGTAGACTGGGATCAACAAGTCCTTTTAGAATCAATGATTCACCTAATTCAATTGATGCGTTGTTAGGTGGAATATTTTCTATACGAAAGACCCTGTTTGGTAAACGACCAAGTACTTCCACACCATATATTTGAGACCTCTGAATTTGAATTTGAGAGGGCGATACAACATATTGATCATCGTTGTTTATACCTAAAGTAGCCAACCTCGAACCAAACTCAGAGCTTTCGGCAAAGTGGACAATGTTGCTAATTGCATTATCCAAGAATCCTTTATTTACACTATCTGATTCTGTTACAGGATTGGCTAAGTTTGTAATTTTGTGGTTGTTTAAGTTTAAATCACCATACATTATATCTCCTGACTTGGAAACTTTGTGTTCAATACCTACAACCTTAACAGTACTTGAAGATTGACTTCCACTTGTTCCAAATTTTGAAATATTCATTTTGTCCTTCTTTATTATAAATGAATATAATAAACTTTGATAAATATTTAAGTGGGGACTACAAGCAAATCAAACATCATTATCTTCTACCAGATTGCCATTACATGATAGTAGGATCGACAGGGTCAGGAAAAACAAATTTGCTTTTAAACATGGTTCTCAAGTGGATGAATTACGACCTTTGTTGTGTTTATACTGTTAATCCTGAGCAAGATAAGTATCGATTTTTAAAAGAGCAAGGTATTGAAGTGCTAAGCCCTGAAGACTTGCCTCCAGTAGAAGAGCTTGACCCTCAACAGAAAGTAATAGTTTTTGACGACATTAAGCTAGACAACATGAAAAAACTGATGGAATACTTTTCTTTATCTAGAAACAGAAATTGCAACTGTATTTACCTCACCCAGTCATACTTCAACACTCCGAAGTACATAAGAAGAAACACCAACTGTTTTGTTTTTTTCAGGAACTTAGACAACAAAGATATCAGACACATTACTGATGATCATGCTAAAGGTATAACAAAAGAAGAAATGGAGTCGATTTATCGTGAAGCAACCAAAGATCCTTACAATTTTATGGTGCTGGACAAAACAGCCAAACACCTACCCCTTCGTTACAGAAAATGCTTTGACCATTTTTGGGCTTAAGCTTTATATGCTATATAGTAAACATGCCATTTGTAAATGAAGAAGAGTTGAAAAACAGAAATAAACTTGTAAAGGATTATATTAATAACCGAAAGCGTTTGAAACAAAAGCTGCAAAAAGAAATTGTAGCCAAACAACAACTGCAAAAGTCTGCCTCTGAAATATTTCGTCCCATTACTAAAACGTTTGAAGAAACTCAGAAAAAAACTGATAAAAGGCAAGACCAACTAATTCAACACATACAGCAACAGCTTGCCATTGAAGATAAACCTCGATCAATTTATACTGTGCATTTTGAGAGTGCTTTTGATAACGAAGAAAAAGAATTGCTTACACAAAACAATTTTGAGACTGATATTGTGGAGCTTGTAAAACGCGGGCCAGATTACATAAACGCATTGAAAGACAGAGCTAGATTAATCAATCAAAGATTAGGTGGTTTACGAAGAAGACGCGATGCTGATACAGAAGTGATTGATAAGCAAATAAAAACTTTTAAAAAGTACAGAGAAAAATTAAATAAATTATTAGGAGGAATGGAACTTACCTTTGGAAGAGGGCTTAAAGATCCCAACAAACTTTGTGAAAGACTTAATTTACTAGTAGCAGCCAAACAAGCCGGCAATAATAACAAACGTTTGGATCAAGAAATTGCAAACATTTTGAAAAAACTAAAATTAAACAAATGCATTTCACACTGCGACCACCAAAAATTATTTGACAATATATTAAAATGACATCAATACCACTTTTCTTTGACTCTAGGAAAGGACAAGGAAAATCAGAAGATTTTATAACTAGCTTTAATCCACCGTTGCAACTAGACATTAAAAAAAGTTACGAGATGTCCTTAATCAATGCTCAAATATGGTACTCTTGGCATAACATAACGAGCAGCAATAATAAATTTTTTTATTCACCAGATGGAGTAGCTGCACGATTATTATCAATTCCTCCAGGTAGCTATAATATTGAAGATCTCAATAATGAAATCAAGTACTTGATGGAACAGAGACGTGATGACAAAAATAATATAACTATAACACCAAATTTTAATACATTAAAATCAAGAATTGAACTTAAAAATGATTACATAGTTGATTTTCGAATTCCAGATTCAATAGGTGACGTTTTAGGATTTGGTTCGGCATTTTTGGGTGTAAATGGAATTCATAATAGTCAAAATCCTGTAAATATTACAAATATCAACAGCCTTCAGATTCATTGCAGCTTAATTGATGGAAGTTACATAAACGGAGCGTCTAGTGACTTACTTTATACTCTTAGTCCAAACGTACCACCGGGATATTTGATTCAAGTCGAACCTAAGCAAAACATTTACGTTCCAATCAAAAATTTAAGTCAAATTGATAGTATCCGATTCTCTATAAAAGATCAAGATAACAATTTTGTAAATATGAATAATGAACGAGTGACTTACTATGTTTACCTGAGAGAGATTATGTAGTTTAACTATAAATGTTATCACAAAGAGAAACTAGATTTCATAAAAAGAAAATCATAGGTGGAAGTTTGCTTAAAAATTTTTTTGCGACAAGGTAAGAAACGTAATCAGCACTGGTTCTAAGATTCTTAACAGAATTCCTACTGGAGTGAAGACTGAGATTAAAAAACTAGCTGCACCTTTACTGAAAAAAGCCTTAGAACCCACAAAAAAGACATTAGAACCAGTCTTAGAAAATATACCAATAAACAAGCGTATTATCGATGACAGAGAATTAGAAAATCTCAACGACAGATCGAGAGCTATCTTAAGTAATTTAATTGCTGGATCAGGATTTAAAAATTATATGTCTTAATTATAAAATGACAGAACTAACGAATCCATATTTGCAAATTAAAGAAACAAACTTAGTCGACAATTCGATTACTGAGTTCGAATATGTTGAATACGTTCCAAGATACTCCAATAACATGAACAAAGATGGTCAGCACATTATTGAAACAAAAGATGAAGATGTTTTTCTTCTACCGCATAAAGCATACCTAGAAATCAGAGGAAAACTTCAAACTAATGCGAATGCTAATTACAATAACAATGACGTAATTTCATTGGTAAATAACGGTTGGTCCTTATTTCAAACTGCGCAATATCAATTAAATAACCAAACTATAGAAAACATAAACCTTTATCTACCTCAAGCATCAACAATACTCAATTTAGTTAGCTTTAATGATGATTATTCAAGATCAACCGCCTCTAACATGCTGTGGTTTAAAGACACTGGAACTGGTTCCCCATCTCTTAAAAAAAATTTTGGTGGTGTAGCTGATGATGCAAATGCAAATGCTGTACGTGATGGTATTAGAGAAATTGTAGAAATATACAACAACAATCTACAAGCAAATATTGGTTTCACCGCAAGACAGAACATTACTACAGGAAATAAGCAAATTACTTTAATGCTTCCTCTTTCCCAAATATTTGGATTTTGTCGTGATATCGATAAGGTTTTTAGGGGTGTTAAACACAGTATAGTCGTGGATAGAGAAACATCTAATAACTATATTTTACGTGCTAATGGTGTAGCTGCTGGTAAGTTTAACATAAGTCATATCTCTTTGTGGATGCCTAAAGTGAAACCAAGTTTAAGAGTTGAATCGGAAATAGATGCTATGTTAGTAAAAGGACATATAAAACAGCTATACTTTGAACAAATGAGAGTGTATCGAACAATGTTTCAGTCAACAGAAACAAGCATGACTTGGAGAATAACAACCCAGCCGGGAACAGAGCTTCCCAGGCATGTGTTTGTTGCGTTTCAATCGAGTGAACGAGATAACAACCAGCAGCTAAATAATATGATTTTTGACAATGCAAACTTAAGACATATTAGTTGCAGAATAAACAGCATTCAATATCCTGAACGAGAATTTGAATGTAATTTTACTCCACAAAATAGAAATTATTCGCGTTTATACATAAGTTTTCTAGAGGCTGTAAACAAATACCAAGACGCCGACACGGGCTGTCAATTATCAGCTGAAGACTGGGCTAGTTTGTATCCAATTCATCATTTTGATGTTAGTAAACACAATGAACGACTTAAAAACAGCTCGGCAGATATTGAAATAAGGTTTAGTCTTGGTGGTAACTTTAGAAATATTGCAAATAACGCTGACCAAGCTTTCTATGTTTATGCAGTCGTACTTTCTGATAGATACCTTCAGCTAGAAGGACTTTCAGGTCGAATGAACGTAAATAAAAATGTATGTTAAAATCGGATTAAATTTATCACAATTTCAAAAAGAAAAAAGAAAACAAGCTTTTCAAAACAAAACTGGGCTTACACTCACATTTAATAACCACCAGTTACAAGGATCAGACTTTCTTGGTTTAACAAAGACGCAAGTTAACAAAATAAATGATGCTAAAGCAAAAGGTTCAGGTGTTACTTTGAAGCTATCAAAACTACAAATTTCAAAACAGGGTGGTTTTATTGGAACTCTTTTAGCAGGTTTAGCAGGTAGCTTGCTACCCAGTTTGTTAGGAGGAAAAGGACTTGTGTTACCTGGATCAAAGGGTAAAGGGCTTATGTTGCCTGGAACAAAAAGACAAGGTAGGTCTTATCGCTTCGACGAACCTCAGATTCTCGGAAAAGGTTTAATACTAGGAAAAAATTCTCCTTTCAAAAATGTTCCGATCTTGGGTTTGATTTTATAAAGTCTAATATAAAATGTACCACGATTACTCATTGAACTTGACACAAAATCAAAAGAAAAAAATTGCAAATGCATATAAAAGCAAAACTAGTGTAAGTGTTAGACTAACAAATGCACGTTTACAGACTAAAGGCAACGTTAGTTTGCAACTGACGAGTCGACAGATAAATAGAATTAACAAATCAAAAGCGTCTGGACACGGTATTCAAATAAACTTTAGTAAAACACAATTGCAAAAACAAGGTGGTTTCTTAAGTAGCTTACTTAATTTAGGAAAACTAGTGTTATCGTTTTTAGCTAAAAAGGTTTTGCCAACTTTAGGATTAGCAGCTGCTTCCGGGGCCATCCAAGGAGCAACTAATAAAGCAGTAAATAAATGAAACCATTAACAAACTTAGACATTGATAAAATCATGATTAAGTGTGACAATTATCGAGGAACATTTAGCAAAGATATGTTACCAAAAGCAATGAATAAAAATGAGTCAGCTGTCGTAAACTTGCAAGATTATTTTGCGGGTAATGGAACTCATTGGGTTTGTGTTTACAACGAAGAAAAATCAGATAAAGTAGAATACTTCGACAGCTTTGGACTTGTACCCCAAAATGAAGTTGTTAAATATATGAAGACTACAAACAAAAACATTATTTACAATGATGCTCAAATTCAAAATATTAACTCGATTCTTTGTGGTTACTACTGTGTGTATTATATAACAGAGCGAAATAAGGGGAGAACAGCAAACGAACTATTGGTAGATTTTCATGAAAAACCTACACCTTTTAATGAAATGTTTATGAAGTTTTATGTATCATATATTAAAGATGGAAACTTATTGTGTTAGAGAAAAGAAAAAAACTAAATGTGTTCCAGGTTTTGATGAAATTATAAAAGCAAAAGGAAATGGTCGCCTGATGTTACGTTGCATTTGTGCTAGTTGTGGTATTACAAAGCATAGTTTCATTAAAACCAACAAAAAAGGAGGCTTGTTAGACCTTCATGCTGCGATAGGAAAATTACCAAAACCAAAAGGTGGGTTCACTCTTCCAAGTCACAAGTACACTGGGCCATATAATCCTTTGGATAAACAACTTGATTCGAACGACCAACCTTTACCAGGGCAAGAACCTTACAATCAAATAGATGCTATTGCAATGAAACATGATATTTGTTACCGTGATAATTACAATAAAAAAGGTAAACTAAAATGTGATAAAGATATGTTAGACAGTTTATCGCAAACAAAAATGAAAGGTATCCGGGAATCTTTTGATAAAAAGTTAGTTCAAGCAGCAATTGGAACAAAAGATAAACTAGGATTAGGTGCAAAAAACGGGAAAAGGCATCGTGGCAAACAGAACTAGCTGATGAACTACACAAACCAGTAAAGAAAAAGTTTCTGCGACGCCGAGTTATAAGCAAATCAATTGATGAAATATGGGCGGCTGATTTAGTGGAAATGCAAAAGTTTAGCAAATGGAATAAAGGTTACCGATATTTACTTATGGTGATTGACGTATTTTCTAAATTCGGATGGATAGTCCCTTTGAAAGACAAAACGGGTAAAACTGTTGCTAATGCTTTCAAGAAAATCTTCAAAGAAAAAAGAATCCCAAAATTCTTATGGACTGATAAGGGAAAAGAATTTTACAACAAAAATACGAAAAGCCTGTTGGACCAACACAACATTAAATTATATTCAACTGAAAATGAAGAAAAAAGTTCTGTTGTTGAACGCTGGAATCGCACTATCAAAAATAAAATGTGGAAGCAATTTACAAAACAAAGTTCAACTCAGTACTTAGACATGTTACCTGAGATAGTTGATGAGTACAATAACAGCTATCATTCATCCGTGAATATGACGCCTGTTCAAGCTAGTGAAAAAGAAAATCAAGGAATTGTTTACTATAATTTGTACGCTAAACTTAAACCAATAAAAACTAAAGCAAAATTTAAAGTTGGTGACACAGTTAGACTTTCAAAATACAAGCGAAAACTTTTTGACAAGGGTTTTACTCCAAACTGGACAGAGGAACTGTTTTTAATTTCTAAAGTTTTAAATACCAATCCACACACTTACGAAATCACTGATCTTCGTGGTGATTTAATTTCTGGAACTTTCTATGAACAAGAACTTTTGAAAACGAATCAAACTAAATTCAGAATAGAAAAAGTTGTTCGCAAAGATAATAAAAAGAAATCGGCATTAGTTAAGTGGTCTGGATACAGCAATGATTTTAATAGCTGGATTCCGATTGAAGAATTAGAGCAACTTAAATCTACATATAAATAAAAGATGTTTTGTGGATTTCAACCTTCAAATTTATCAGTTCCAGAAAATATAGAAGATATAAAACAAAAGTGGAATAAACGTGTTTTAACTTACTGTATCACGAACTTAACACCAAAACTTACAGAAGAATCGATACACAAACAAATTGATTCTGCTTTTAAAGTTTGGGATAAACCTACAGCACTTAAGTTTAAGAAAGTACAGCCAAATGAGCCCTGTGACATAAAAATTAGTTTTTGTGCCAAGGAACATGGCGATGGATTCCCTTTTAAAGGCAAAGGCGGTGTTTTAGCTCATGGATTTTATCCAGGTTCAGGAATTGGGGGTGATTTACATTTTGATGCTGATGAAGATTGGACAGACCAAGAAACACCTCCCAAACACAACTTATTTGTAGTAGCTGTTTATGAAATAGGTCATTGTTTAGGTTTAACCCATTCACAAAGTACAGATTCTATCATGTATCCTACTTATAAACACGAGTGGTCAAAAGTATCAAGTGATGTTCTGTCAAAAGAAGACATTGAAAGAATACAAAAGGCGTACGGTAAACCCAAAGTGAAAATATTTGATAGCAATGGCTTTACAATTAAAGTGAAACCTATAGAAAATGACAAAATCAAACTAATTATTGAAAAGATTTAAACACGACTGAAGCGTAATTATGAATGCAGCCTTCGATAAAACCGTTGTCACGTCTTATATAAACAATCGCAAATCTGTAGAATATCAAACAATGTGTGATAAAAATTAAAGTAGGCTGCTTCAACAAAAAAGATTGAAGCTGGTTCTGATAACGACAAATAAAATCGACAACGAGCACAAGTTGGTTACATAAGACAAGCGCTCAATTGCGAGTTTAATACCTCCTACTAACATCGGGAGGGGGGACTGAGAACCACGATTTAAAAAAAAATTTGAAACACAAGGACGGTTTCAGTGCATTTTAAGTCATTTTGTTTCCAGTGCATTTTTTAAGAGTCAGGTGACCTGCTTTGCACTGAATGATTTTTATTGAGAATGGGCCGACTACAGTGCAGTCACGTGACCTCTCTTAATTTGAGACACAAGGACGGTTACAGTGCAGTCACGTGACCTCTGTGCACCGAACACGCCATATACATAACTACTAATAAGATGGCGTCCTTAAGTTCTTTCATAAAAAAATAAAACAAAACATTTAAAGCAAAATTAAAATAACTTTTTTTCCAAAACGTGGAGGACGAAAGTCAAGTCACTTGACAGTTTTTTGAAACCTCAAGAATTGCATGATCTTATTATGACGTAAGTACGTGGTCGTCATTATTGGAACGACCGACGCTCGTGTCGCGTGTCCCCTTGTTTTTACTCGGCCATTTTCCAATTAGCGAGTGCGAAATTTCAAACTTTTGCTTATAACTCGAGAACGGTTTGGTTGAGCTACATAAAATTTTGACAGCAATTTGAGATTAATAAGTAGTATGTTTGTACCAAATTTCGAGGCAATAAATTACGTGACTTTGGTTTTAGAACCCGAAAACCGCCCCGCAAGTTTGGCGTAAAAAGCGGTCTCATTAAAAAACGGCTTATTAAGTACGGAAAAAATATTTCACAAGGCTGTATGTCTTAAGATACCCTTTTATCCCAACCAACTCACTTTTGGCCGCGATGAGGTTTTTTCCTTTTCTTTCCCCTTTTTTTTCATTTTTTATCCTTTTTTTCCCTTTTTTTTGTTCCTAAATTTTGTACGCTCTTCTACACCACAAAACATCGAAATCTAATTTTTGTGTGAAGTTGTTGAGCTACCAATGCAATTTTTTCTCCCGAAATTTTTTGGGGCAACTCCACTGGGAAGCCCCCCAAAATGGGGCCCCCAAAAAATTAATTTTGTGAATGGCTCAAGCTAGAGTGCTAGTTGTTTTTGATATCAGTAGATATTTAACACACAAATATTTTGACATAGTTTGGGGGTGCCACCCCCCCAGACCCCTCCAAATGGATCCCCCAAAATCAATTTTTTGAACGGCTCAATTTAGGGTGCCAGTTTGTTTTGGTATCAGCTGATATTTAACAGACAAATATTTTGACATAGTTTGGGGGAGCCAATTCCCCAGGGATTCCCCCAAATGGACCCCCCAAGAATCAATTTTTTGATCGGTTCAACTTAGGATGCCAGTCTGTTATGATATCAGCAGATATTTAACAGAGAAATATTTTGACATAGTTTGGGGGTGCCACCCCCCCGGGGACCTCCCCAAATGGACCCCCGAAAATCCATTTTTTGATCGGTTCAACTTAGGGTGCCAGTCTGTTATGATATCAGCAAATATTTAACTGACAATTATTTTTACTCTACTTTTCTGGAGGTTCCATAATCAGATATTTTTAATAATTGCTGATTTTACGGTAGACAAAAAGTACGTTTGAGCGTCACAGCATAGCGTCATAGCATTAGCTATGCGTCGGTCGTTTACTGGGTTTGCTGGCAAACTCCCATCTAGTGCTTAATTAGAACGACAGTCGCTCGCGTCGCGTGTTTCTCTGTTTTTACTCGGCCATTTTCCAACTAACGAGTGCAAAATTTCAGACTTTTGCTTATAACTCCAGAACGGTTTGGTCTAGCTACAAGAAATTTTGACAGCAGTTCGAGATTAATGAGTTGTATGTTTGTACACAATTTCGAGGCAATACGTCACTTGACTTCGGTTTTAGAACCCGAAAACCGCCCCGCAAGTTTGGCGTAAAAAGCGGTTTCAGTCAAAAACGGCTCAAGTACGGCAAAAAATATTTCATAGGGTTATATGTCTCAAGATACCCTTTCATCCCAACCAACCCACTTTTGGCCGCGATGAGGTTTATTTCTTTTTTTTCCTTTTCTTCCTAAATTTTGTATGCTCTTCTTCTCCTAAACCACAGCACATCGAAATCTAATTTTTGTGTAAAGTTGTTGAGCTGCAAACGCAATTTTGTCTCCTGAAGTTTTTTGGGGCAACTCCACCGGGAACCCCCCCAAAATGGGGCCCCAAAAATCAACTTATTGAACGGTACAAGCTAGGGTGCTACTTTTTTTTGATATCAGTAGATATTTAACAGACAAATATTTCAACATAGTTTGGGGGTGCCATCCCCCCAGGAACCCCCCAAATGGACCCCCCCAAAATCAGTTTTTTGAATGGCTCAACTTAGGGTGCCAGTCTGTTTTGATATCAGCAGATATTTAACAAACAAATATTTTGACATAGTTTGGGGGTGCCATCCCCCTGGGGATCCCCCCAAATATCAATTTTTTGAACAGCTCAAGCTAGAGTTCTACTTTTTTTTGATATCAGCAGATATTTAACAGACAAATATTTTGGCATAGTTTGGGGGTGCCACTCCCCCAGGGACCCCCTCAAATGAACACCCAAAATTCAATTTTTGAACGGCTCAAGCTAGGGTGCCAGTGTTTTATGATATCAGGACATATTTAACTGACAAATATTTTGACTCCACTTTTCAGGAGGTTCCATAATCAGATATTTTTGAATAATTGCTGATTTTACGGTAGACAAAAAGCACTTTTGAGCGTCACAGCTTTAGCTATGCATCGGTTGTTCACTGGGTTTACTGGGAAACTACCATCTAGTTGTTTTTTGTTTCAAAAGTTGTATTTGCATTACTCAATGTGTGACTTTGACTCCATCTTGTTACATCACGCTAAGTTATTTATTCGCCTAAGTATAGATCGCGAACAAGTTTTTGATGTCACTTTTGAACCCCCCCCATTGAAAAATCCTGCATACACCACTGATGACGTTGATATTTTTTGACATTGTTTGGGGTTTCTACTTTTCTGGAGGTTCCTTAATCAGATATTTTTGAATAATTGCTGATTTTACGGTAGGCGAAAAGTACTTTTAAACATCACAGCATTAGTTACACGTCGGTCGTTCACTGGGTTTGCTGGCAAACTCCCATCTACTTTATTTCTGAACTTAACAATAAAACTACTTGGAGCTAATTACCCCCTTTTTGCGCAACATTTTTTGACTACCAAGCTGCTATCACATGCCTTTCCAAAATCGCCTATCCTCTGCAATGATAAACTATGCAAGTGCACGAAAATCCTGGGTCTGATGACGTTATGTCACTTTTTAGAAACGCGAAGGGTAAATAATGGCTACTCATTTTCTTGAAACTGAGAATGTGTATCTAAACTGGGTTTCGAGCATTCGAGTTAGAGATGGCAACAGCGCAGTGTACGCGGCCGCGCACTATTGTTGGTGCACCGCGCATCGTGGCAACTAGAGATGGCGCAGATAACAAAAAATGCATCCAAATGCTGCGCTGTGTCCGCAAACTTTGTCCTCATGCTGCACCACACCACATTCACACACAACTAAGTTCACGCTGCACCGTGCCACACCGCAAGTTAAATATCCTTTAAATTTCCACTAGCAGCAGAAAAAAAATAGCCCTCTAGCTTATGACATATAAAAAAATTGATTTTAGGGGTATTATTTTGGAGAGTTTTCAAAAGAGTCTCTCTCTCAAACCATGTCAAAATATTTGTTTTTAAACATCTGCCGGTATAAAAAAAGTAATGTCCTAGCTTGAGCCGTTGAAAAAACTAATTTCTGGGGAGTCCATTTGGGGGCTTCTGGGGGGGTGGTACCTCCTTACTATGTCAAACTATTTGTTGCTTAAATATCTACCAATAAAAACAAAAAACTATCACCCTAGCTTGAGCAATTAAAAAAATTAGTTTTTAGGACCCCATTTTGGGGGGGGTTCTGGGGAGAAGCCTCAAAAAAATTCAGGAGACAAATTTGCATTTGTAGCCCAACAAATTTATACAAAAATTAGATATCGTTGTTGTGTGGTTTAGGAGAAGAAGAGTGCACAAAATTTAGAAAGCAAAAAATGAGAAAAGACAGTGGCTGCTGTTACGTTACGTAACACTTCACTTGTAGGATAATATTATGTAATTTGTAACATTGTGATGTTTGTTGAAGCGAGAAGACTGCAACTGCAAGTCCAATTTGGTTTGTGGCAGGTTTAGATTGATTGGTCATTTATCTTCAAACCTCGCATCCCTTTGAATTGATGATTGTAATGAAACAAACCAGAAACCAGATTTCAAATGATTTTGATAGCGTCCTGAAAAAGTTTGAAACTTTTTACGAGTTAAATACGGCATTTTGACGCACATGAATCGAATCCTCGGGATTGCAGTGGTAAGGGCGTGCGTCTGCCGATCATTGGGTAGGTGTTCGATTCATGCTGAACGCGGTGGGACGACACGGGATGAGGCACATTAGTGGTGCTTTTTTGTTTTTTTTTTCTTTTAGAACCTTGCTTTAGAGTTACGATTACCGCATGAATTCGCATCTAATTTTTTATTAAAAACTAGATTTTAGTTGATTTTAATTAAATTCCAATTAAACTTTTAATTAAATAAACTAGATTTGAGTTGATTTTTGGTAGCGTGTAGCGTCCTACAAAAAGTATCGGTTTGTTATGACGGGTCCTGAAGTATTAACTCAATAATTACCCTTGCGGCTTCTACCTTCTACAATGCAACACCAACAGGCTCTTGCAGTCTTGTTGCTTCAACAAACATCAAAAGACCTAAGTGGCGTAATTTACTTAAAAATATCTCACCGCTAAAAGGTTACAAATTAGAGATGGCACGGATAGCAACAAATGCATCCGCATGCTGCGCTGCGTCCGCAAACCTTGTCCACACGCTGCACCGCACCGCATCACAGCACAACTAAGTTCACGCTGCACCGCGCCGTACCACAAGTTAAATATCCTTTAAATTTCCAATAACATCAGAAAAAAATTAGCTCTCTAGCTTACGACATATAAAAAAATTGATTTTAGTGGTATTATTTTGGAGAGTTGTCAAAAGGGTTGCTCTCTCAAATCATGTCAAAATATTTGTTTTTTAAACATCTGCCAATATAAAAAAAGCAATGTCTTTACTTGAACCGTTCAAAAAACTGATTTCTGGGGAGTCGATTTGGGGGCCCTTGGGGGGGGTGGTATCTCCATACTATGTCATAGTATTTGTTGCTTAATTATCACTGTACAACAAAAAAAAAATTCAAGAACAATTTCATGCGTTTTAGGGTGACTTGGGGTCGCTGAGCACGAATCTGAAGTTAGTTTTTTTGTATCAGGTTTGAAACTTCTGAAAAATCATTATTTTTTTTATTGCGATAGTATTCCATTTGATGCAAATTGTGGCTTATCCTGTAAACGCAAGTTAGAATTGCATCATTTCAAAAGTTAAAACGAGCACTACAGTAGAATTGCACTACTAATTGTCGCTAAATAGTTGTCTATTTATCTCATAAAATTTGCAACTCTTTTCATTTAACTTTAGATCGACATTGAATTGTGACTCTAGTCTAATGCAATGTTTTGCTTTTTTATAGATTTGTTTAGTTTTAGATTTCAAAACACTGTAGAAATTTATATCTTTTAATAGTTGATCATGACTTCCTTTAGACGAAAGTGCAAAAATGACCCTGACTTATTTTGTTACATCTGTGGAGAGATTACAGCAAGCAAATATAGACGAAAACTAACTGATCGGATCAAGAAGCTATACCTAGCATACTTTGGATGTGCAGTAGGGGATCAGGACAAAAATTGGGCTCCACATGTTTGCTGTCTGGACTGTTGTAACAGGCTCAATAAGTGGTTTGCAGGTGGAAAGCCCACATTGTCTTTTGCTGTTCCAATGGTGTGGCGAGAACAAAAAGATCATGTAACGGATTGCTATTTTTGCCTCACGGACACTCAAGGATTTCGCCACAAAACCAGAAAGAAGATACTATACCCAAGTTTGCCATCTGCAATTCGCCTAGTGGCACATTCTGATCAGTTACCTGTGCCTAAACCACCGGTCACGCTTTCCGAAACTTCTGCAGAATCTTCACAAAGTTCTTGCAATAGCGAATTTGAAGACGAACCAAGCACTAACTGTCCACACCTGATAACCCAGCAGGAGTTAAATGACCTTGTCCGAGACTTAAATCTTCCAAAAAGCAAGAGTGAGCTACTTGGGTCTCGGTTGCAACAGTGGAACCTCTTAGCTCCTGGAACAAAAGTGACAGTGTATCGTCGACGATCGGAACTTTTCTCTAATTTATTTTCAGAAGATGGAGAGCTTTTTTACTGCAATGATATTTTTGAGTTGATACATACATTAGTTGGAAAATATGACCCTAATGACTGGAGACTCTTTATTGACTCTTCCAAGAAAAGCATCAAAGCTGTACTATTGCATATTGGAAATATCCTGCCATCTGTCCCTATTGCTTACTCAACAACGATGAAAGAAACATTTCAAAACCTCCAATTTATGTTGGAAAAAATCCGTTACTCTGAACACAATTGGCTTATATGTGCAGACTTGAAAGTTATAGCAATCCTTACAGGACTTCAGTTGGGTTACACCAAATATTGCTGCTTTTTATGCTTGTGGGACTCTAGAGCAAGAAGTGAACATTATGTCAGAAAGCAGTGGCCTCCCAGATTGGTATCTCACCCAGGTCAGCACAACATTGCCAATATATCCCTGGTTCCACAAGAAAAAATTATACTTCCACCTTTTCACATTAAACTAGGACTGTTTAAACAGTTTGTGAAATCATTTAACAAAGAATCACCAGTGTTTCAATTCTTGCAAAAAGTTTTTCCACATCTGTCTGAAGCAAAAATCAAGGAGGGCGTATTTGTTGGACCGCAAATACGAAAACTCATTTTGAACAAAGAATTTGATAAGATATTACATGGAAATGAGTTGGATGCCTGGGTTAGCTTCAAAAAAGTTTGCACAGACTTTTTGGGTTGTCATCATTCCGAAAACTTTAGAGACGTTATTGATGAAATGCTAAACACTTACAAAACTCTTGGATGCAAGATGTCCCTCAAGGTTCATTTTTTGGATTCCCACTTGGATTTTTTTCACGAAAACATGAGTGATGTTTCTGATGAACATGGAGAACGCTTTCACCAGGACATATCTGTTATCGAAAACCGGTATAAAGGAAAATGGTCTGTAAGCATGCTTCCAGACTACTGTTGGTCGATACAACGGGATGATTCGGAAACTCAGCACAAACGGCGTAGACGATATTAGATGAATAAACTTGTACTGAGTGTTGATTTAATCATGTACTGAGTACGATTGTTTGGTTTGTTTGCACCTTTTCAAAAAAGCTAGACTGCCATGAATAGTTTCAATGCATGAGCTCTCCACTGAAAAATAAGCATAGAAGGATGTATTTGATAGCAACACACTCAATGAGGGTATGAAAGCAGCAAAATTATTAAAGTTTAGGCCAGATTCCAATTAAGTGATTTGAGGCACATCTTCTGTGTGCTTTTTACTTCATGATTCCTATAAAAATGATTGTGCAACCTTATCAATAACTGTTAAATTGGCTGCACTGCGCAGTTGTAAACGAAATTAAATTGTAGAGCTTCGGCAGAGAAAAACCACAGCACCACTTTAATCAACATATTGCTTATGTTGGGAAATTATACTGATATATTACTAAAAATGCGAAAAAATTAAATTGCATTTTTTTCAAAACGCTGACCTGATCGGTAAAAACGGAGTTCATATTTGGAATCAGCGTCCCCAAATTTACAAAGGGCACCTATTCTTGTTCTTGAATTTTTTTATGACTCGAAATTTGTTGGACAGTGAATTATCTACCAATATAAACAAAAAACTATCACCCTAGCTTGAGCAATTAAAAAAATTAGTTTTTTAGGGCCCCATTTTGGGGGGGTTCGGGAGAGAAACATCAAAAAATTTCAGGACACAAAATTGCATTTGCAGCTCAACAAATTTACACTAAAATTAGATGTCGATGTTGTGTGGTTTAGGAGAAAAAGAGTGCAGAAAATTTAGAAAGCAAAAAATGAAAAAAGAAAAAAACTTCATGTGGCTAAAAGTGTAGGTAGAGGTGAAAGAGTATCTTACGATATCTGACCATGTGAAATATGTTTTGCCGTACTTAAGCCGTTTTTGAATGAGATAGCTTTTTACACCAAACTTTTGAAGTAGCTTTCAGGTCCTAAACCTAAAGTCACGAGACTCATTGCCTTGAAATTTGGCACACACAAATAACTTATGAATCTCAAACTGCTGTCAAAATTTCATGTAGCTAGACCAAACCATTATCAAGTTATAAGTAAAAGTCTGAAACTTCGCACTCGTTAACTTTGAAAATGGCCGAGAAAGAACTAAAAAACGTGCGACATGAGATCAGTCGTTTCAATTACAGGCCTTCAGGTTTAATTTGGCTTGTGTGTGCTTTCTATCAGTTTTTCTGCACCATGTTTTGGCAATCAAAAACAACCTACCAATCTACCTGATGATTCCATGCAATTACTGTACTAATCCTGAACCAGTATCTCAAATAATGAAATATAAGTTATGACAAGCTCTTCATGCTGTCACAAGCTACTACACTTGTATGAAACTACCCTATGCATTATACCCTTGCCATTTGCATGTGTGTTGGATTGTGGAATAAATTTTGCTACTACATAGGCTATTCTGTCATTATAAATTTGTGTACAGGGCATGGTATAGAATGGAATGGAAAATGGAATGGAACGGAAATTTCGGTATGGAATATGGAAGATGCCAGAATGGAATGGAATGGAAGATTTCAAAAATGGAATGGAAGACAATCTTCCATGCTTCCATACCAATTCCATACTAGATTTCGTGCATAGTATTTACAGAAAAATACATACCGATGTCGGGTAGTGATAAAATATTGTCACAGAAGTATTCAACTTCAATATCTACGCATACTATTTGTCGACAAATCGCGGTACTTTGGCTGTGTACATTGCGCAATCAGTGTATGTATTGCATCATTGTAAGTACATTGCAATTTAATTGCAGCATTGACGTTACAGTTGACACCTTGATAGATTTGCCTTGTTGTTTTTTTTATTTTGAGGCTGACAATTTGCCCAGTCGTAAATTTTGTTTTCTTACATCGTCACGAAAACTCGTATTTGCTATTTTATCCTCATTTCAGCTTAATTTTATTTATATTTTTAGTTTTTAAGCTTATAGTAATTCTTTTTGGTGTTAAAGCTTGGTATATCTATTACGGTAAATGTTCTAGTTGACGTGAGGGCAAGCTTGTATGGTAATCGTTAAACCATAGGCATAGCCAGAAGGACCGGGCCCTTTGCCTCCCCCCCAATTGATGACAAAAATGATGACACAAAGTCTATTTGTTCAGTTTTTTTAGCATTTTTGGAGTGCAACAGTGCATGCGTACAACGGCAATTAGCAATAACTTAATATTGATATTGACGACCAGGGGCCTCATGCTCTCTCAATTTAAATTTTTACCAACCAATTTAAATGTACACACCGGGAGAAATTCAGCGTTTTTGTTCTAAAACATGAAAAGGTGCAATCTCAGGCACTCATCTAACTTGTTTATGAAATAATATGTTTTAGGCCCCCAACTACCTTTATATTACAATAACATGATTAGTGATCATTTATGGCATCTAATGTACCAACTTTAAATAACTTTAAATTACCAACTTTAAATAACAATCGACCTCCATCTCGTCGGTTTTCACGCAACAAAGTGCTTTTGAAAAAAACTTAGCTTGGGGAAATGCTTATTGAACAAATTATTGAAGTTGAATCGAGAGTGCCTGGGCTCCTGGTCATACATATTCCTACAACTGGTTATTTTCATGACAAAACAAAAATTTTCAAAGACAAATCTTCGAGTGCATTATTTCATGCTAAAAATGTTGCAGAAAGCAATGTACCATGATTTCCCTGACTTGGGCCAAGTCACAAAATTTAACCCCAAAATGCAAGATTTTAAACGTGTTTTTGACTTATCCTGAAATAAAGGGAGTGATCTTTCAGTTGGCTTTCAAACATCAAAAATTTTGTTTTTTCAAATGGCTTTGAAAACGTGCGAAATGTGATCCAAATCGCAATAAAAAAGCCATTTTTTTCCAAAAAATTATAAAAAATCGCCAAGCTGCTGGGGGCTCCGCCGCCATGCCCCTTCCGTGGCATGTTTGAGTTGCACTAATTTGCTCACCACGTCTCCCAATTTTGATAGGATAGAAAAATTTTTAGCTCGCGGTTCTAGTCCTTCCTCTATAGCAAGACCAGGTTACGAGCCAAATCAGACGCCCAGCATTTGATCTTTCATTCTTTGTCCCGTAAAAAGTCCCTCTTTTCAAAAACTTCTGACGACGTCATTGCATGATTTGCGGTTTAGCCCTCCTTCCAATTCAAAATTCAGGCTACGCCTATGCATTAAACCATGTGCAATATGCATACCAGATACCGGTCGTTGCATTTTAGTATTAAAGCAACAAAATATACGTTGCATTGATTCCAGTCTAAAATTTCTTTGGTATGGAAGTATGGAATGGAATATGGAAATTTTAGTATGGAATGGAATATAGAAGAAAATTTTAGTATGGAATGGAATATGGAATGGAAGATTTTTGGTATGGAATGGAAATGGAATGGAAGAAAATTGCCAGCATGGAATATGGAAAAATCGTCTTCCATTCCATACCATGCCCTGTTTGTGTAGCCTAGTCTTCGTACTCTACTACATAGGTCTACCAGATCTGAGATAGGCTACAGACGTAGTACCGAAAGCCTAATTCTTGATGCCATGACCAGTGGCGGATTTAGGGGGGGGGATGGGGGGATGCATCCCCCCCACCAGCCTAAAAGTAACGATTTTGGCCGAAAAATCAGCCTCTATTTCGAATAATTAGGCTCCATTTCGGGATGCATCCCCCCCCACGAGCCTAAACGTAACGAATCCGGCCGAAAAATCACTCTCAATTTTGGTGAAGACCTTTTTTTTTTTTTTTTTTTGGAGACCACCTGATTTTGGGCGAAAAAAACCTTTGAATTTCCGATTTCGGCCGAAAAATCACTCTCAATTTCGGTAAAGACATCCGAATTTTTGAGGTTTTGTGCTTAAAATCCCCCCCACCAAAATTTTCTAGATCCGCCATTGGCCATGACCTGTTGACGAATAGGCAGGGCCTGCGAGAGGGGGTTTCAGGGGGTACATTGTACCCGGGCCCGGGCCTAGGGGGGCCCGGGCTCAAGGGGCCCCAGAAGAGTTCAGGTTTCGGCATTAAGTTTTGGTATCGCACCATAACAACGTCATCAAACTTGCCTACAGCAAAAATATCAGTCAGCCTATTCTGTACTGATAATTGGTCGCTATTTTCGCTACACAGCCTTTAGGGCATCTAATAGTATCCGATTTGATTAAAAAAAGAGCAAAATGTATCAAAAGCCATACACTTGCACCAAAATTAACGTTTTGTTACATTTCTCTGACTTGAGAGCCGTAATTCTACGGTATAGCAATGTACGAGGGCCCACATTTCCGGAGGTCCAAAAGCATTTCAGCCTTAGAAAGCGGAGTCAAAGTTGACATACTATACTACTATCATTAAGTAACTCATTCTATCTGTGCTCCTGCCTTATTTGCCTTCTATGTCTATCTAGCCTCTAGATCAATCTAGGCACTGGTATATAACCCGTATATTAACAAATAAATTTATTGCCAAGATAATCAAGATTTAGGGTGGGGAATATTTTGTCCGACTAGCTAAATTGATAAAACTTTTATCTGTAAAATATTTGGATTTGCAGTATTAAAGTCAATATATTGTATAATATTGTGTCAATGTCATCATCCCCCACTTCACATATTTTCTTTCATGTATATTACGTTTTCTGCTTGTCAATTTAAGCAAGTTTGGTGCTGGGATATTGATCAAATGCTGTATTTTACCATCGAAAAACATAAAAAGTGATAAAGCTTCCGGGGCTCTGCCGCAGACCCCGCTGCGCTCCCCCAGACCCCCTAACTGGATTTAAACCAATTTTATGTCTAGCTGTGTTTTTCACAGGTCCTAACTGTAAGCGAATATTGTTATCCCCTCGCTTTTAAATGAAGATCTACACTCATCGGACAAAAACATGATTTAGCGGCATGGGCTCCCTCGATAAAGCTTGGGGGGCCCGATAAGATTTGGGGGCCCGGTATCGACCTTCGTACCCCCTAAAAACTTTTCTCTCTGAGGCCCTGCGAATAGGCTACACTGAACTAACTGTGTCACTCTGAAATGCAAGCGCATGTGTAGTAGAAACTGTTGTCTAGCTTTCGGCTTGTACCACACCATAGGCCTACTGCGTACAGGGTGGGTGTGTGTCCCTAGGCTTTGTTTTGTGCCTCTACTCTGATAATTGTTTCCCACAAACCTGCTTCTTCTACATTTTTCTGCCTTTGTTTTATCTTCTCACCGAATCAGTGGTGCCGATCTTTGTTGAGCATTGGGGGGGATAATTTGCAATTTTACCCCAATTTTGCCCTATTTTCAACATTGGGGGGATCAACCTCGACCACGATTTTGTTCAGGTGTGGAAATTTAGTGAAGACCAAAAAAAAGCAAATGGAATACTTTTTTCCCCACATTCAGGTGAAGACCAAACAAAAAAAAGGTCTTCATCAAAATTATAACACTTTTTTTACTCAAACTCAGGTGAAGACCAAAAGAAAAAAGAGGTCTTTAACAAGAATAGAACACTTTTTCCCCAAATTTACGCTCAGATGTACACCCATTCAAATTATTGGGGGGATGCAGATGTGGATCATTCTCAAACTATTGGGGGGGATACAGCCACATTATTGGGGGAAATATATCCCCCCCTTGTTTCGGCACCCCTGCACCGAACGTCCTAAACTTTTCCTAGTCTAGCCTACCAAAATCAAAATCTTTTTGTTGGTGTCAAAAAACACGTTCAGCCGATCACAACTAAGCTTCTTGTAGCCAAAATAGCCGATTCCAGGATGCTCCGAATTTTGAAAAAATAAACTTGAACCGAAGGCACTGTTACTGTTTTAGTAGCATGCATTGTCTTCAATTCATATAATAGTTACATTCAGACTAACCATTGTTGTTCATAAAGAGAAAATCACCAGCAATAATTGTTAAAAAAATGTAAAAAAATATTGTACGCGGTGCTGCGCTGACGCTGTGACGTAATGCAGATTTTAGTTGCCACGCTGCGCGGCGCGGTGCACCAACAACAGCGCGCGGCCGCGTACGCTGCGCTGTTGCCATCTCTATTACAAATTACGTAATATTATCCTACGAGTGAAGTGTTACGTAATGTAACAGCAGCCACTGCCAAGAAAAAAAACTCAATGCGGCTAAAAGTGTAGGTAGAGGTAAAAGAGTATTTTACAACTCATAACCATGTGAAATATTTTTTGCCGTACTTTAGCCGTTTTTGAGTAAGACCGCTTTTTATACCAAACTTTTGAAGTAGTTTTCGGGTCCTAAACCTGAAGTTACGGGACTCATTGCCTTGAAACTTGGCACACACAAATAACTTATGAATCTCAAACTGCTGTCAAAATTTCATATAGCTATACCAAACCATTATCGAGTTATAAGTAAAAGTCGGAAACTTCGCACTCGTTAACTTTGAAAATGGTCGAGTAAAAACTAAAAAAAATGCAACGTGAGATCAGTCGTTTCAATTATAGGCTTTCAGGTTTAATCTGTTTTGTGTGTGCTTTCTATCAGTTTTTCTGCACCATGTTTTGGCAATAAAAAACAATCTACCAGTCTACCTGATGATTTCACGCAACTACTGTACTAATCCTGAACCAGTAGCTCAAATAATGAAATATAGGGTATCACGTGCTCTGCAATCTGCATGCTGTCACAAGCTACTACACTTGTATGAAACTACCCTATGTATTAATACCTTTGCCATTTACATGTGTGTTGGATTGTGGAATAAATTTTGCTATTACGTACCGGTAGGCTATTTTGTCATTGGAAATTTGTGTAGCCTAGTCTTCGTACTCTACTACACAGAGACCTAAGTCTACCAGATCTGAGATAGGCTCCAGACATAGGACCGAAAGCCTAATTCTTGATGCCATTACCTGTTGACGAATAGACTACCCTGAACTAACTCTTTCACTCTAAAAATGAAATGCAAGCGCATGTGTAGTAGAAACTGTTGTCTAGCCTTGGGCTTGTACCAATACCATAAGCCTACTGCGTACAGGGAAGGTGTGTCGCTAGGCTTTGTTTTGTGCCTCTACTCTGATGATTGTTTCCCACAAACCTGCTTCTTCTACATTTGTCTGCCTTTGTTTCATCTTCTCACTGACAGGGGTGCCAAAATCCGAAGGGGGGGATGGGGAGATATATCCCTCCAATAATTTGACTGCATCCCCCCCAATAATTTGACCATAGTCTGCATCTGCATCCCCCCAATAATTTGACTTTGGTGTGCATTTGAGCGCAGGTCTCCTCTAGAATTTGGGGAATAAAGTTTTCCTTCTTTTGGTCAAGACCTTTTTTTTTGGTATTCACTTAATTTGCTCACCTGAAAAAAATCGTGGTCAAGGTTCATCCCCCAAAGTTGAAAATAGGGCAAAATTGGGGTAAAATTGCAAGTTATCCCCCCAATGCTCAACGAAGATCGGCACCCCTGCTCACCCAACGTCCTAAACCTTTCCTAGTCTAGCCTACCAAAACCAAAATCTTTTTGTTGGTGTCAAAAAAAAAACACTTTCAGCGGATCAAAACTAAGTTTCTTGCTGCCAAAATAGCCGATTCTAGGATGCTCCGAATTCTGAAAAAACAACTTGAACCAAAGGCACCTTTTCCTGTTTTAGTAGCATGCATTGTCTTCAATTCATATAATAGTTGCATCCGGACTAACCATTGTTGTTCATAAAGAAAAAATCACTAACGATGATTGTAAAAAATGTAAAAAAAATTTTGTACGCGGCGCTGCGCTGATGCTGTGACGTAATGCAGATTTAGTTGCTACGCGCGCTGTTGCCATCTCTAGTGGCAACTAAAATCTGCATTACATCACAGCATCAGCGCAGCGCCGCGTACAAAAATTTTTTTACATTTTTTACAATTATTGTTGGTGATTTTCTGTTTATGAACAACAAACATAGGTGGGCAAGTTAATGCAAAACGTTAGCTTCGTTAACCGCTAGTCCGTTAATAAACTTCACACATCCGTTAACGTTAATCCGTTATTTTCAGCTTGCAATAACGGAAGTTAATAAAGTCCGTTAATCCGTTAACATTTTGCGTGTAATTTACATTTCGTTTTATTCACTCGCTTGCAGAACACGTATTGACGATGTTGAGCTGATTGTAAGGAAATATTTATTGATATGAAGGTCTTTTTGTGTGTTTGGAAGTTATATTTTAGTCTAATCTAATTTCAAGACAAAAACAAGTTCCAATGCACTACGAAGCTGTAATCGGTAAATCTTTGGAAATTCTGAACAGCCATAATTAATAGACCTATGAGGTTGCAAGTTATTATTTGCCTCAAAAACGAACTTCTTTCTTCGAATTTTTCTATAAAACTCGTGCTAACACGCAACAAGCGTTACCAGTGCAAACTGGTTTGTACCGGTCCGATGAATGAATGGGGCAAGATATTAACGATAAAAACCTTAACGGAAGTTCACAGAACTTAACGGAAGTTACTTTAGTCCATTAACAGCACTTAACGGAAGTTAATTTAGTCCGTTAACATGAAAAAATTTTTTAACGGATTAACGAGTTAATGAAAAAGTTAGCTTCGTTATTAACGGATTAACGATTACACAGGCCAACAAAAAAAATTTTTTTCAAAAGGCAGAAGATGTTGGATCGTTTTTAGGGTAAATCGGGGGTGCTGAGTCCGAAAATGCACTTAGTTTTGCCGAATTGGCTCTAGTTTTTGAGATATTTTACTTTTTATATTTTTATATATTTGCTTGAGCATAGTGCATTCTGAAGCAACAAAGCACCTTTCTTGTAATGTTACTGGTTTCCCATTCAAAGTTTAGAGCCCATTTACTCCATGCAAGTTATATGTATATCGATAAAGGAATATTAAGTCATAACCCTGTAAGAAGAACAGCACAAAATCTACGATTTTACGCTGATTCAATGCCTGACGACGTTGAATCCTTGCTAATTCGGTTAATTTTGTTTAATGGGAATATTGATGATTCATGAAACTGAAAGTCTGATGTCGTTTAGAGCATTGCTAACAGCTAATATCAGTACAATTACGACTTATGTAACATTTACGATTCCCTATTAAATGTTTCTCTTAGTACGTTCACATTTCTTCAAACAGTTCAGTATCATTTCTTCAAAGAGTATCAGTTTTAATACATTTGCCCTCCCCTGTACAATAAAACAGCTATGATTAAGCCTAGAAGGCAGTACAGGAGTACATTGTGAAAAGCGCAGGCTTCACTCAGTTAGCTAATGTGCTAGATCTTGTGAATTTAGAGTTTTTTTTGCAAAAAACTTAAAAGGGTTGCTTTGTATTTTATTGCAGAAAACTTGAGTTACACTTTATTGAATTAAGCTGTAAATTTTTACGTGACAAGTAAAGATGAGTATTAAGAGAAGGCAGTGCCGAAACAATCCAGACGCATTTTGCTACATTTGTGGTGATTACGTGATGGCAAAGTGCAGATTTAACGTGAGAGACTTTACAAAGAGAGCTTATGAAGCCTACTTTGGCATGAAGTTAGGGGACCAAGACAAGCCTTGGGCACCTCACAAAGTGTGCAAACATTGTACTGAAACGCTGCGCTTTTGGACCCAAGGCAAAGTCAATTCGATGCGGTTTGGGGTTCTTATGGTATGGCGTGAACCTAAAAATCACCATGACGATTGTTATTTTTGTATAGTGAACATGTCTGGATGGAATCAGCGAAAGAAGAAAGACTGGTATTACCCTGATATTGAGTCTGCTCGACGACCCATACCACTTTGTGCTGAAGTTCCAGTTCCTGCTTTCACTTCCTTGCCTGCACTCACTGCTGCAGATCAAATGCTGGAGGCAATGGATGATACTGATAGTGGAGACAGTAGCATCAGTAGCTCCTCCAGCATGGATGGTGTAGAATCTTCGCCCAGTTCAAAGCCAACTGAATGATCTAATTCGTGATCTCGGCCTATCTAAGGAATCTTCTGAGATTTTGGCATCTCGTCTTGATGAACATGGCATACTAGGTTCGGAAACTAAAATTACATTCTACCGTAACAGGGATGACATGTTGATCCGTTTTTTTACTATGGAAGATAACTTTGTTTATTGTAACGACATCCAAGGCCTTCTTTCAAAAATGGGTCTTCCAGAGTACAATCCAGATGATTGGAGATTGTTTATCGACAGCTCCAAACGTAGTTTGAAATGTGTGTTACTTCACAATGGTAACATGTTTGCATGTGTTCTGTTCCGATCGGACATTCCGTGGTTCTTAAGGAACACTATCAAAATGTGAAGATGTGTTTGGAAAAACTGCGTTACAGTGAGTACAACTGGGCCCTTTGTGTAGACTTTAAAATGGTCAACTTTTTGCTAGGACAGCAAGGGGATACACCAAACACCCTTGCTTTCTCTGTTACTGGGATAGTCGCGCTACTGATCAGCATTGGGTAAAGAAGGATTGGCCATCACAACAAGATCTTGCAGTCGGAGATAAAAATATCATCAATTAGCCACTTGTAAATCGTGATCGCATTATTCTGCCACCACTACACATAAAGCTGGGTCTGATGAAACAATTCGTGAAGGCTCTTGATAAAGATGGCGATTGTTTTAATTACATCGCCCAAACCTTTCCTGGCCTCAGCATAGAAAAGCTTAAAAAAGGTATCTTTGATGGACCCCAAATTCGAAAACAAATCAAGATCCAACCTTCACTGCTCGTATGACAGTAGTCGAGAGGGCTGCCTGGTGCTCATATGTCTCAGTGATACGAGAGTTTCTAGGTAACACAAAATCTTCCAACTACCGGATCCTTGTGGATGTGATGCTTCAGAACTTTCAAGCTCTTGGCGCAAGGATGAGCATAAAACTTCACTATCTATTCAGCCATCTAGACTATTTCCCAGGCAATCTTGGCGAGGAACAAGGGGAGAGGTTCCATCAAGACATTAGAACAATGGAAGAAAGATATCAAGGTCGTTGGGACGTTCACATGATGGCGGATTATTGCTGGACTTTGATCCGGGATTGTACCGAACAAAGCCATAGGCGGAAATCGTACAAGCGAACTTTCCTTCAGATGAACAGTTAAAATGGAATTGGACTTGCAATCCAATGTGACGTGCTTGTTTTGCAAATAATGGACCAATACAAGTATTTGTATTTTTAGTGATGTTGATTGCAGAATGTTTACTACATAGTATGCTTTTTTTATCCCGCAAATTAAGAGCTTTGCCAGCATTGGCTCAGTAGCCATTCTTTCCAGGCATATATCTATCAGTTACCCTAAACTAACATATTGTTCATTGACCAGCCTTATATAAATGTTCATTTAAAAGTAGTCACTAACGGTATAAAATAAACCTAAATATTAAAATATCTCAAAAACTAGAGCCAATCTGAAAAAAATAAGGTCATTTTCAAACTCAGCGCCCCCAATATACCCTAAAACCGCTCTTACCTTATATGCCAAAATTTTTTTGTTGGCCAGTGTTAACGGACTTGTGCCCACCTATGATAACAATGGTTAGTCCAGGGATATACTTAACAGGGATGGCCGACTAGCATTGTTAATTGATCTCGTCACGCATGAGTAATGTTCAAATTTTTGGTCAAAATTTTCATCAAAATGCATTGTTTCTTCTGGAGCGAGGTGGGGTAGGTTGGATTATTTTTGTTGTATTTTTGCTGGTGGATAGCCTAGGACTCTAACGAACTCGAAAATGCGTATCTGAAAATGCGTAAAGCGGAATGTTGGAGTGAGAATGATAGCCTTGGCGAATAGGCTAACATATCATCTTGCCATAGCCTAGTATGGGTTATGAATGGAGGCAGCTAAGAACGTTGAAACACTGTCAAAAAAAGGCAAGGGTCATATTATTTTAACCCTTCCTACCCCGCTCGCTCGAAAAATTGCAAAGAAAATGAAGTAGAGGCCTAATTCAGTACCTTTCGAGACGAAAAACTGGCTCAATGCAGTAGACGAATGAGAGAGTTTAACAGAGGCAGTTAGTGAGAAGTTATTGCAGTATCTTGGTACTTGGAACCTTAAAGTCGGCTGTACGCTCAATTGCAGTGAACACTTCTGTTTGAAGGCGAAGCTCGCTGCAATGCGGTGTTTACAGCTACTTTGAAATATCATCAACCAGGTACCGGATACAACAGAATCAAGACAAAAAAAAGTTCACAACAAGCTAGTTTCAGAATAATCATGCGCCTACGGTTTGCGTTCGATTAATTGCTCTTGACTATAAGTTGATTTAATAAAATCACGTTTGCATGCAAGTTACTAACAATGCAATCGATTGCAATATTCCCTAAGCTAAATAGGTCCTGATAATGTACGGTAACCTGTAGGAAAATTATCTTCAATCAATTGCCGAATTTGTTTTTCTTTTTCAGAATTAGCCTATTGTAAGTCTTTTAGTAATGGATAAGCTTGGCTGCACTAAGCAACGGAGCTGCCAACTATACATAACATACAAGCTGGCAGATTTTAGAGTGATATGTGTAAAAATAGAGATCATCACCAAGACTTTGCAAACAGCAGGGCATATGCCAATATCAGGAAAATATATAGCAAAAATCATGATCAGCCGACATGCTATCAAAGGATTCATCAAATGCCTTAAACAACCTGTTTTTGTTTTTTTTGTCGTATGAACAACTCTACTGTATCTACTTCCTGATATTTTTTAAATTTAAAAATTGCAGCTGTTTTGATTTGTTGCTTTTCATTTTCTTTATTTAAACAAGGACACAAAATAATGCTGTATATCATTTAATAAAAGCATGTCTTGATTTCGGAATATTTTTTGTACCTGCTAGCTTATGTTTAATGGTTTGACTTTGATCATGACAGCTGACAGGCTAAGGTTATGAAGAGAAAGCAATCAGAAGTGAATCTATTGGCTTCATACCTATTTAGTGACTTAATTCTGCTAATTACTGTAACCATAACCCAGCCATAGAGTGTATTTTAAATTCTTAAATGTTGACATATGACTATTTCTAAACGCTATAACTGCATTTCGGTAGTGTTAGTATATCACTGTAGGCCTACAGATAATGCAGCTAAATCGTTTTCGGATAAAATGTCTACTAAGCACAGCAAGATAAAATGTGTTAGATTTGCAGTTTAACCTGGTTCAACACTAACAATGCCTAAACAACAATTACTGTATTTGACAAGCCATTTCATTCATTTATTTTTTAAAATCCACTATAATAAAACTTACAAAATGATTGCAGTTTTGGTCATGGATTGGACAGGCCATACGATTGGACGGTAGGTTCGTAGCGAGATGCGTTAATTGTTCAAACGGGACTCAGAAAAATTCAAACAGGACTCAGCATATTTCCACATTTAAGAAGACAAAATAATAATAATAATAAAACCGTCTTCGGCAAAAATTTGAGGCCAATTTTCAAACATGAGATTGAGATAAAAAAAAGCTAATCCTAGATCAAAGTAGAATATACTTAATTAGGTTCTACGATAATCAGAGACGTTATTTATAGCTAATATGGCGTGTCACTAGGCAGCACCTCTATTATGGTACTTAAAACTTTGCCAGCCAGGGCTTATGTTTTCCTGCTTGGTTCTCTTTTCTGGGTATGGCCTTGCGATAGGAGCGATCCAGGGAACACTGCAATCGATTGCATTGTTAGTAACTTGCATGCAAACGTGATTTTATTAAATCAACTTATAGTCAAGAGCAATTAATCGAACGCAAACCGTAGGCGCATGATTATTCTGAAACTAGCTTGTTGTGAACTTTTTTTTGTCTTGATTCTGTTGTATCCGGTACCTGGTTGATGATATTTCAAAGTAGCTGTAAACACCGCATTGCAGCGAGCTTCGCCTTCAAACAGAAGTGTTCACTGCAATTGAGCGTACAGCCGACTTTAAGGTTCCAAGTACCAAGATACTGCAATAACTTCTCACTAACTGCCTCTGTTAAACTCTCTCATTCGTCTACTGCATTGAGCCAGTTTTTCGTCTCGAAAGGTACTGAATTAGGCCTCTACTTCATTTTCTTTGCAATTTTTCGAGCGAGCGGGGTAGGAAGGGTTAAAATAATATGACCCTTGCCTTTTTTTGACAGTGTTTCAACGTTCTTAGCTGCCTCCATTCATAACCCATACTAGGCTATGGCAAGATGATATGTTAGCCTATTCGCCAAGGCTATCATTCTCACTCCAACATTCCGCTTTACGCATTTTCAGATACATAATATCAATAACAAACCATTTTCGAGTTCGTAAGAGTCCTAGGCTATCCACCAGCAAAAATACAACAAAAATAATCCAACCTACCCAGAGGTGGGCAGTAGCGCGCTACTATTGTAGCGGCGCTACCGCTCCCGCTACCGTTACTTTTGAGTAGCGGTAGCGCCACTACTACAAAGCTGAGTAGCGGGTAGTGGTAGCGACGCTACTTTTAAAAAATGAACTATCACGCTACCGCTACTTTTTTCACGTGCTTAGGGTAATGTTTCATAAAATTAAAAACAGATACACTAGAAAATTGTTATACTTAGTTCACAAAATTGTTAGTACGGGTGGGAACGCCGAAATAACTTTGTTTGTGACGTTGTAATGAAGAATTTATTACGTTTTGCAATTTCCAACAAGAGATTTGTAGGGGTGATCACTGTCCTCTAAAGTCTAAACTAAACTATGGCCATAGCGTACACAGCAGCTATAATTTAGTTATTATAAACTGATAGTAGGTCTTTAAGTACAAAAAAAGCGAACTAAAAAAAGTGAAAAGATACAGTTAGGCACCAGAGCAGAGACTTGCTCTTGCTTAGGCCGCATTAGACAGTTAGAGGCTTGCCCGGCACAAGAGTAGTGTGTTTGTGGGGAGGGGGCACAAAAAAGTTTTTTTGGGGGTGCGGTTTGAAAACAACGAAATGCAGTAACTTTTTTTGGTTAATTTTAGGTGAAGACCAAAAAAAGGTCTTTATCAAAATGCGGTAGCTTTTTCCGTCAATTTTAGTTGAAGACCAAAAAAATAAACAAGGTCTATTTTAGTTGAAGATCAAAATAAAATAACAAAAATAAATAAGCAAAAAAATACTTTGAAAAAATCTGCGGAGTTCTTTTGCTGTGATTTGTAGTTGCTGCCATACAATTTCATTCTGTTTGTTTGTTTGCATAGCAATGTTCAGGGTTGAAGGGTTGATTAAGTGTTTGCTTTTGTTTCAATAATATATAAATATAATTAATGAAAAATGCGAAGCATTGCTTTAATTTGAGCTATTTAAATAATAAATGCGCTCTCTCTTTGATCACAAAAACGTCGTTAATAATTTATCATATACTTTTTTTGTAAAAACAATATTATTTTATAAGAATGCAAAACTCAGTTTTGCTTAACATTTAAAAACAAATTTGGCCCAAAGCTAGCTTTAGCAGGAAAAAATATTTAAAGAGCACGGTCTAATTTAACGCATTTTTTGGTAATCAATGGAGTTCTCTTGATCTTTTCTACAATGCCATTGTTGATTTTAATGATTTGTCTAATAGTATAGGCTTAATAATGACCTAATTCAAAACAAAAGTTAACTTTTAACTAAGCAAAATTAGATATGCCACTTTACATTTAATGAAATTTATGTCACTTTATACTAAAACCTGTACTTAAAACTGTAAAACTTTGCATGGGGGGACGCTTTTGCATCCTTGACCAAACACATTCGGCAAGCGATAATACTTTAGAGGATATTATGTAATTCCGTCCCCGAAGTTGAGTGAAAACAAAAAAAAAGGTCTTCATCGCGCTTTGGGACTATATCCGGCCGGAATTTGGGGGGTGTATTCATGCTGACTGACCCTTTTCTGTCTGATAATCCTGCACTCAAATCTCGATGGGGGGAAGCGTCCTCCCTCGTCTCCCCTACAATTTAAGTCCTAACTACAACTAAGTTAAGAACAAATGAGGTTAAAAATACTGTACGTGAAAAGTTAAAAACAATCAGACCCAACGCAAAATGTACTAGTTTCAAAAAATGTATAATTGTTTAGCTACGTTATTCACAAGACAGTCGATGATAATCTAATTTATCTTCTTAATTATTCGAGTTTATCCTCAAATACTCACAAGTCACTGCAAAAAAAATTTAAACGTTGTTCAAAGTAGCGGGTAGCGCCGCTACTTTTGTGGTAAAGTAGCGGTAGCGGGAGTGCGCTACTTTTGAAGACGAGTAGCGGGTAGCGGTAGCGACGCTACTTTTTAGGGCAAGTAGCGGTAGCTGTGCTACTTTTGAAGAAGCGCGTGCCCATCTCTGAACTTACCCCACCTCGCTCCATAAGAAGCAATGCATTTTGATCAGAATTTTGACCGAAAATTTGAACAATACTCATGCGTGATGAGAACAATTAACAATGCTAGTCGGCCATCCCTGTTACGTATATCCCTATTCCCTGGTTAGTCTGGATGCAACTATTATATAAATTGAAGACAGTGCAAGCTACTAAAACAGGAAAAGGTGCCTTTGGTTCAAGTTGTTTTTTCAGAATTCGTAGCATCCTAGAATCGGTTATTTTGGCAGCAAGAAACTTAGTTTTGATCCGCTGAAAGCACAGAGAACTATATAAACCCAGAGAGAACACAAGGCTGTATTACGTCACGTCACGCATGAATGATTTGCTAGAATTCTTTCAGCTAAGCATCCGACTGCATGGAAAGTAAATGGAAGCAGACAGAGTCTAGGCTAGACATCGAAATAAAGTTAAATATAAAAAAATTATGGATGTGTAGGGGACAAACAAAGTAGAATTTGAAAAAGTTGATAAAGCCAGTGATTTAGGAAACTGGTTATTTAAAAAAAAGTATTGCGATATTAGCCCTACTAAAGCTTTGTTTTGGCCTTTCCACCTAAAATTTGCACTAGTCTATTCCTGCAGTCGGTGTTTCATTGCAAAGGCGTTAAAAGTGAGAAGCAATTATCTTAGTCTTTCTTCCTCAAGGTGTTTACTAGTTTAACAGCTGTTCTGAAACGCTCTCACAACATCCATCACCCACCGTATCTGATACCGGTATTAGACCTATGTTGTTGACTTAGGCTACCGGTATGCATAGCACAGGCCGCCATAATTGTTTTTCATTATGATTTTTCTTTTTCAGGAAAAGCCGTTATGGCAGTATCGTCGTTGTAGGGTATAACCTTGTGCAGATGTTAGCTGTGTACTGTCATCTTATGATACCACTAGTAGTAAAATCAATTCTAATTCAAGTTGGATTCACCATCAATTATACAGAAGAATTTTTGCTAATTGTGCAATGGATTGCTGCGTTGATTGCTGAAATATGTTTCATTACATGTGTTATGCTACAGCAAAAAAAAAAGCAATTTTTGCATGATTTTAGCTCATTCATCGAAAGTCAAGATAGAATTTAGCAAGAGATGACAAACCATATTAGAAAGTCAGCCTATGACAGTACGAGTCCTGAGATAATGTTCGATTATATCGCATTCATTTGCAAATAGAATTCTTTTAAGATTTTGTTCGGTTACGTATCGGTATTTATTTGTAAACGAAACGCTCTGAGATTACGTCGGTTAGGTAGCCTATTTATTCGTTAACAAAACGCTCTGAGATTTTATTGGGTTTTTACCGTATTTGCTTGTGGAGTACTTATCGATAGTTTAGCTGCTTGGCGCTAGATTGAATGTTACTCAAAAACATTTTGTAAGCTTTTAACTGTCTTTCTGCAACTTACCAGTAGCTACGTATCTCTGCGTTTATTCTGGATCCATTCGCATTAGCCTTGCAGCTCATTCCTCTCTGTGAAAGGCTAGTTGAATTTTTTTTCCGAGAAATTCTAGTCTTGCACATTGATGCATCAGCATTTATTCAATTTTCATTTCTCATTTCATCACTAATTAATTCAACATAACGACACTTTATGTTGCAAGCAGTTTAATTTTTAAACTTAAGCAACTGAAAATTACAACCAAGTACTGTATATTCACATTTTGGATGAAAGCCACCAGGCCTACTCAAGGTGATAGTAAAAAACATGACAAAATTCACAATACAAAGTTTTTAATTATTTTGACTTCAGATCTAAAACCAATCAAGTCGTGGTTAAAACACTTGCATACCACTATTTCTTAACATACGGAAACAAATTGGATCAAAGTTGGAATGTCTTGATTATGAATGGAAATTGTAGGCTATGATGATTAGAAATTGTAAACTGTTGATAAAAGAATGTTTTCTTGGATAACATATAACCACTCTTAAACTTTGCAGAAACATTTCAGAAGTCGATTCCATGTTTAATTTCTTGAATTGATACAATTCAAAGAAGTAACAGTCTATCTTAAACTTCAGAGAAGAATATGATAATTATCTTAAAGGCGGTGAATCATCCAGCCAATTCCAATGGTTTACAATAGCTAAAATTGAACTATAATTTTTGATTTTTTTTGTTTTAATTTTGGGACTGCGGTTGCAAAGATATTCAACAAATACAAAAAGATATCCCCCCAAAAAAATTTTTGGAAACTCTGAGTTTTGTTCTTCCCGCCAAAACCACAGTAGGCCTAAGAGTTTAGAGTAGAGATAGCAACAGCGCAGCGTACGCGCCCGCGTGCTGTTGTTGGTGCACCACGCCGCGCAGCGTGGCAACTAAATCTGCATTACATCACAGCATCAGCGCAGCGCCGCGTACAAAATTTTTTTTACATTTTTTTACAATTATCGTTAGTGATTTTCTCTTTATGAACAACAATGGTTAGTCCGGATGCAACTATTATATGAATTGAAGACAATGCATGCTACTAAAACAGGAAAAGGTGCCTTTGGTTCAAGTTGTTTTTTCAGAATTCGGAGCATCCTAGAATCGGCTATTTTGGCAGCAAGAAACTTAGTTTTGATCCGCTGAAAGTGTTTTTTTTTTGACACCAACAAAAAGATTTTGGTTTTGGTAGGCTAGACTAGGAAAGGTTTAGGACGTTGGGTGAGCAGGGGTGCCGATCTTCGTTGAGCATTGGGGGGGATAACTTGCAATTTTACCCCAATTTTGCCCTATTTTCAACTTTGGGGGATGAACCTTGACCACGATTATTTTCAGGTGAGCAAATTAAGTGAATACCAAAAAAAAAGGTCTTGACCAAAAGAAGGAAAACTTTATTCCCCAAATTCTAGAGGAGACCTGCGCTCAAATGCACACCAAAGTCAAATTATTGGGGGGATGCAGATGCAGACTATGGTCAAATTATTGGGGGGGATGCAGTCAAATTATTGGAGGGATATATCTGCCCATCCCCCCCTTCGGATTTCGGCACCCCTGTCAGTGAGAAGATGAAACAAAGGCAGACAAATGTAGAAGAAACAGATTTGTGGGAAACAATCATCAGAGTAGAGGCACAAAACAAAGCCTAGCGACACACCTTCCCTGTACGCAGTAGGCTTATGGTATTGGTACAAGCCCAAGGCTAGACAACAGTTTCTACTACACATGCGCTTGCATTTCATTTTTAGAGTGAAAGAGTTAGTTCAGGGTAGTCTATTCGTCAACAGGTAATGGCATCAAGAATTAGGCTTTCGGTCCTATGTCTGGAGCCTATCTCAGATCTGGTAGACTTAGGTCTCTGTGTAGTAGAGTACGAAGACTAGGCTACACAAATTTCCAATGACAAAATAGCCTACCGGTACGTAATAGCAAAATTTATTCCACAATCCAACACACATGTAAATGGCAAAGGTATTAATACATAGGGTAGTTTCATACAAGTGTAGTAGCTTGTGACAGCATGCAGATTGCAGAGCACGTGATACCCTATATTTCATTATTTGAGCTACTGGTTCAGGATTAGTACAGTAGTTGCGTGAAATCATCAGGTAGACTGGTAGATTGTTTTTGATTGCCAAAACATGGTGCAGAAAAACTGATAGAAAGCACACACAAAACAGATTAAACCTGAAAGCCTATAATTGAAACGACTAATCTCACGTTGCATTTTTTTTAGTTTTTACTCGACCATTTTCAAAGTTAACGAGTGCAAAGTTTCCGACTTTTACTTATAACTCGATAATGGTTTGGTATAGCTATATGAAATTTTGACAGCAGTTTGAGATTCATAAGTTATTTGTGTGTGCCAAGTTTCAAGGCAATGAGTCCCGTAACTTCAGGTTTAGAACCCGAAAACTACTTCAAAAGTTTGGTGTAAAAAGCGGTCTTACTCAAAAACGGCTAAAGTACGGCAAAAAATATTTCACATGGTTATGTGTTGTAAAATACTCTTTTACCTCTACCTACACTTTTAGCCGCATTGAGTTTTTTTTCTTGGCAGTGGCTGCTGTTACATTACGTAACACTTCACTCGTAGGATAATATTACGTAATTGGTAACCTTTTAGCGGTGAGATATTTTTAAGTAAATTACGCCACTTAGGTCTTTTGATGTTTGTTGAAGCAACAAGACTGCAAGAGCCTGTTGGTGTTGCATTGTAGAAGGTAGAAGCCGCAAGGGTAATTATTGAGTTAATACTTCAGGACCCGTCATAACAAACCGATACTTTTTGTAGGACGCTACACGCTACCAAAAATCAACTCAAATCTAGTTTATTTAATTAAAAGTTTAATTGGAATTTAATTAAAATCAACTAAAATCTAGTTTTTAATAAAAAATTAGATGCGAATTCATGCGGTAATCGTAACTCTAAAGCAAGGTTCTAAAAGAAAAAAAAACAAAAAAGCACCACTAATGTGCCTCATCCCGTGTCGTTCCACCGCGTTCAGCATGAATCGAACACCTACGCAATGATCGGCAGACGCACGCCCTTACCACTACAATCCCGAGGATTCGATTCATGTGCGTCAAAATGCCGTATTTAACTCGTAAAAAGTTTCAAACTTTTTCAGGACGCTATCAAAATCATTTGAAATCTGGTTTCTGGTTTGTTTCATTACAATCATCAATTCAAAGGGATGCGAAGTTTGAAGATAAATGACCAATCAATCTAAACCTGCCACAAACCAAATTGGACTTGCAGTTGCAGTCTTCTCGCTTCAACAAACATCACAATGTTACAAATTACATAATATTATCCTACGAGCAGAGGTGGGCACAAATAACATTATATCAAAAGCGCAACGCAACAAAGCGCAACGATCTTTTCAACCAGTAAAAGCGCAGCGCAAATTGCGCAATTTATTTTTTTTAATTTCTGAAGCGCAGCGCAACTTTCGCAATGAGTTTTTTGATTCAGTTGATGTGCAACGCAATTCCGCAATTGCGGAACGGCATTTTCGTACCAAGTTAAAGCGCAACCTAACTTCCGCAATTGAAATTTCACAACACAGGGCAAATACCGCACTTTTTGCAATTTTTGACCGAAAAGAGTAAATAATCTGCTAAAGAAGGCCGACATTTATCAATATTTCGATCGAAATGGAACAAAATTACGGTCAATGTATAGAATTGCGCTATTAACAGAAAAAAAAATTGAAAGCGCTGCGCAATTAAAGCGCAACAAATTTTAAAGGCTTTATTTCGCTACGCAACTTCCGCAATGTTTCAAAATAAAAAATTAAAGCGCAACGCAACTTCCGCGATTGCGGAGGTTGTGGAAGTTGTGCTTTGCGCTTCTAATTGCGCTTTGCCCACCTCTGCCTACGAGTGAAGAGTTACGTAACGTAACAGCAGCCACTGTCTTTTCTCATTTTTTGCTTTCTAAATTTTGTGCACTCTTCTTCTCCTAAACCACACAACAACGATATCTAATTTTTGTGTAAATTTGTTGGGCTACAAATGCAAATTTGTCTCCTGAATTTTTTTGAGGCTTCTCCCCAGAACCCCCCCCAAAATGGGGTCCTAAAAAACTAATTTTTTTAATTGCTCAAGCTAGGGTGATAGTTTTTTGTTTTTATTGGTAGATATTTAAGCAACAAATAGTTTGACATAGTAAGGAGGTACCACCCCCCAGAAGCCCCCAAATGGACTCCCCAGAAATTAGTTTTTTCAACGGCTCAAGCTAGGGCATTACTTTTTTTATACCGGCAGATGTTTAAAAACAAATATTTTGACATGGTTTGAGAGAGAGACTCTTTTGAAAACTCTCCAAAATAATACCCCTAAAATCAATTTTTTTATATGTCATAAGCTAGAGGGCTATTTTTTTTCTGCTGCTAGTGGAAATTTAAAGGATATTTAACTTGCGGTGCGGCACGGTGCAGCGTGAACTTAGTTGTGTTTGAATGCGGTGTGGTGCAGCATGAGGACAAAGTTTGTGGACACAGCGCAGCATTTGGATGCATTTTTGTTATCCGCGCCATCTCTAGTTTAGAGAACTGTGGTAGGCCTAATAGTTTAGAAATAGTTTGTTTTTAAGTAGTTTAGGCCTAACTATCTCTAAACTATTTGACGTAATAGTTTAGAGATAGTTAGGCCTAATAGTTTAATAAGATTACAGTAGGCCTAATAGTTTAGAGAACTGTGGTTTTGGCGGGAAGAACAAAACTCAGAGTTTCCAAAAACTTTTTTCGGGGGGACATCTTTTTGTATTTGTTGAATATCTTTGCAAACGCAGCCCTAAAATCAAAACAAAAAATATCAAAAATTATAGTTCAATTTTAGCTATTTTAAACCACAGGAATAGACCCTTTGCACACAAAACCGCTAGATTTAAGAATTTTTTGTAAGCGTGAGAAAATCGGAGACGGAAATAGCTAGTTTCCATTTCACAATGCATGAATTGCAGAGGTTAAACATGTTTGAGGGCTGTTTGTTGATATTTACGAAGAGTTTTGACTGTGAAAGTAGTTAAGTCCGTAGAGGCAGAAACTTAGTAGGCATGCTTGGTTAGGCTAAAGCTTAACAACAGTTATGTGGAAGAAAACAGGCTTCATACATTGTGGTTTTTAGATTGATTGCTACCTGAGTGATAATAATGAACCGAATTCAAATTTATTTTATTACCTGTTATAGATAAACAGTGCAAACCCACAAATAAATGCAAAATAAAAGTAAATTAAACACATTCAGCATAAATCAGAGCAAGGTTAAAAAGTATAGCAAAACGGGCATAAGAATACTACGAATGGACTGGTTTTGTCTTCGTGTCTGCAGTCACCTATTGTTATTAAAGCTTTACTACTTTTTGTTCAGTAATATCTAATCTTCTTTTTTTTTTTTTTTTTTGAGAACACACTAACAAACAAACAAACAATAGCAGCAAAGAGGGAGGGGAAGAAAGAGGGAGAAGCAGGAACCTCATATTGTCAAAAAAAGAAAAAGTTAAAAAAACAACTGAAAACTATATAGTGGTTAAATTATTCCTGAAGTGAAATAGGCAGAACTAATTTAATAGTTCACAGAGACATCACGTCTTACAATCCTACTTCATTTGACAACACCTTAATGCTGTCTCCGCGTCGAAATGGGTAATCATTTCAACCCCTAGTGACGCAGGTGAGGCGGAGCCCCCTATCGCGGGAGCATTCCCGTGTTTCGAAGTCAACTGACTTCATCTTCAGTGTGAAGAGGAGTCGACACAATGCAAAGAATTTTGATCCCTGAATTAGGCTAACTCAACCGGTAAATTTGAATAACCAAGCTATCGGTATAGGCTAACGTCTTCATCTTGTAACTTCAGCTGCTAAAAAGGCAGACCCAATTTTTTTTTTCCCACGTACTGCTCTGGACTCGAGTTTCGCGTAATACCAACGCTCATTGGCAGAGCTGACGTTCAAACCGAAATTAAAAAACTAAACTAAGCTTGTGTGCAAACCGAAATTCAAAAACTAAACTAAGCTTGCCTGTAAACCGAAATTCAAAATCTGAGTAACCTAGCCCATAAAGTTAAAATCAAAATAGGATTGTGAAACATAATCGCAATTGTGACCAAGGTAACCCGAAAAAAAAAAAATTAACTCTGGACAGGGAACCAAGTGGGCTAATAGACAGGGATGAAAAATTAAGTACATAAAATGGGCAAGGGGACCAAGTGGATAAGGGGGGGGGGGGGGGAGTTAAAGGACAAAGATCAACAATTCACCCAGTGCGAATACAATATTTTTTATAGGCAGAACTAATTCAATAGTTCACAAGACATCGCGTCACATATCCTAAATGATATTGCACCCGTGCTGTTTCTGCAGTGGACAATCTCTCAACCACAAACAACGATAATTTAACAAGTTATATAGTGGTTATATTTCAAATATTTTAGTCAAACATATATAAATTTATGTTTCGTGATCATATTTTGGCATTGGCATCTTTTGTTAGGTATTGTCAGTTTATCAAGCAAAAATGTTTATATATATATATTTTTTTTTTTTCTTGGACAACAGTGCATTGTATAAAAATACTCTATAGGTTGGTGTATATTGTTTTCTATCGTGCTCTACTTAAGTACAGATTCTCATTGTTGGGTTTTAAACTCTGAACTTGAAATCTTTCTATAAGTACGATATTGTACAATAACTCTCTGGTCAGTTCCAAAATGGCTCAGTCTGGCAATGGAAATGATGAAGTGGAATATTCCATGGATGAACTTTCAATGTGGACTGTTCAAAGCTTAAAACAATATTGCAAACAATTGGGACTTGGTACCAACAAAAAAAGAAAAGATGAACTAATTTCTTTGGCATATGCTGCCCAAGTAGTAGGCATTCCCCAGCGACCAGATGTAAAAGCAACACAACTTGCTGCTCAAAAGGATTACACAAGCTTATTGATTATAGCAGAGAAAGAAACCATTCCTGACCCTTTGTCTTTTCCTATTGAAATATGGCTTACTGAAAAACAGTCAAAACAAATTTGGCCTAATATAAAAAAAGAAAACATTTTAAAATTCCTTGGACAAAAGAACTTTTCCAAAAGCTATGAATATTTGGCAAGTAAATTTTTAAAAGAAATTTATTTCCTAAAATGGAAACACTATTGCTTTTTTCGAACTTTCTGTACACCATCACAAAGAATTAATGCTGCTCCCCATGAAATATGGATATGTGCTACTATGCATGAAGACAAAATCTTAAAAGCATATTGCTCATGTGTTGCTGGGTAAATACTGTTTCATACAATTTTAGTTTAAACAATGATTATTTCGGATTTATTTGTGGTATAATTAATGAAATCCACGATATAGTTCACACTGTATTTTTGTAAATGGAAGGAATTTTGTATTTCTGGTTTTTAGGAATGGGTTAATATCAGATATTAATTTTTACATCTGACATACTGGACTATTTAGCAGTATATCATAAGCAAATGATTATGCTGCTTTGTAAATAGTTTGCCCCAGTTCAATGTTACATTTAAAACTTTATTAAGCCGAACTGTCGTTATGTATGCTGCTGATCAAAGCTCAGCTTCACCTCACTACATCATGAGCATAAGCTGTAAAGTTTTAAATTGTCATCTCTGCATTTGAATTTTGGCATGATTAATGGTATTATACAGTTGCAAATACTGTAAGATATGGTTATTAAATCAAAAACTCAAACTGCATTACAAAGTAATCTTAACTTATTTTTAGATTGTCTCAAACTTGCAATCATATTGCTGCTGTTTTGCTTTACTTGCAACAATGCGATGAACTTCCTTGCACATCACAACTATGTACATGGAATATGCCTTCTCATAAATTGCTGCAAGATCGACCCGAGCATCTTGTACCAGTTTGCGAAATAATTTTAAAGAAATCAAGGGCTACCTCTGGTAAGTCCTAAGTCTCTAAAAGGTTGATACTCTTTATGTGCTTGCAATTTTCTTTACTTGGACGCAAGGAAGGATGCAATGCTATTATCTTTCACCTTGTCAAATTAACAATCAATTATTATTTGGGATGCTAAACTGTGAAGAAATGTGCATGCCCATTTACAAGTTTCAGAGATAATTTTTTTGCAAAAGTTATGCTAGAGTTGAGTATTCTTTAGTTTCAAAGATTACAGATAGTTAGTGCTGTAGTTAGCACCACTGACTTTGAATACCTGTTACTTTTTAAGTGGCCTAGGACCTTGCAGTCTTTTTAAGTTACCATCCTTGTAGTGTATCTTGCATGGGCGAAGCTTTACTCTGTTCTATTTATGTAGATCAACAAGCAGTGAAAGCTGGAGCTACCAAATTAAAAAGTTAAAAGTGTGTCTTCACTCTGCTCGAATTTGGCTCCAGTTTAACACTTCATTTGAACAAACTGTTACCAGTACTAGATAAGCTAATTGGATATTGTGTGAATGAGGATTGAGAATACCAGTAACTTAACATTAAAAATAAATTTGTTAACACCATTAACTGTAAGTTGTGATATGTAATTTGTATGAATGTGCCATTTTGATTTTAATTTATTTTAGGCTCTGCTGTTTCAACAGATGAAGCAAAATAGCTCTTTCAACCAGCTACAAGTGCAGCTGTAACTACTGATGAGTGGATGGACGTAATGCGAGATGCTGCTCCTCTTTCTTGCATCGTTGCGACCACCAAGCAGGATACTTTTGCGAGCTTGATAAATATTCGTTCTTGCTTGAACAGTGGACGCGCAACCAAGTTTCAAGTTGAAGCTATAGAAAAAGCTACAAGAGGTCAAGCTGCAAATCAATTGTGGAAAATAGCTCATAGTGGCAGAATAACTGCTTCAATTTTTCATGAAGTTGGATCAAAAATGTCCAATATGAAAAAACAAAAAGAAGTAAATACTTCGTCTTTGGTACAGAAAATTATGGGCCAGTCCCCATCGTTGGCGCACATACCTGCTATTAACTACGGAAACAAAATGGAAGAAAAAGCAAAAGAAATTTACAAGCAGGTTCTTGTGAGTCAGGGCCACATTAATTTGGAAGTGCGAAACTGTGGTTTGTTTTTGGACGGGAATTGTGTGTACTTAGGTGCAAGTCCTGATCTTGTGATAAACTGCTCCTGCTGTGGTGAAGGTCTGGCAGAAATTAAATGTCCATTTACTAACAGAGACATTTCACCAGCTGTCTGTTTGCCCAGTTACGTGGAAAAACTTGAATATGGATACGGTCAGAGGCTAAAACGTAGTCATTCATATTATACTCAAGTCCAAGGACAAATGGGCATTTGTGAACGCAAATGGAGCGATTTTTTTGTGTTCTCGCCTTGCGGATACCTTTTGGAAAGGATCGATTTTGATGAAAAGTTTTATTTTCCTCTTCGCGAAAATCTAAAACAATTTTTTATCACTGTTGTGCGACCTGCTTTTGACGACTAATTTTTTGTAATGATACCTGATAACTTCAAATATCATTTGCGTTTCCGAGCTTCCGGTACTTAATAATGTAATCAAAATTGATAGTTTGGCGTGCGTTTGAAATAGTGTACAGTTTGTTTTTTTTTACTTCACCTTTGAGACATCATAATGTTATGTTTGAAGCTCTTAGTATATTTTTCAAACCAACTTCGATAAAAGGCCTTGATTACTGATTAGCCTCGATATTAGTTTTGTTTTTGAGTGAAATTGATATTTTGGCATGCAATGGAAATAAACATCTTTTTACTTCCATTTTAAAGCTTCCGTGTTAGTTGATTTTTGCAGTATCTGGTACATTCGTACAAAAATATAGAATGAAATAAAATGTATGTAGTAGCCTCGTAAGGTTTTATTGACAAGAGCACAACCAGGATTTGTTAACGAAAAGACTTGAACCCAAAGCGAAATTTTACTTTCGAAAATGTATTCAGCGATTGGCTTATTATTATAATGATTCAGTTCATCAACCAACAAGAGGTCTGAATGTAAATTTTGCATTTCTTAAGCATACGATTATCAGATATATGCAGTACTTAAATTGTAGGGGAAACGCGTCTCCCCATCGAGATTTAGGCGTCTCCCCATCAAGATTTGAGTGCTGGTTGATGAGAGGAAAATGACTTACTAAGTCCGGTCGAATATAGCACCAAATTCCGCGGAAATAGTGAAGCAGAAGAAAAAACACTTTAACCGTCGGCGAAGACCTTTTTTTTGGGAGATCACCTGTTTTTGTCCGGAAAAAACCGTTAAACTTTCGATTCCGGCAAGAAAAAGCCTTTGAATTTCGGCGAAGACCTTTTTTTTGTTTTTGGAGATCACCTAATTTTCACTGAAAAATTGCCTCAATCCAATTAAGACAAATGAAGATTTGGTTTACGGTTATATCAAACTTCCAAAAAAGCCCCTCCCTTTGCGAAATCCTGGCTACGCACCTGATCTTCACTAAGGTTCAGTCAATGCTGCAAAAGCGTCCCACCATGAAAAATTTTACAGTTTAAGTACTGGATATACGGTATTTAACTATTTATTGGTCATATACAAAATGGCTCATAAAAACGAAAACACACAACACAGAGCATTATTTTTTAGAAAACCCAAAAGTCAGAACTCGACTAACATATAATTCCAAAAGCTGTTCCTTGAGGTATCTTCAGTTGAAGATAGCTGAGAGATCAGAGCTAATTGAATTATTTCGTCACAGCTAAAATTAAAAACCCTTATCAATTGTGTTGATTAAAAATTCCCATCTGACGAACCAAGTCGATCGACAACAAACATTGGGGTTAGTTGGTGGTCAGTAGGTTCGCATTCACTTTGTGGCGATCTGTTGTCGTGGAACCCCTTCTGAAGATTCCGCAAATCAAACATTCTTCTGATACTCCCGCAAGGGTATAACAGACTGTTAAAGGTTTCTAACTTTGACCGCGAATAAATGTCATTTTTATGTACCGGTATGTAACATTTAATCGCAACATTTGTGACAAGTTAAACATAAGCTTAGTCGAGAAGTCATTTACATCAATAATAGAATCTTTCACACTTCACTTTTAAGACAACAACTGTTAGCTCGGCATAATTTAGATGGTCAATCAATTATTAAGGCAGCTTACTACAGTGCATAAACTTGACGCCATTTGACAACGCTAGGTACATACTGTACTACAAATCACAATTGTAACACTAATACTCAAAACATACTGTACACTAATACTTAAACCCTAGTGTAACACTAATACGTAATAGTAAACACTGTAGCACTAATTCAGACAAAATGTCAAATACCATTAAAAATTACTCACAGCACACAGACATAAACCTTTCAGTTACACTTGCGAAAATACTGTATGTTTGCTACTAGCACTCAAAACAGCACAATACTTCACCAGGGTTGTCACGAAAACTGCAAAATCAAATTCCAGGACTTTTTTAGGTCATTTTCCAGGACTATTCAGGGTTTTTTCTACAGGACTTAAAATTTATTTATAACTATTACTTTTTCTGGCATCTAATTTTTTGTACTTGAGATTGAAGAAAAATTTCGATGTAATGCATTTGCACGCCTAGTACTGACTACTATCCAGATTAACAGCCAGAAATCTGCAATGGAAGAGCTGCACTGGGTGGTATGGGGGCAAAGCCCCCAGCACTCGAAGATTTAGCAATTTTTTGCAATAACAACTTAATTGGTAAAGATTAATGCTTTTGAAACGAGGCATAGAAATTAGCACTGCAAAAACATGATTAAACTGGTTGCATAAATGAGCTACAGTATGTGGGCAACGGCTCATGGTAAAACTTCAGTCCTAGCTTTATTTCCAGCCAGTAAACCATAAAATCCTATCATTTGAAAAGGCTGAGTTTATTTAAATAAAAAACACCAGCTTAACCCTTACCCAAACTGCTACCCTATTCTACCTTTTAACCCTAACGTTAATCCTACACCCAAACTCTAACGATAATAATCTACAAAATAAATGAGTACTAGACCAAACGAGCACCCACTCTTGCTCTCTTATTCTTCCCAATAAGCAGAGCTCATTTGCACGCTAGAGTGCAATTATGCACTTCCTTTGAAAAAACTCACGAGCAATAATTCAAAAGCGTCTGTATTTTATAACATTAGATAAAGATAATTTTGGAGAAGGAGATAACGAAACGAGAAGATTTGAAAGAGGTGATTGGTAATTAACTGAATTAAATATTGAACGGATCTCTCATAATTTTTTTAAAAAGCCTACGTTAAGTATTTTGCAACAAGCGATCAAATTGGTTGTTTATTTTTAGCTATTTTAGTGAGTTGTTACTCGTTTTATTTTTGGCCAATATTAGCCCTACCCTAAATAATGTTTCAAAAGTGGCTTTAAATTATTTTAGAGTCCATATTACTGCAAAAAACTGGCTCCGAAGCATAGTGCAAAAAACGTCATATTTTTCTTATTGTGCATTTCAGTCAGCGGGCCAATGGGGGCCTATAGCCCGCTACGCTACTGCTACTGGCAGTAATACTGCTATTAGAGTATCGCATGGCAATAAATTACTCTCAAAGAATTAACACTACCTGGTAATATTCAATAATGTATACATACTGTACTGCAAAGAGCAAATTTTGGCATTTTAACTAAGAAGTGCTTCTTTGCAAGCTAGCGTATACAAGTAAGAACATCTCAAACAGAAGAGAGCAAAGAACAGAAGAGTGGGTGCTCCTTTACTCTCCTCTATTTTTTAAATTATCGTTAGCGTTTGAGTTAAAATTCTAAATTTGGGTAAGGAGTAACGTTAAAATTAGAGCTAGCGTTGCAGTTTGGGTTAGGGCTAGGATAGCGATTTTTTATTTGTGCGCCAGCATACAAAATAAGCCGTATCTTTTAACAATGCAATATAGCTTTTTAAAGGACCCACACTTGCAAATAATTTAAACAAGGGCTTTGAGCAATTACAAAGTACCAATTATTATGAAAAAAATTTACATTCTGTCCTGGTAAATCAAGGGAAAACTTTCCAAATATTTTCCAGGACTGACAAACAAAATTCAAGAACTTTTCAGGACACCAAAAAAAATCCAGGACTTTTTCAGGATGTGGCAACTCTATTCACTGTATGCCTCAAAAAATGTCCAAGCAAATCATGACAAAACAGGACACATGTTCGACAGTTTGCATAATGCATATACTTCGGAAAACTTTGCATCACCAACACCTTCAACAGTACAACGTTTCACTAGTATGTCTTAATTAAACAATTTCTTGCAAATCATGAAAAGACAATGCACTAATAGGATTGCTTGCATCCACATTCACTATTTAAAATTTTTGAGATCTAACAAAAATTGCACGCTTGGTATTTTACTAACAAGTCTCGATTAAACAGTTCTAAAGGAAAGACAGTGACACATAAACACATAGGCTTAACACTTTGGAAAATAATTTACTCTTACCACTAACAGCACAGTATTTCACTAGTATGTATGTCTCTGTCAGGCAATTTCCAAGCCAATCATGAAAGGAAAAGGTAATGCACATATGGAAAACACATTTTAAACAGCTTGCAGAATAAAAATACTACAGAATTAGTCATACAAAGCACTCTGACAAAACAGGCATTAATAAATTCTACTGTAATTCCTTGACTAGAGGAGGCAAAATGTTACACACTGCACCACAAACAATCACAATGTCATCAGCACAGTGCAATAAGGAAATTGGAAGTTCTTGTTTCAAAAGCCTAAACTGCTTCAATCGTTCAATAGCATTTTCAATATATATACGCCTGTTGGCTATATCTTTTGTTTTTTGTACATCGTCCATAGGCATTTGGTCTTGGCCACGTTTTCCTGGTGGAATGATAACATCTACTCCACGAAGCAAAGCTTCCTCCCGTATTGGAAATCCACGATTAGCTAAGATGGTTTCACCTCTTTGAACAATATCCATAAAGCCACAGTTTAAAGTTAAGTACTTATCAGTGACACGGCCACCCCAGCCTTTAGAAACATAATTAAAATGACCATTTGGGCAAATACTTAACAAATACTTAATAGTGCAATGATGTTTATAATCACTCCAGCATGCAGACTGAAGCAACAGATTTTTGAGAGTGCCTATAAACAATTCGGTTGCATCAATGATATACCTAACTTTGCTGTATAGTGGGATAAGAAATGATAGTGGCCGTGGTGCAACATTTCCTCGAAGTGATGGATTATATATCAAGGATGACAAATGGTAACACAAAAATTTGATCAAAGTAATAGTGATTCTCGAAACGGTTGAAGCAGATATACCAAATCTTTGTGCTAAATCTTGCTCTAATAATCCAAGCTTGATTCTCATAAAGGTCATAAGTATTTCATCTTCAAATGACAATGATCTTTTGGCATCATCACGTCCCAATTGTACAATGCTTGCTGTCTCTTTAGCTAACCAGCGACTTGGTCCAGCCCAATATTGAATATCATTGCATTTTGTTGTTAGAACATTAAGTAGAGCTTGCCATGCACTCTTTGATGGTAAGCCAGTGTAAAACCTAACATGGTCATCATCTGTCAAATTGAAATTGCTGAACCACTGAAATGCAGTTAGCTGTTTGAGCATTTGACTACACCTTGTTTCCAGATTTTTGATTGCTTTTTTCCTTTGTCTGGCAATCAGAGCAAGCAGATACTGGTGTACTGACTGCAGCCTGCAAAGTTTCTTCTTCAATGTCATTAGGACAAACAGCTTGGTTAGAAGTGTCTTGCAGTTGATCTTCTGGTGGGCAATTTTCTTTTGCAGCGTCATCGACAGAAATAATTTTTTTTGCTAAAGCAATACGCTTTTTGGGTGATCTTCTTGGTTTTAGAACAAATTTTTCATACCCCATTTTAAAAATTGGATCAGGATTAAGTGAAGTTGGTTGCTGATCAGGAAAATGTTTTGAACATATCCTAGAATCAGCATTTGGCTGCCAAACTCTATTGCCATTTGACAAACGCTTCACATTATTTATCCAACGTTTGCGTGCTTTAGAATTTCTTCATTCAGTAGAAAATGTGAATAGTTTGAATGGAGGAGAGCATGTGCTCTTGCAAGATCCAAAATTAACCTTGTGAATGGAACAACATCTGGTTTTCCATCTGGTTAGCTCTCTATGGTTATTGTTGCAGTTTATTACACAGCATCCTCTTTTTAACATTGTTACCAATCGTTAATACAGTAGTTGTTGTATTTTTCTGCAGAAGTTGCAACCAGCAAATATGTGAAATAATAGTTTACGTTATGCTGCATAAGGGACAGCCTTTAACACTTATTGCTATTGCCAATACCTTAGGCTATTACAATGCATGGTAGCAATCTGTTCAAACAAAAAAAAAAATGTCATAGGCATATATTGTGTATAGCTCAACCTACAGGTATGATGATACAGCAAGCTGGCAAAGTAGCCTATGCCGGTATGCAGTAGAATTTGGTTAAGTCTCATATCAAGTAAAATCTTTCATTACAGTAATATACACCAACGCTAATGCAGAATGTTTGCAACTGGGCAAGGCTACGCAATATGCATTGAGGTAGCATTACTCAGTACCGTACTCACTAGGCTACCAAGATTGAAAAAACTCAGTTTTCTTCGATACGACTTGATTTTCAAAACATATCGTGATAAATATTAAGGTGATTAAATGATGACAGATGAATCACAGTAAGTACCGGTACCTAGGTGACTACAGTACCATAAATCAGTTCTGTTAGCACAACTTTGTGTTATACCAGTGCTACAGTAGGCCTCCATCACATCAGTTTTGGTGCTTGCTTTGGAAGTAGTTCTCTTAGTATCACTGTTTATGCAGTTCAGTACAGTGTTAATGTCTGATACCGGTACCACTACCAGTATTACTGTTCTTATTAGCCTATGGTTGCAGCTAGTGTTATGCCTAACTTCTCTAACAACTTGAAACACTGTATAACTACCGTTTACTGCAACAACTTCTGATAAACTTAAGTTTAACCAGTGTTAGATAAAAAGTCTTTTTATTTCAAAACTAATACAGTTGGGGCAGTGCAACAGTCGCAACACTAGATCCATTAATCAAGCTACAAAAAAAGCTATAAGGATAATCACCCGTAAAAATATGAGAACACACACGAAACCACTGTTCTCAGGTTTAAAGTTATTGACAATCACAGACTTGTACCGATTTGAAGTAGCAAAACTGTTTTACAGAATTCATTACAAATCGTTTAACCTTTGCAGTGCTGAAACAGAAAAAATGATATTGTTAGATGATCTTCATACATACAACACGCGAAGAAAACTCAAATGCAACTACTTTCTTCCTCGGGTTCAAACAACTCAAGCTCAAAGTTCTATTCAGTTTCTTGGTACGAAAATATGGAACCAAATACCCACTAAAATTAGGAAAATGAACTTCTTTAAATTTAAAAAAGAACTAAAAATTCTATTTCTGTCTCAGTACTCAAGCAATTAATGCCCACAGACGTTAATTAAGGATTTTCAACTTTTTTAAATCCAAAAATGAACTCAAAAATTTATGTTTATCACAGCAAGCAAACAGGTAATTTCTGTCCACAATTTTTAAGAAGTTTTGGTTCAGTAGGGGGGGGGGGGGGGTGGAGGGGGCCTGGGAAGCTTGATTTATTGAGATTCTGAGCGTATGCTTATGGTTTTGTTTTCGTCGTTGCTTCGTTGTTTGTTTTTGACAGTTGACTCTTGATGACCGCTTGCTGGTCTTTTATCGCTGTCTTTTTAATAAAATTGAATTGAATTGAAATATACCCTGAACATATCAAGGCAGTTAATGTGCTTTTGGCATTGTTGTGATAGAAATAACTCACTTCCGTCTCCAAATTCCCACGCTCACTCCGCTTTTATTCCTATGTGCAAAGAGTCTATTGGCTAAATGATTCACCGCCTTTAATTCTTTGGCTTGTTCATAATTCACAATCATCTGTAGGAAAAATAAATAAGATTTTGTGAAAAACTCTGTCTGGCCAAGGACAATGAACAAACAAAAATACCACCACAATGCCTATTACCCTATATAATCTGGAAAATTATAGTTTTTATAAAGATAAAAAGATATCAAACAGGCACTATTATAATAGTTGTATAGGGCATAACATATAAAACTATACTCTGAGAAACTATAAATGCAATGCGACTAAAAACTACTGCCATAATTAGTGTATTTAACCATCATGCAGGTACAGCATCTGTGAAAGGAAACCTTAAACTTGTCGCTAATATTGATTGTCTTATACAAGGACTACAATATTAAATTAAGAGTGACTTGTCATATTTTAACACATCAGAAAGCATTCTTACCTAACACTGTTATAGTGCTTAACACTGTTATAAACCATCAGTGCTGGGCACCGCAAGTTTTTTTTTAAGTCCGCAGTCCGCAAATCCGCAACCGAATTTCAATTTTATTAATCCGCAACCGCAAGTCCGCTATTGGACATTTAAAAGCTTAGTCCGTAACCGCAAGTCCGCAACGACTTTTCAGGATTCTTGAATCCACAACCGCAAGTCCGCAACTTCGTAATTCTTGAAGTCCGCAACCGCAAGTCCGAAACTTCGTAATATTTGAAGTCCGCACCGCAAGTCTGCAACTTTTTATGAACCGAGTGAAAGAGTTTTGCAATCAACCACGTCCCAAAGTGAACTGCTCAGAGTTGATTGGCAAAAATAAGTCAAAAGTTGTGACATGTGGGAAGTATAGCAAACGTATGGTGAATACATTCCACGCAATAAAAGAAATTACTCACAATCGTTGATTGTAGTAAATGTACCACAGCATGACTTGTTATTGAGCTGCTTTTTCGGATGGCAAACTTAAGAATAGCCCAGCCCCTCTTACTTTCAGGTCCAACTAAAACAGATTCAAACGCTTGTAATTTTGGTTAAAGTTTTTAAGTGACTTGGCTAAGGGTTTTTAGCCCCCAGCCCTTCTGCTTATATAGTAGGTGCCTAAACTGCGTGGAGGCATAATGCACAACCCACCGGCGAACCCTTAAAAATGCTACAATGAAGCTAGGGATTTGGAGATTAAAAGCCACTGGATTACAGTGAGAAGCCATCAAATAGCAAAGCACAATACGCATTTCCGCTTGCAACAACATATTCTAAGAAAACAATTTTTTTCGAAGCAGGAAAAGGCAAAGGCAGCAAAAGGTAAAAAAACATTCATATCACTAATCGTATTACTAAATTTTTAGTCCCTAGTTTCAATAAATACTCTAAGAATGAAATAAATAAGCACACTCTACCAGCAGTGCCGGCGCCAGACCAAACGAAGTGAGAGGGCCCTAGCCGAAATTTGGTGGGGAGGGAGCACTATAAAATGGACTGAACTTTTGCACATAAAAACTGATATTTTAAAGCTACAATTTTGTATTCATCTTTGGAAAAAGATACATATAAGCCCGGCAGCGTTTATTAGCTCGTTTCTCATGCGGCCGGTATAATCGCTTGAAAAATATGTTTACAGGAGTGAATGCGACTAGAAGCGCAACCAGGGTTTTATTGAAAGAGAGGGAGCTTGAACCAAAAGTAAATGTTTTTTGCACAAAAATTGTCTAATTTAGATCCCGTGCTGAACAAACCATTGCTACTCAAGCGTGTTACAGATGGGGCTCAGCTGCTGGATGATTTTTGCGATTTTGCGGCAAAAATAGCAATTTTAACGCCATTTGAATCAGATTTCGCACGTTTTAAAACCATTTCAATAATTACAGTAAATTGCTAAAATTCAGAAGTCATTGAACGATTTAAATTGTCTAGCCTCTTGAGCCCCTATATACATTAGGTCAAGTCCAAAACACGTTTAAACGCTTATTCTTTTTTTTGTTATATTTTCTAAATGACTTGGTTAAAGGGGTTGATGACCCCTTAGCCCCTTCCCCCTAAGTGTGCCACTGACTGCGAACTAAAATAAATCTTGAGTGCGCTCTAAAAACAAACAGCTGGTCTTTTAAAGAAATGTTTTCACGTATTGTTTCAGGTCATAATCACTAACGAAATACCGCTAACGCTTCTGTAGGCATACATCCCTATTCCGCGACACATCTGTAAGGCGTGTTAATAAGACGGATTATTGGGTCACATTTATGTAAAGCAGTTGGTGGCCAGCAGTTTTGCAAACAATCGAGAAAATTTCTAACCAGAATTATGTTTGAAAATTATTATTCCTTTGTGAACTCACGGTAAAAAACAACAAAGCCATATTTTGAACCAGGGCTGCAAATTCGAACTTAAACCCAAAAAAAGTCAGTTGTTTTGCCGAACTCGAAAAAACAGTGTTGACTCCAATTTAAATCAGGTTAGAACCTCTGGTAATAGCCTGTCTCGCCGCGCGCCGTGTCCTTCATATCAATATCACTTAACTAAAATTTACTGGACCAAAATTTACGCTATTGATTATACTAACACTATGCTCGACTTTACTAGACTATGCTATTAAAAAACTGCTTCGAGGTCGCACTATAAAAATAGAAACATCAGCAACCAACTTACTACACAGCTAACTTGATACACTAAACTACGAAAATTTGAAACACCATATCACTCGTACTGTCGAAGACTATCTACATTGATCACTAGTTGCAGACTTAAAGATTATGAGATTAAAGGTCTAAAGACAATACAGTAAAAATTACCACAAAGACAGTTCTAGAACATTCTTAAAAGAAGCAAAAAAGGGGTTTCTAAAATGTTCTGAAAAATCAACCAACTATTTGCATAAACGATGAGAACGCGGCATGTATTCGTTTCTCACGTTACCAAACAGCATGTCAACAAAAAGAAAGCGATTAAGTCGAAAAGCAGACCTAGTATTTATGTCAGCCTGAACTCGAAAAACTTGATATTTTTGCCGAACTTGAACTCGAAAAAATTAAATTGATTTCTCATGTTTGACTGGGTAAAAACATGAATATTTTACGAAAATAGTAAGAAATTTCAATATTTGTATAAAATGTGCGGAATTGCGGACTAAAATTAAAAATAGTCCGCAACCGCAAGTCCGCAATTTAAAGTGCCAAAGTCCGCAAGTCCGCATGTCCGTAACTTTTTTCGTTAGTTCGCAATTGCGGATTTGTGGACTTGCGGACTAACTTGCTGACCTGCCCAGCTCTGTAAACCATAATACATCCAAAATAGGCTAAAACTGTAAAACCGCTCGGTCTGCAGTTACAGCAGTGATTAACCACCTCAGAAACAATATTTCAACTTGTATTAATTGCCGGTAAATTGCCGGTAAATAATACCGGTAAATTGCCTCCAATCAATTTATTGTATTTGATAAATATACCGGTATTGAAATAATGGCTAAAAACCGCAAAATTTAGCATTTGCGGCCAAAAGAAGGCGTCTTTTGCTAAAAATCCTGATGCATTTAAGGAAACAAGCTTTCCCTGATATCACAGACATCACTAACTTTCTCCAATTCCACTTCGTTTGTTGCCTACACCCCCATATATTTTTTTTAGGCCAATTTGCTTCTGTACCTGGTCTAGGCTATGCTGATATCCATTTACTTCCATTGCTTTTCAAGTGCAAGCAGGAAGAATTCTCGCAATTCATTCATGCGTGACGTAATACAGCCTTGTTGGAACGACCGACGCTCGCGTCGCGTGTTCCTCTTGTGGCGTGTCAAAAGGGAGCGCGCTCCGATTGCGATTAATCGTCTCGACTGCGCAGCCTTGTGTGAGCAGGCGTGTGTTGTTGATTGGATGTTGGCTGTTGCTTAGATAGCGGCTGACGTCGGGGTCACCAGTTGTGGCGTGTGAGAAGGGAGCGCGCTCCGATTGCGGTTAACCAGCTCAACTGCGCAGCCTTGTGTGAGCAGGCGTGAGTTGTTGATTGGATGTTGTCTGTTGCTTAGATAGCGGCTGACGTCGGGGTCACCAGTTGTGGCGTGTCAAAAGGGAGCCCGCTCCGATTGCGGTTAACCGGCTCGACTGCGCAGCCTTGTGAGCTGCTATGATCTGTTGATTTAAGAAGCCATCGGTTAGAATTATCTTTCGTTTGTGGTTACTTCCACGCTAGTTTCCACATCGCCACTGGATGAAGCAGGAACTGCGACACTCTGTTTTTACTCGGCCATTTTCCAACTAACAAGTGCGAAATTTCAAACTTTTGCTTATAACTCCAGAACGGTTGGGTCTAGCTACATGAAATTTTGACAGCAGTTTGAGATTAATGAGTTACATGTTTGTATCAACTTTCGAGGCAATAGGTCACGTGACATTGGTTTTAGAACCCGAAAACCGCCCAGCAAGTTTGGCGTAAAAAGCGGTCTCAGTCAAAAACGGCTTAAAGGCGGTGAATCATCCAGCCAATTCCAGTGGTTTACAATAGCTAAAATTGAACTATATTTTTTGATATTTTTTGTTTTAATTTTGGGACTGCGGTTGCGAAGATATTCAACAAATACAAAAAGATGTTCCCCCGAAAAAAGTTTTTGGAAACTCTAAGTTTTGATCTCGCTAAAACCACAGTAGGCCTAATGGTTTAGAGAACTGTGGTAGGCCTAGTAGTTTAGGCCTAATTAGGCCTAACTATCTCTAAACTATTAGGCCTAATAGTTTAGAGATAGTTAGGCCTAATAGTTTAATAAGATTACATTAATCCTAATAGTTTAGAGAACTGTGGTTTTGGCGGGAAGATCAAAACTCAGAGTTTCCAAAAACTTTTTTCGGGGGGACATCTTTTTGTATTTGTTAAATATTTTTGCAAACGCAGCCCCAAAATCAAAACAAAAAATATAAAAAATTATAGTTCAATTTTAGCTATTGTAAACCACCGGAATTGGCTGGATGATTCACCGCCTTTAAGTACGGCAAAAAATATTTCATAGGGTTATATGTCTCAAGATACCCTTTCATCCCAACCAACCCACTTTTGGCCGCGATGAGGTTTATTTCTATTTTTTTCCTTTTTTTCCTTTTTTCCTTTTTTTTCCTTTTTTTTCTTCCTAATTTTTGTACGCTCTTCTTCTCCTAAACCACAACACATCGAAATCTAATTTTTGTGTAAAGTTGTTGAGCTGCAAGTGCAATTTTGTCTCCCGAAGTTTTTTGGGGCAACTCCACCGGGAACCCCCGAAAAGAGGGCCCCAAAAACCCATTTTGTGAATGGTTCAAGCTAGAGTTTTACTTTTTTTGACATCAGTAGGTATTTAACGCACAAATATTTTGACACAGTTTGGGGGTGCCACCCCCCCGGGACCTCCCCCAATGGACCCCCCAAAAATCAATTTTTTGAACGGCTTAACTTAGAGTGCCAGTGTTTTATGATATCAGTAGATATTTAACAGACAAACATTTTGACATAGTTTGGGGGTGCCTCCCTCCCCCGGGCACCCCCCAAATGGACCCCCACAAAAATCAGTTTTTTGAATGGCTCAAGGTAGAGTTCTACTTTTTTTTGATATCAGTAGATACTTAACAGACAAATATTTTGACATAGTTTGGGGGTGCCACCCCCCAGGAACCTCCCCAAATGGACCCCCAAATATCAATTTTTTGAACAGCTCAAGGTAGAGTTTTACTTTTTTTTGATATCAGTAGATATTTAACACACAAATATTTTGACATAGTTTGGGGGTGCCACCCTCACGGGACCCCCCCAAATGGACCCCCCAAAAATCAATTTTTTGAATAGCTCAACTTGAGTGCCAGTCTGTTTTGATATAAGCAGATATTTAACAAACAAATATTTTGGCATAGTTTGGGGGTGCCACCCCCTGGGACCCCCCAGATGGGCCCCCAAAGATCAATTTTTGAACGACTCAAGCTAGGGTGCCAGTGTTTTATGATATCAGGACATATTTAACAGACAAATATTTTGACTCCACTTTCCAGGAGGTTCCATAATCAGATATTTTTGAATAATTGCTGATTTTACGGTAGACAAAAAGTACTTTTGAGCGTCACAGCATTAGCTATGCGTCGGTCGTTCACTGGGTTTGCTGGCAAACTACCATCTAGTGTTTTCTCTGGGTTTATATAGTTCTCTGTGCTGAAAGTGTTTTTTTTTTTTGACACCAACAAAAAGATTTTGGTTTTGGTAGGCTAGACTATAGGAAAGGTTTAGGACGTTGGGTGAGCAGGGGTGCCGATCTTTGTTGAGCATTGGGGGGGATAACTTGCAATTTTATCCCAATTTTGCCCTATTTTCAACTTTGGGGGATGAACCTTGACCACGATTATTTTCAGGTGAGCAAATTAAGTGAATACCAAAAAAAAAGGTCTTGACCAAAAGAAGGAAAACTTTATTCCCCAAATTCTAGAGGAGACCTGCGCTCAAATGCACACCAAAGTCAAATTATTGGGGGGATGCAGATGCAGACTATGGTCAAATTATTGGGGGGGATGCAGTCAAATTATTGGAGGGATATATCTCCCCATCCCCCCTTTGGGTTTTGGCACCCCTGTCAGTGAGAAGGTGAAACAAAGGCAGACAAATGTAGAAGAAACAGATTTGTGGGAAACAATCATCAGAGTAGAGGTACAAAACAAAGCCTAGCGATACACCTTCCCTGTACGCAATAGGCTTATGGTAATGGTACAAGCCAGGCGCGTAGCCAGCATTTGGAAAAGGGGGGGGGGGGCTTTTTTGAAAGAGTAAGAAAAGTGCAAACAACCTTGACCCGAATTTTCATTGCTCTTGAATCAGAATCACACGGCTTGTCCGAAAATTGAGACAAAATTTCTCGGAAGCTCGGAAATTCCAACGTTTTTTCAGCCCAAAAACAGGTGGTCTCCAAAAAAAGGTCTTCACCGAAATTGAGACTGATTTTCCGGCCGAAATCGGAAATTCTAACGTTTTTTCAGCCCAAAAACAGGTGGTCTCCAAAAAATAAAAGGTCTTCACCGAAATTGAGACTAATTTTCCGGCCGAGATCGGAAATTCTAACGTTTTTTCAGCCCAAAAACAGGTGGTCTCCAAAGAAAAAAAAAGAAAAAAAAGGTCTTCACGGAAATTGAAACTGATTTTCCGGCCAAAATCAGAAATTCTAACGTTTTTCAGCCCAAAAACAGGTGGTCTCCAAAAAAAAACAAGAACAAAAGGTCTTCACCGAATTTGAGACTGATTTTCCGGCCAAAATCGGAAATTCTAACGCTTTTTCAGGCCGAGTCACGACATGCACTTCACAACTTTGGCACCCAATTTTCTTTGGGGGGCTGTTTTCAATTTTTCACCAAAAATCGGCCTCAAAAGCACCAAAAACGTGCGATTTTTGCATACTTCACAAGCCAATGGGGGGGGCTCGAGCCCCCCCGCCCCTTCTGGCTACGCTACTGGTACAAGCCCAAGGCTAGACAACAGTTTTTACTACACATGCGCTTGCATTTTATTTTCAGAGTGAAAGAGTTGGTTCAGTGTAGCCTATTCGTCAACAGGTAATGGCATCAAGAATTAGGCTTTCGGTCCTATGTCTGGACTTCAAGTAGCAATATTTTTGGAAGTGGCTATTTTGCCTCTGCAGGCAAAATAGTGTTTTTCCTTTTTTTGGCTTAGTTAGGATTTGGGTTAGGGTTTGGGTTAGGGTTTGGGTTAGGGTTTGAGTTAGGGTTTGGGTTAGGGTTTGGGTTAGGGTTTGGGTTAGGGTTTGGGTTAGGGTTTGGGTTAGGGTTTGGGTTAGGGTTTGGGTTAGGGTTTGGGTTAGGGTTTGGGTTAGGGTTTGGGTTAGGGTTTGGGTTAGGGTTTGGGTTAGGGTTTGGGTTAGGGTTTGGGTTAGGGTTTGGGTTAGGGTTTGGGTTAGGGTTTGGGTTAGGGTTTGGGTTTGGGTTTGGGTTAGGGTTTGGGTTAGGGTTTGGGTTAGGGTTTGGGTTAGGGTTTGGGTTAGGGTTTGGGTTAGGGTTTGGGTTTGGGTTAGGGTTTGGGTTAGGGTTTGGGTTAGGGTTTGGGTTAGGGTTTGGGTTAGGGTTTGGGTTAGGGTTTGGGTTAGGGTTTGGGTTAGGGTTTGGGTTAGGGTTTGGGTTAGGGTTTGGGTTAGGGTTTGGGTTAGGGTTTGGGTTAGGGTTTGGGTTAGGGTTTGGGTTAGGGTTTGGGTTAGGGTTTGGGTTAGGGTTTGGGTTAGGGTTTGGGTTAGGGTTTGGGTTAGGGTTTGGGTTAGGGTTTGGGTTAAGGTTTGGGTTAGGGTTTGGGTTAGGGTTTGGGTTAGGGTTTGGGTTAGGGTTTGGGTTAGGGTTTGGGTTAGGGTTTGGGTTAGGATTAGGCTTAGGGCTATTTTAGCACTTGTGGCATATTAATAACATGGGGCTATTTTGCCTCCACTGCCATATTTTTTTGTTTTATTTTAAGGGCATTGCCTTGCGGACATTCGGTGGCCTTTAAGTTGTGATATGGAAAAGTTGTTTCGTAGCACTTGATGCAAAAGTAGGGCAAATTAGATTTACCCAATTCAGTAAACTCTTTAATTGACAGTTCAGAACAGTTTTGGTGAAGCCATTTCTGGCAAATATCACAGTAGGTGGCATTTTGATTGGATTTACAAGAATTTGCACAGACAATGCAAGAAAATTTCGAAAGCATAAACAAAAACAGTTAAAAATATCACCATAAAATCTGTTAGTTCATATATTCATAACGGCTTAAAGTAGGCTATTTCAATTACAGGCGGTTGTATGACGTTAAGCTGTTAAGAGCCTTAAACCCTCTGGCCAGCATCCAAAGTACCGTAGTTCAGATAAAATTGCCTGGAAATTAGAATAATACTTGAGGAGTGTCTTCTACGCGATTTATCTATGTGTTTTATATTAACTTTAGCATACAATTGGCTTAAATGGCTTAAATCATGCTTGACATTGGCTTAATTCTATTTGAATAAGGAATAAGGCCTATAGTATCTGGGTGACATACTTGAATAAGTTGAATTAGATCTGTAGCCTATTCTGTAGTAGATGTGTAGTTATGATGAAAGGCAATCCTGAGTGCCAAATATGTAATCAAGAGGTATGCGACGAATCCAGCCTAGGCTGTGATTGGTGCGATTCCTGGTACCATTCCAATTGCCTTAAAATACCAAAAACTGTGTTCAAGTTTGCTGCTTATTGCTGTAGAATTAGTACCTCTGTTGAGTATTAATTTTATTTCTGTAAAGCTATTTGAATGTTACTTTGGCCCCTTAGTCAGATGCATTGACACTTGTTGGTGTTATCTCAAAGGGGATATAAATTGCAATTATTATTATTATTATTATATGGGAATGAAATAATGCAAAATATAGCAGAAGAACTCTATCAGGAACATAGTATTTGATTTTAGATATTATTCCAATTGAACAGGAAATTTTTGATTGTAGATAAGCGATATGGGAACCAAAAGTTAGTTTATTATCAAGATAAATACCTAAATATTTTACAGACTCAACTGCAGAAATTTGACAAGAATCAATAGTTATTTCGAGATTTGGAGCTTGTTGTCGTGTTTTTAGAGGTATTGTTAACGCTTTGGATTTTAGGGCATTCAGGATGAGTTTATTAGCATTTAGCCAGTTATTAACTCTTAGTAACTCTGAGTTTATTAAATATTCCAAATTGGGTATAGTATTTGCATTAACGCAGATGCATGTGTCATCAGCAAATAAACGAGGATTAATAAGAATACTGTTTTCTAAATCATTTATATAAATAAAAAATAGCAGAGGTCCAAGCGTTGATCCTTGTGGTACCCCATTGTTGATATTAAGAGGTGTGGAGCAATAGTTATTGATAGCAGCACTTTGTTTCCGGTTAGTTAGGTAGGATGATAATAAACTGTGTGCAACACCTCGGATCCCGCAATGATTAAGTTTACTGAGTAAAATAGTATGATTGACAGTGTCAAAAGCCTTTTTAAGATCAAGAAATATTAGTCCAGTGTAGTGATTATTACCCATGTTTTCGTAAGCTGTGGTGACTATGTCCGTGATAGCATGAGTGGTATTAAATCCAGGTCTAAAACCATATTGATTTGGTGATAAAACTTTATGCTTATCAAAAAAAGAAAATAGTCTTTTATAAATACATTTTTCAAATATTTTTGAAAAACTTGACAAGATTGAGATAGGGCGATAATTAGACATCAGTAGCTTATCCCCGGTTTAAAGACAGGAATGATTTTTGCCTCTTTCATGCTATTAGGGAAAAGTACCAACTCAAATGAAAGGTTAATAAAATAGGAGAGGGTTGGAGTGATTACAACAGCAGCGGTTTTTAAAAGAAAAGATGGTATATTATCAAGACCAGACGACTTTCCTGTTTTTAAACCAGCTAGAGCATTATAAACTTTACTCGGGGAAGTGGGTTCCATAAATAAATGATTCTTGTACTTGTTTTTGTAGGAAATTTTTGTGATGAACAAAAGAGTGACTAATGGAATTGAAGGTACTGGTGTTCATTAAATTTTCCGCAATGTTGCAGAAATAATTATTGAAGTTTTCTGCAATTTGAGAAGTAGAATCTAGAACATTATCATTTACTTGAATTCAAGTTGGTGAGTATTTCAATTTAGTTTTGGTTAGTAGTAAATTTATCACTTCCCAGGTTTTGCGTGGCTTTGATTTGTTTTGATCAAACTGTTGCAAAAGAAAATGTTTCTTTGCAGCAAATTTTGTTTTGTTGAGCTTATTGGCAAATTTTTTGTAAAGAAGACGAGACTCGTTATTGCCGTTAAGGAAATGCATCTTATACATTTTTTGTTTTTTTACGAATAGAATTTAAGATGTCTTTCGTTATCCAGGGCCTCGTGTTCAATCCTTTGTTTTTTTCGAGAAATTAATTTATTCGGATAATGCTTGTTTATGACATTCTTAATAATTTGGATAAAAATTTGAAAAATTTCATTAAAGCTGTAATAATTAATTTCTTTCGTAGCTAAATTTGAATTAAATTCAAATAAAGAATCCTCCAGATCAGAAATAAAGTTATCTTGGCGAAAATTTGTTAAATCACGAACCATTTGTTTCATGCCAATTTTTTCACATTTTCCAGACGAAGGGTCAAAAACAGTGCAGAAAACAGGATAATGAACGCTTAAATCGTTTTGTATAATCCCAGGTAAAATACAATGATGAACGTCATTGGTAAGTATATGGTCTAATATAGTACTAGTTGTTTCAGTAATTCTGGTTGGTTTGGTTATCAAAGGTAGAAGTCCATAGCTTTGAATCATATTTAAATAGTTACTAGCAGTGAAAGATATCGATATTTAAATCGCCAAGAACAAAGAGTTTAATGTTAGACGTTAACAATTGGGCTAGAGAATCATTAAAAGCTTCTATGAAATTAGCACAATTACTTGAGAGATGTCTGTATATAGATCCAACCAAATATTGAGAATGATTGGTACGATCCCCAAATTTCAACCATAGATCTTCACATCCAGTAACTCCAATTAACTGTTTTGATGTATTGTGAACTATACTGTTTTGATGTATTGTGAACTATAAAATACTTCGAAATGTAAATAGCTACTCCTCTGGCGTTTGTGGGCGAGTTAGAAAAATAAAATTCATAATTAGGAATCGATAAGTTGGGAAAGGGAAAGATTTGAGCTTTGTTTTACTTACACAAATTAAGTCAGGCAATTTTTCAAAAGTTTGCAGGAAATCTAAAAAAGATTCAAAATTTTTTTGCAAGGATCTGATGTTAACATGTAACAAAAAAAGCTGATTTTTGAGATTTCGGAAACATTGAGAGTCTGTATCAAAATAAGTGCACTGATATAAATTCTTAAAAACAGTATTTAGAAAATTATCGTTAATTTCAAACTGATTATCATTTAGGTTAACCGCTTGACTGGAAGACAAAAAATAATTCAGATTTTGAGTATCTACAAAAGAGCACAAATTACTCATTGAAAAGTTAAATTCAGAAACGGTATCAAAAAAGAAAAAAAAAACTTTCTTGAGAAGATGAGGCAACAAAAACAAAACATTTCAGCAATGAGCAGCAGTCAGCTGCTAAAGAATAACTTAGGTAACAAGCCATAAACTATTAATAATTTATCGTAAAAGTCAATTTATACAGTCAATAAAGATGTTAGTTAGACTTGTCTTGGATTAATCTTCTAACAGTTAATCATTACTGAAAAATAATATTTAGAACAAAAAGGACATTTCTACCGATACTTAAAGAGTACAATAAGTGGAAAATTAGCTTATACAGTAGTTCTTGTCACAAATTTCGTCAACTAATTTATCACAATTCAACTGAAAACTCATCAACACGCAGGGTAATATGCATCAACACTCTATCGCGAGCATGCATCATTAATATATAATTTTTGGCACGTTAAACTTAATGCGTTTAAGTTACCGCATATACTGGTGTATAAGTCGATCTCGTGTATAAGTCGATATGCATTTCAGACAAGAAATTGCATCATTAAAGATATTACCCGTGTATAAGTCGATTCTGCAATTTGAGAACATTTTGGAATAATTACTGGTAACTTGAAGAGCAAATCGGGTAACTGATCGAACATTTAAACACGTGCAATTAAGCAATCGCTTGCTACTGTGTACTACTATACTGTTAAGTAACTTTAACATGTTTGTATATTGCATGTATACCAGTAATAATGATATAATAAAGTAATAATGGACTTTTCTTTTCATACCACATTCAACTCGACTCAGCAGCAACATGTCTAAAAACATTACTGGTGTATAAATCGACCCCAGAAATTTTACCTTAAAATCGGGTCCCAGAAACTCGACTTATACACGAGTATATACGGTAATTTAGATTCATAAGTTCCAAAAAGTTATTCTCAAATATCATAATCAATTTAGCAATTGATCCATTCATTAATTCGAACTTTTACCCCAAATATTATTAATCCGCGATAGTGCATTTGACCTATAATGAACTAAATAAAGTTTAAACTGTAGAAATAGAAAAAATATGAGTAATTAGTCAGCAAAAACTTTATCAAACAAAATCGAAGGACGACAATTGTGCAGTCATTATCGTGAATCGGAATGAGTGATCCTAACTATTCAAATGGTGGGAGTTTAGTATCTTCAACGAACAAACAGTGTTTGCCATCAACTGCTTTCCAGTACATAGATTTATTTTCCTCTCTTGCTTCTTTAAACTTGGACATTAAAGACTTCTTATGATTCTGAAATTTTTTCGGCAGATGCTCGGTGATAAATATTGATAAATTAGAAGTTGCAAGTTCGCCTCGCTTCTGGTTGTAAGCTTTAAGTTTGAGCAATGAATCCATTATTTTCTTTTTTTCAAAAACGTTTGGTAGTTTAATGATTATAGGGCGAGTAACTTGCTTGCCTCTAAATGATATTGGGTGCCTGGGAAGTCTGTGAACATTAACTAGATGTATTTTGGCTTGGTCTATTTGAAGCACATCAAGTAGAAAATTATCAATAATGGCTTTCGATTGCTCTTTAGATTCCCATGCCTTGTTATCTTCAAACCCGTAGATAAGTAAGTTTAAGCGTTTATTGTAAAGATCAATCATGAGATGTTGTTTCCTACCTTGGTCGAAAATATAATCCATTCTCTTAGCCAGGTTGTCGAATTCTTTTTTCGAAATTTTACTGTCAAGAGCTTCAGTAAAGGTTTTATTTTCAAGCTTTTGCTTTTCCTCAAAATCATCAAATCTTTCATTCATTCTGTCAAAATTGGTCTCAATATTATCCATTCTTTTGCTGAATATTTCTAGCTTAGACTCAATGGTGTCCAGTCTCGTGTTGATTGAATCCAAAAATGTCAATATCTTGTCAAGCTTTGCTTCTACCATTTTGTACCTTCAAACTGCAGTAATGTTGATAAGATTTGTAAACAAAACGCACAGCGACTGCTGGTCTTTGCTAAAAGTTAACTGCGACAAAAAATGTCCGTACGCCAGCTTGCTTTTCTGTGAATGATTTTCTATACATTTACAGTTATTTTAAGAACTAGATTATTATCATTTGAAAGCCACTTGAAAAAATTAAATTGTTCAATCCTCCTTTTACTCACAACTTAAGTGCAAGTGATTTGGCCCTAGTAGAGGGAAGTATGGTTCATTGCCTCGTGCTATATTTTAATGGTAAATAATAATCCACTCGAAGAAATTCCTTAGAGATTTTTGTTTTGTCATGAAAATAACCAATTGTACGAGTGCATGTACGACCAGGGGCACAGGTATAGCCAGGATTTTTGGTTGGGAGGGACCAAATCGCAAGTAATGACGTCTTCAGAAATTTTAATAGAGAAACTTTTGTGGGACAAAGATATTGTAGATTTGAAGATCAGGAGCCATGGCCAGTGTGTTTGCACGTAACCAGGATTTTGCTATAGGGAGAGAACTTAAACCAAAAATAAAAAGTGCAAAAGTGTAAATTGGAGATGTGCTAAGTAAACTTGTGTAACTCAAGCCCATTACAGACGTGGGTTTGGGGGCTAAGCTCCGAGCCACTGTGCAATTTTTTGTAATCAAAACTAGCTATTTTAATGCCATTCAATCATAATTTGGACGTGATTATAGTGCCATTTGAAAGAATTAGATTTTTAACATTTGAAAGCCCATTGAAAAATTAAATTGTTTAAGCCTTGTTTTACAAACAATTTAAGTCCAAAACACGTTAAAAATCTTGCATTTTGGATTTAAATTTTGTAAGTGATTGGGCCCAGGTAGGGGAAATTAAGGTACATTGCCTCTTGCAGTATTTCAGCAGCAAGTAATAATCCACTCGAAGATTTTCCTTAAAAATTTTTGTTTTTTCATAAAAATAACCAGTTGTAAGAGCACATGTACGAGTAAATGTATTATTGAATGTGAATTTGAGGGGGCCAAGGCCCCCTCAATTCAAATTCAATAATTTGTTCAATGTGCATTTCCCCTTGCTAATTTTTTTTTCAAAAGTATTTTGTCAGTTTGTCCCATAAAAACTAATGAGATGGAAGTAGATTGTTGTTTAAAAATGGTACATTAGATGGTTACGCCTACTAACCATGTTATTGCCTGGCCTGGATTTATATTACGCGGGGCCCTTTGCACTTGGGAGATTTTCACTATTTTTTCTGCCCAATATAGGTGAATACCAAAAAAACGTCTCACCATCTGAGCGTGGAGCCCCTGGCACTGTGCCATATTATGGTAAATCTGGCCCTAGTTATTGCATTACGTACATAAAAAGATTAGATGAGGGCCTGAGATAGCAAATTTTAGGACAAAAACTCTCAATTTCTCTCGAGTTATACATTTAAATTGATTGGCAAAAATTGACTTGAGGGGGGCCTGGGACCCCTGATTGTCAATATTATTAACAAATGCTAAAAGAAAGCGTTGTGTGCAAAAAATGCGAAAAGAAACTGAAGAAACAATAGGCTTTTTGCCACAGTTTTGTCATAGATAACATTTCAATTGAGGCGGAATCCTTGGGCATCCTGGCTACGTCTATGGCTAGGGGTCTCAGGCCCCATCAATTTAAATTCAATGATTTGTTCAATGAGCATTTCTCCAGCTTGTTTTTTTCAAAGGTGTTTTGTCGCGTAAAAACTGGCAAGGTGGAGGTGAATTGTTATTGAAAAATGGTATAATAGAATGATGGTTACGCTCACTAACCATGTCTGATGTTATTGCCCAGGCTGGATCTACATTGTGCGAAGCAGAGCCACTGGCACTCTGCTTTATGATAAATCCGGCCCTGGTTTTTGCATTACGTTCATAAAAAAGTTAGATAAGGATTTGAGGTAGTAACTTTTGAGACAAAGACCCTTAACTTCACCTGGGTTGTACATTTAAATTGGTTGGTAAAAATTGAATTGAGAGAGCGCGGGCCCCCTGGTTGTCAATATTGTTGTTACTTACTGTTGTACACGAAAAATGCTAAAAGAAACTGAAGAAACAATAGGATTTTTGTCACATTTTTATCATTGGTGGCATTTCAATTGGAGTGACCCGGGTCCCCTGCCCCCATTCTGGCTATGTTTATGCTGTTGACTTTTAGTGTATAGAGTAGGGATGTGCTGATTAATCGGCATCGGCAAGTATCGGCAATTTTGGGGGGAATCGGCATCGGTAAAATATGGCCGATACTTACCAATTCTTTGAACATAATAACATTGCTAATTTTTTTCCGATCAGATCGTTTTACATCGGTATTTCTTACCAGACAAAAAACATTTTTCTTTTTATGAAAGCATTTACACATGTTACGAAAAGAAAAACTACAAATCGTTGAAGAAAAAATGAAACAAAGAAGGTTTTTAGCCAGCGCATTGCTTATTATTTCGCGCAGTTGCATATTGCGCAACACGATGGTAAAAACAGTTTATTGCATCACAGGCTTGTTTGAACAAAGCTATTGATTACAATACAATTGCTGTGGTCTTGAATGCAGCAAACAGAAAGCTTGAAAATGAAACACGTGTAAGTCTGAACTCTAAAGCTGCTGTAAAAAAGTTAACAGTATATAAACAACGATGCTGCATTTGAATTTGCAAGAGTTTCATTTCGAATATTCAAATCGCAACGTTCTGTTGATTATTCTTCTAATCGTGTGTTGTGTCTGCGAGATCGCTAGTCACCCGCAGTGATAAGCCACGGATGTTGCAAAGCAGTCGCAGTGATAAGCCACGGATGTCGCAGTGATAAGCCACGGATGTTGCAAAGATGTTGCAAATGTTGCAAAGCAAAGATGTTGCAAAGCAAAGACTTTTACGCAACTAAGCAGAATTGGTGTGACACCAAGCTACCATATGCCATTAAAGAATATTACCGCGTCGATCGAATGATGTCAGCGACATACAGTTAGTCATTTTTTAATGGTGTAGCCAATTGTTTTGCGCTTGATTTTGCGTTCAGAGTTAACACCTGCTTGTTTGTAAAGCGTTGCTTTAAACACGACTCCTCTTAAAATAACTTTGTCCAGCATACATATATATAAGTTAACTGTTCTTTTTTGTATCTCCAACTGAAGAGAGCTCAATAATCAAAGATCAGAGCAAATTATAATTTTATTCACAGTCAAATTTAGAAACCCTTAACAGTCTGTTTCACCCTTAACGGGATCATCAGAAGAGAACTTCTAAACAACATATACAAAAACAAATTGATTGGTTACACTTGAAACATAGATTTGTAAGTGGTTATTAACAAAGTAATGCGTCTGCCTGGCCTCAAAACTTTCGTCAACTGGGCCACAGAACAGCTGTGATTGGACTTTTAAGTTGAAAGGCGGGCAACATTGTGTTTCCTAAATAATACACATGCTGGGTTTGCCGTCGGTTACGTTTCAAATTTGAGTGACTCATAATTGGGTAACTTCCATTAGATTAAATTTGAAAGGTATAAGTTAAAATCATTGCAACGACTAATACGAAAACTTAAAATAGCCCCGCCAGTCGATTTATAATTTATCCGGAGAAGGGGAGTTGCGGTAAGCGCGTAAGTCTTAATCAACATTTTTTAGCAAAAATTTGTTTTAGTGCCTACATTTTGAAATTAGCTCGGAGCGTTTATTCAGCAGTCCTTCTGGTTTCGCTTTGATGATTTGCAGCTTTTCTGCCAAACAAAAGCTGCATATTCTTGCACCACAGCGATATGGAGCAGCTCCTTTAATGACGCTCCATTGGATTTGGTAATCGCAGCCTTTATTTTTGTGCTCCCAAACTCGTTTTGATAGTTCGGTACTTTTCTCTAGGCGCTGATGTCGAAACGAAGAGCTGTGGTTGTTGAAGCGTTTTTTGAAAGCAGTTGAGCACAATCCGTAATAGAGGTCCCGTTGGTTTCCAGATGAGATGGTGGCCTTGTAAATTAGGCAGCTTTTCAGGCAGTTTCCATTTAGCGGGCAGTTGGATTTGTTTTGGCAGTTGCAATTTTCTGCCAATTTGGTTTTGTCGGTTTTCCGTGGGCTTGCCACGTTAGAATTGTGTTGTTTGATTATAGCTGCCATGTTTGGCATGCAGCTATAACTGACTTTTACGCAGCTACGATTGCACATGGGGTGCAGTTTGTGGTCGGGGGGGAAGTGCTTGTCCAATAGATTTAAAAATTTTCTGCCGATATTCGTGGATACGTTATCGCTAAAAGGGGGATTAAACCAAGTAATGTTCCGTTTTCTCTGTCTTCTTCTGCTGCTGTTTTCTGTTTGAAATTCTAATTGGGACTTCGCGCGCGCGCGTAGTTCCTATGTTTTTACTCGGCCATTTTGATAGATGAGCATTAAAATTTTTTTAATTTAATGATAAATCAAAAACGGCAAAATGTGGAAAGCTGAAATTTGGACACAACATTGCAAGTTTACAAAGCATTATGCATGCCAATTTTGGGAGTCGAAGATTACAAAGCATTATGCATGCCAATTTTGGGGGTCGAAGATTACGTGATAATGATTTGGGAACCCTAAAACCGACAAAAAACGGCTATTTTTGAGCCGAAATTTTTTTATTTCGCTTTTAACAAAAAAACAGCTGAACGTGAAAAGTTGAAATTTGGACACAACATGGGTAGTGATAAACAGTGTATGCATACCAAGTTTGAGGGCTCCCAGTTACGTGACCGAAGTTTCTGAGGCGGAAAACGGTCAAAAAGTGGTAAATTTTGAAGTGGTATATCTCGGTAAGTAGTGATATTCTTTGAAAAAAATTTGTGGTTTTTGAAAACACTTATCAGTACCTTTGTAATGCTTATGTTTATTTATTTCGTATTTGATATAATTTTTCCTTATTTTTTTTTTTTCTTTGTTTTTCTTCTATCACTATCTCCTTTTAAACCACAAAACGCAGATGGATGATATTGTGGAGTGGTATAGAGTTCGAAACAAACTGGTGTGTGTCTGAAAATGGGGTGTCATGTCCGGGGATTCCCCCTAAAATGGGAGCTGGAAAATTTTGGACTTTTGAATTGTTTAATGTAGATAGGCCAAATTACCACATTTGGTGGATATTGGTGGTGACTAAAACATATTAAAAATTGGGGGCTCTGCAATGGGGGAAAATGGTTGAAATGCGTCACACAAAATTTGGAAAATTTTTTCTACTCAACTTAAGTAAATCAAATTTTCGGAATAGATTAATGAAATAAAAAGTAAATTGTTGGTAAAATTTTGGAAATCGCAATTGGGGAATATTCCCTCAATGGGTTTTTCAAATTTTTGTGGAGGTTGCATTGCACCAATCTCCCCAAATTTTCCTTTTTCCAGTTTAAAACTTTTGGGTTTTTGCAACATAGGAATGGAATTGTAAAATAAAAAAGTTCCTCAATTTTTTCTGGCTACTCCAGTAGCCTACTCCACTTGATTAGTAGCTCACTTTGTTGAAATAGTGGCAAGGTTTTTACATGTGTTGTTCATGAAAAAAATGAACTCTACCGGTATTTTGTCATGAAAGGATATTATGAAAAATTTTGTTATAAAGTTTATAAGGTAGTAATATTCCTGAGAAAAGATTCAGTTACGCAAAAGTCAATACTTACTTATGACGAAATGGTGTTGAATTTTTTCTTGAACACCATTGCAAACTTTGTCTATGAAGGTTCTTTCATTAGTTTATGTACGGTACTTTGATGAAATTGTAAAACTTTTTATGCAAGCTCTCAGTTGCAGAAATTAGGGCTTTTCATTTTAAGGCTGTTTAAGAAAACTTTTCAAGTTTTTAGCACCTCAATGGACGTATTAATAACTAGGCTAGCCAATTATCATTTACCATGGAAGTGGCTATTTTGCCTGTAGAGGCAAAATAGTGTTTTTCCTCTGTTTGGGTTAGGGTTAGGGCTTAAGTTGGGATTAGGGTTAGGGCTATTTTGGCACTTGCGGCAAAATAGCCGTTAGGACTGTTAAAAAATACTAGTCGTTAAAAAAAAGCCGTTAGGACTATTTTTCCTCCAAATGGCAAAATAACATGGGGCTATTTTGCCTCTGCATACATGAGGCTTAACATGGGGCTTAACATGAGGCAAAATAGCCACTGCTTTTTTGTATAGGCCTACTGTAATATTCGCAGTAAAGTTGGTTTTTAGGATGGGATAACCTATTTAAGTATTTCAGACTTAGAAAAGTTTGTGGCCTATTACAATGTCAATAAATGAATCTTTTTAGTTGGCTATCAGGCTATAGGTTAAACATACTGGTAATATAGCTTACTGGTATGCACGTTGGTGTATTGTCACATACGGTACCTACTAGGATAGCCTAGGTGAAATGTTAATGTTATCTGTTATTGATTGTAGAACCAAGAATATGATTGTAAGATGTTGACTAATATGCCTGGTGAAAATGCTGTCATGTATGTATTGGTAGTGTTTGTACAACGACTTGAAATTTTGTTCAAAGTGTCTGTTTTCCCACTAGTGCCAAAATATTACCGTACTAAGTTGTATTTTGCAACCCCAGATCATGCGAGCAGGATTGTCATAAAAAAACATTGCTTTACTTTTTGGCCATGCTGCTGACTGGAAGTGGAATGATGGAGAAGGTAGGCTAGCATAATGCTGTTGATAATGGCATAAGCTGTTCCTTACGTGCAATAATATGACTCATAGGCCTGGCACTGGCAATAATGCCTGATGCTGTTAGGTACTCGATACTGGCAACTGCTGTTTAATAAACAAACAAATCGAGAAAATAGTTGGAGGTTACCAACCAAGTGAGTATAATGGTATACAGTATAATGTATATTGCCAAATTGCCCTAAACAGGTCTACAGTTGGCTAGTAGGCCACAAGTATGTAGTGGTACCGGTATGGCAATCCCAACCCTGCAATGCATGTTTAAAACACTTAGTCGAGTTGTTAGAACTGTTGCCCATGATCTTGTTTCATTAAATAACTTTTAAATTAAATGCCGGTAAGGGTTTAGGCAAGACAGTTGTTGTAATGACCTAGGTAATGACTATATCACTGCAAATTTTCAAGTTAAAGAGAATAACATGAGAATGAGAAATATTCATCCGTGCTTTTTTCAGTTGCTTTTTTAGCGGTTAACATTAGGGTTTTAAGTTAGGGTTGGGGTTCGATTTGGGAATAGTTTTAGAGTAAGCATTTGAATTTGGGTTAGATTTGAGTCAGAATTAATAAAAACTTGATGAAAATTTCCTGTGAAATAAAGCTTTCCTATTTCCTATAAATTGCCTTTTTCTGCTGATGCTTTTACTAATGCAGTAGTTGGTAGAATGTTGCCAGCTTCCAGATTTGTCATCTTTCTCTATGCCCCTGAGGAATGGCATTTCTAACAAAATCAATTTAGAGTGTGTGATGAGAATCATTTTTTTTTATGTAACTTTTGATTGTTTTGTTAGGCTTTTGTTTTGAGTTTTTTTTTTATTAATTCTGGTCCAATATAACGTTAACCTGTTAACCCAAATTCATTTAGTCGAAAAGTTTGGACTAGTTCTCTGTTTTCTCAGTTTCCAAAGTGTTTGATGGACATTTGACATGGAGCCAAAGGCTGTAGTAGTGTTTGGTTTTTAATTATTTTAAGTGAATTCAATTTACCACCAAAAGTTTTTGATTAAATTTTTGTTTTACGCCTCCTCAAAATGCATTTCCTTGGTAACACAACAGAAAAAAAAAAAAAAAATAGCCATAACTTCGGAACCGCTCATGCTAGATGCAAAATTTTTTTTCTAAAGATGCAGAATACCCAAGTTCCTATCTACTCTCAATACATTATATTAGTCTAACTGCTCAATTTTTCAAGTAGAATCAAGAAAACAGTTTTTTTACTAATTTTATTAAATTTTCTATGATATATCTCATTGCATAGAGGAGTTGTGGAATTTTTCTGGTAATGTATAGTAACTTTTTATTGGCTGTACTGTTATTAAAGTAATTATTGTATTAGAACAAATATTGATTGGTTCTTAAGGTGTTCTCTGACAAGATAGCTAGCACTGTAAGTGTGAAAAGCAGTAAAATTGTGACGGAAGTCTAATGTTTAACTTATTATCAATCACTGCTGCATTTTGTTAGTTTCACATGTTATTTCTGTTGACTTTGAAAAATGTTGAAATGTCAATAAAAATATGGTTGTTCTCTGCCCACAAAAGAAAATAATTTTGACAGAACTGCATTTCTCAGTACAAAATCGTTTGCAGTTAAAGACTTGCTCAACTGCTCATGAATTCTAAAAGTTAGCATGCAAAACTTCAAAAAGTAGAAAAGAAAACGCTAATGAAAAGCAACAGGTGCTGCTGAAAAGACTGCGTTTAAAGTAAAGGGATGGTGCTTAAAGTATGCTTTTGACTAATACTCTATCAGGGTTTAATCAAAAAATTTTTAAATCACCTGGTGCATACCATGCACTGGATTGTTTTTCAAAAACGCAAGTAAATCATAACTCTAGATTACTGAAGACAAATACAGGGTAGGCCCTAAGTCCTGCACCAAAGCATTTAAAGCAGTCCTGATAAGTTAATTGAACTGATAAATGCAAACAATGTTTCATTACTCTATAAAAGAACATGTACTTGAATTCTATGGCCAAGAAAAGAAAAAGATATCTTACCCTGTTGATTTTGGAGTGTTTTACATCACTCGCCACATATTTTTTTGTGTACATTGCACAACTTTTAATCCATCCTATGCATTGGGATGTATCTGAAAATCTTAAATAAGTTTGATTAACAGCTTGCAATTAATCCAAAGTTATTAAGGGTTTTAGTATTGCTTTGTGATGAAAATGAAGTCAGCTTATCGTGTATGTGATTGAAGTTTTATTGGATTAAAGGGTAATTGACTCATGTTCAACACTCTTGATGATGTATTGCATATCTTGAAGCAGTTTACAATTCCAATGCAGTAAAACCAAAAAGTCTCAATGCTCTGTCTAGAAGCAAGTTTAACAGCAATTGATTTCGGACTCTTTAATTGTTACACTTTCAGCAACCACTAATACTGCTGAAGCTCTTTGTTCTGCTCTTGGATGCTGGCTGACTTGGACATGTCATTTCAAAGTTTTCTTCATCGTTTTAAGTGCTGATAACAATATTAGTTTTATTTCTAGTATTTATACTTTTGGCTTTAGATCTTTTTGCTGTTAAACATTTATTCCTTTTTTCTACTCTTTACTTGTGAACTAATCTCTTCAGAAATTTTTTTGGTTTTCGCATTCTTTTTCATGATAATGTCTTTTTTGGCTTTTATTGTTGTAAGCATAGGTGGGCACAAGTCCGTTAATCGTTAATCCGTTAATAACGAAGCTAACTTTTTCATTAAATCGTTAATCCGTTAAAAAGTTTTTTCATGTTAGCGGACTAAATTAACTTCCGTTAAGTGCTGTTAACGGACTGAAGTAACTTCCGTTTAGGTTCTGTTAATTTCCGTTAAGGTTTTTATCGTAAATATCTTGCAGCTTCGTTGTGCATTTGAACTTGTTTTTATCTTGAAGTTAGATTAGACTGTAAAATGTAACTTCCAAAACACAAAAAGACCACCATAGCGGTAAATATTCCCTTACAATCAGCTCAACAGCGTCAATACGTGTTCTAGAAGCGAGTGAATAAAACTAAATGTAAATTACACGCAAAATGTTAACGGATTAACGGACTTTATTAACTTCCGTTAATTAAAGCTGAAAATAACGGATTAATGTTAACGGAGGTGTGAAGTTTGTTAACGGACTAGTGGTTAACGAAGCTAACGTTTTGCATTAACTTGCCCACCTATGGTTGTAAGCATTAGAAGTCTTCTACTAATGTCAAGTGACTTGTTACGCATTGCTTGTAGTTTAAACTTTGCAGATGCAGCACAATATATTTGTGTACAGCTTTCTAGAAACACTTGTTTTGACTCTTGAGTTTGCCTGGTTTTCCAAAGATTTTAATACTGCATGAATCCAGCAGAACATGCTGCATTATTTTGTTTCTTTGTGGGAAGAAAGCAGCCAAATCTTACTAAAGTTTTGAACATTTTATCAGCAAAAAGAATTAGTTTGTTTTCCTAAATAGTATCATGATGCCTACCAATAGCATGTTAGCTTTGGAGCGTACTATACTATACCTATTTAGTAATTGCTAAACGTAGGCATAACAAGCATGTTATTGTCCAAAGCCGAAATACTCTGCCTGTTTAGAACAATCGCAAAGAATTAAGATGTGAAAATAACAAGAATACAGTATGTGATTATAAATTAGTTGATACATTAAATTCTGTCGTAGTGATCTTGCGCTTTTCAACACTTACAGGTCTAGGTATCCTATCTGTGAACAGTGTGAAAATCAATTAACATGTTCTAATACAGCAATTACTCTACAATGACAGTATAGCGAATATAACGTTACCATCTACACAAATTCCACAACGCTTCTATGCAATGAGATATAGGCTATTATAGAAAACTCATAAAATTAGTAAAAAACCTGTTTTCTTGATTTTGATTGAAAAATTGAGCAGTTAGACTAATATAATGTATTGAGGAAAGATAGGAACTTGGGTATTCTGTATCTTTAGAAAAAAAATTTTGCATCTAGCATGAGCAGTTGCGATTTTAATTTTTGTCCTGTTGCGATAGAAACGCATTTTGAGGAGGCGTATAACAAAAGTTTAATCAAAAACTTTTGTTGGTAAATTGAATTGGTGGTTGAACCACTACTTTTGCGAGAGTTCCCAAGAAATTGAAGGAAGTCACCAACGTTTGGTATGGCCTAATACAGACCCACCAAAATGTACGGGAGAATACTAATATAGCTGCTGGGCAGGTGTTCCAAAAGCTTGTAATTTAGTTATTGCGTTACTTACTAACTTTTCTGGATCTTAAAGGCAGTGAATCATCCAGCCAATTTTGGTGGTTTACAATAGCTAAAATTGAACTATAATTTTTGATATTTTTTGTTTTGATTTCGGTGCTGCGTTTGCAAAGATATTCAACAAATACAAAAAGATGACCCCCGAAAAAAGATTTTGGAAACTCTAAGTTTTGATCTTCCCACCAAAACCACAGTTCACTAAACTATTAGGCCTACTGTAATCTTATTAAACTATTAGGCCTAAGTATCTCTAAACTATTAGGCCTAATAGTTTAGAGATAGTTAGGCCTAAACTATTTAGAAATAAACAATCTCTAAACTATTAGGCCTACCACAGTTCTCTAAACCATTAGGCCTACTGTGGTTTTGGCGGAAAGAACAAAACTCAGAGTTTCCAAAAACTTTTTTTGGGGGAACATCTTTTTGTATTTGTTGAATATCTTTGCAACCGCAGTCCCAAAATTAAAACAAAAAATACCAAAAAGTATAGTTCAATTTTAGCTATTGTAAACCACTGGAATTGGCTGGATGATTCACCGCCTTTAAAGGTTTGGTTGATGGTAGTAAGCTATTGTTTGAATAAAATTTGGGTTTAGAGGTGAATCTAAAGGGCTGTTTGTTTAGGATGTTCGCTTTTGGTGTGAGGTAATTGACAAGGTTTGTTTGGTTAAGGATTGTGCGAGCAGAATTCTTTGTTATGTTTGACGTTGCTGCTAAGTTGCTCTCTCTGGCTAATGTGGTATTTTTAGGGTTTTTTGATGAGAAGATGTGGTCGTTTGAAACTTCAAAAATTAATTTTTTTGTAAGTCTTAGGTATCGATTGAGAGTTGTTGAAGTTGACCAAGAAAAGAATTGGATAAAGTGGGTTGTGGTCTTGCACAATTGGATGGAGGTTAAGTGTGGTCATTAAGCCGAATTTCATGAGTGGGCTGGCGTTTTTATTGGGCATGGACGATTTGCACATATTTGGAAAATGTATTGGCAGACTATGCAACCAAATAAAGGGAGTTTTTTGTTTTGTTTGAGTGTAATGAAATGAAGATGAGGAATGGTGGCATTTTTTGTTAAGTTTTTTCAGGGTCAGTGTTGAATCTGAATTTAGGATTTGCGTTTGATGGAAGGTTAGGTTTAGTCTTAAGAGTTAATGTTAGAGGTAATAAAACTTTTAGACTTGTATATGTTTCCTGGTTGCCGAACTGCTAGATTGGCATTGGCCATACCTGTAGTGACATTTTGAATTACTTTTATTGTTTTTAATTGTGCTATGAAGTTTCTGCATTGTTGAAAAAGTTTAAGTGAAATTTTGTGTGCAAGGTTGCTGGAATGCTGGGTGCAGTCCTTGTTAAAAATGAAGTAAGATTTATTTCTAAGAACTCATTTCAAACTTTAATCATTAACAGTGTTGCCAACGGCTTGTTACTGCAGAGGAATTCCTGGAAAGGAAGTTTTTTTGTGTGTGAATGATGTGGAGATGAGACTCGACAACTTCTTAAATGCTTCGTCATCAAGCAGGTATATAAAGGAAGTTTTGGTTCTGTAATATTTATAGTGTTTATTTGTTTATACATGTTGCATCTGAGAATGTAGCCCAATAAAACTGTTGCTGGCGTTGAATCTTTTCCTATCAAAATGTAGCATAGGCGTAGCCAAGATTTTTGATTGGGGGGAGGGGGCAAACCACAAATCACATAGGTGAAGGCCAAAAAAAAAAGTCTTCACAGTCCGATTTAGGATTTTTGATTGTGGGGGACCGAAATTTAGTTGGAGACGAATTCAGGATTGGGGGTAGCCCAAGTTACAACCTTTAAGCGAAGACCAAAACAATAAAACAGCAAAAAAAGATCTTCACATACCAAAGGGCCGATTTTGTCCCGAAAATCAGGTGAAGATCAAAAAAAAGGTCTTCACGGACTAAAGTCAGGTTGGAATCAAAACAACTAACGCAACTGAAGGAAGATTAGTCTCTTTCGGCACAGATTTATCATGATTGGCATTGCAATTGGGAGGGTTCCGGGCCCCCTAAACCCTCCCCCCTGGCTACGTCTATGAAATGCAGTTTAGTTACAGTAAGTGATGTTATCATAGATTTTGTTCATTTTTTTACACTGGTAAACTCTTAAATGCCTTTGTAAAATTAGTAACTGAAACAAATTAAACGTCTAAACATTAAAAGTCTGACCTGTAAATGTCAAAACATTGCAATTAAATTATTATTGAAAAATGATTTGAATAATTCAACGGACTTGGAAATCTTGCCAGTTTTTTTTTGTCGGATATGGTTAAGCGGGTGCAGAGTTTTGCTTAGCCCATCGTGGCTTGGTTGGTTTGGGGGCTGCTCTGAGGCTTCATTGTTTGATTTTTTTCAATGTTTTGAGTTGAAAAAAAAGCAATTTTCCTACACATTATTTGAACTTCCAGTCATGTCATGTTTTAAAAATAATTTTTGGTATCGTATGCTGAACATTGTTTCTAGTGGATCTTTGGATGGTGAAATGTATTTTGGTTGCATTGTAAAAAGTATTATTTACATTGCAGTGTCGTCAATGGAAAGTTCTGCGCGGTTGGTGTTCCTCGGTGCAGATTGCATGGTGACAGATCGCAAAAGGATTTATAAACAAAGATCACATTATTTTTCAGGGTTAAATTTGTTTTGGAAAGTTTTGGATTTTCTGTTTGTTATTTCTGTTTTTTTGTTGGGGGGGGGTTGCTGTTATTTAATTTCTTGTTGTAATGCATTTTTGTGTTATTGTAAACACTTATGTCGCTTAAGAGGGGGTGTTTTAAGAGTTAAAATATAACTCACGGATTAGCACAAAGTTTTAAAAATTGCCAAAAGTAAGCAATAAAATTTGATCGCTTGTTGAAGCGTGCTAACAGGTTTCATAAAAGAATTATATACATATTAGGAAGTTTCAAAATTGTACCACTTTTAAATCTCATTGCGGCTCAGCAAATTTCTGGTGGAGTTTTCGCAGCTAATTACGAATTTGATATTATTTTTGATTATGACGTCATATTGAGGGTTCAGGACTCCATTTTTACGTCATTTTTCGACTTCTGCGTTTTCTCGAAAACTATACATCGTGGAACCTTGATATTTACATCAAACGACGCAGAATACATGATTTGCTATCAGTGTTCAATAGATAAAAATGGTGTATCTCCAACAGAAAATAAGCTATTTACAGTAGAAAAAAGGGATTTCCACAAGTTGCTGGATATGATGTCACAAACATCAAAAAACACTGACGCAATGAAGTTTACTTGTTTCCAATCGCTATTTCGACTGAAAACCAGCATTTATGCGTTGTAGATAACTGGAACTGGGTTGGTGTTTTGATTTAGAGGGAATAGGTAAAGGCTGGGATTAATCGGGCCAAAATAATGGGGAAACTCCCAGAATTGACTCTATTAAAGCGTTTTTATGCAGATGGACCAGCAAAGTGATTATTTTATTATCATGATTTTTTTTGCCATATCGTCAGTTGATATGTTAAGTCGAAGTCTGTCCTATGAGCTCTCCATGTGGTTATCACATAACTGCTTCTCAGCTATTCTTGAAGTATAGAGTCTCCAATTTATTTTTTGGTATTTGATTTTATCGTTGCGGGAAAACTTAAGCATTTTTAAATTTATAATTCCTACACTTCTTGAGTTGGTTTCCCTACATAGCTGTTATATATACTCAGTATTTAAATTGTAAAGTTTTGCATTGGGGGAAGCTTTTTCAGCGTTGACTGAACCTTAGTGAACAACAGGCACGTAGCCAGGATTTTTTGATAGTTTGTTCCGTAAAAGAACTTGACCCAAATTTTCATTGTTACTGACTTGGATTGATGCGATTTTTCAGTGAAAATTAGGTGATCTCCAAAAAAAAAAGAAAAGGTCTTCGCCGAAATCCGAAGGCTTTTTCTGGCCGAAATCGAAAATTCAAGTGGCTTTTCCGGCCAAAAACATGTGATCTCCCCCAAAAAAACACTAACTTTTTCCTCCCACAAACCAACGCTAAAATCTCGATGGGGGGACGCTCAATCTCGATGGGAGGACGCGTGCCCCCCATCCCCCCTACAATTTAAATACTGAATATTCTTTCGGGCTTAATTGGTGTAAAAATTTCTTGAAAGCTCCCTCAGCAAGGCCTGTGGAGTCGTGTTGTAACAACGAAGCCATTGCATCTTAGAATTTGTATGAAACTTCAATATCATAAAAAATAAGTAAAAGGATCTTATTAAGAGTTTAGGAGCTTCATCATTTATTGACTATTTTTTCCATTACTTTTTACCAAGATAAATCTGGTGCTGGTACGAAGTAGTTTTTAAACAAATTTCTCCTTCAGAGTTACATGACTCCTTACTGTCCGTAGGCATATCATCCTACGAACATCTTGGAAGGGAAAGAATATACAGTGTTTATTGTTCTATAAACTTTCTATCTTTTGCATTTTTACATGTTTAGCATTGAGCATTACACAATTTTTAGCTGCATTTTTTTTCGGAAATGATTTTAAAAGGCAGTTGCAATTGCATGTTGGACTAAGTTGTAGCCCTTTAAAATATGTTGAAAAAATGCTACGAGATTAGAACACACAAATTCATGCCGCAGCATGAAAATCAGTCGTGTAAATTTTGTCCGCATAAAATTGGGAAAACACTGCTATCTGCTTATGCTAATTGTTGAAAATGTAACTATCTGTGGTACAACTTTTGGTACCAGTGTGTCACTTCAAAGAGGCAGCAAGGTCAACTTTATTGTCATTTATTGTAAACTTTGTAATGTACAGCATATTTTTTCTATGTGCATATATAAAAGAACAAGATTACAGCGCTGGTTCATTCATGGTACTGGTATGAAATTCGTTTATAGCAGTGCAGTACTGTTAAAAAAATGAAACGTCAAATTGTACATAAAAAATCTGAAATTGCATGCATCTTTAGTTGAGAAGTACCAATGTTGTCACTATACCAACACCTGGGCCCGAAAAAATATCCAGTATTTCTAACAGCTATGTTGCGAAACCAACTCGTTTTTGTTAAAGTTATTGCCCCAAAGAATAGTAATAATAGTTAAGGTATATTGGAGTAAAAAGGGTATAGGAATTAGAAATTTAAAAGTTATAAGTTTCACCGCAAAGGTAAAATTGAACATCAAAATTGCCATAAAAAAAAACATTGCCCATTTTATGTTTTTGCACTGCTAATTTATATGCCGCATTTCAAAAATTATTAATTTTTATCGAAATAGGCCTAAAATTAAGTTATTTGCAAAACCATGCAAAATTTTGGAGTGCTAGGAGCGGAGCTCTCAGGCCCCCGAACACAGCCCCCCAATTGCAGAATCTGGTTACACGGCTTACTGTAAACGAGTGCTACTATGTTTTCAAGTTTTATAATCTTCCAATGAGAAGTTATTGAGCTGGGCAAATAACAACTGCCATCTACTATAATGAAGTAGCACCGTTATCTTTAAAATATAACCTTTTGCTGCTTCCTATACATTATAAAAGGTAACACCACGAAATTCCGCCCCGGGTGTCACCATCCTCAGCGACGCCACTGATTGTTAACAGGCGGCGTGAGGCGCTAAATAGTGGATGATACACACAGTTTTGATTACAACGGCTTCTGCGTAGTTTGGGGTGTCTGGTTTGGGCTTGAGGTGGTGCAATGTTTCTGTGTATTTGTTGGAATTGTACATTCAGTTTGCTGCCTGTTCGGAAGCACCAAGTACCCTAGAGACAGTATTTAAATTGTAGGGGGGACGCGGGGGATGCTTTCCCCCATCGAGAGTTAGCGTCCCACCATCGAGGTTTGGCGTCCCCCCAACGAGATTTCAGCGCTGGTTGATTAGCCAAAAAAGGGCCCTTCAGCACGAATAAATCCCAGAAACTCCGGCTGAATGTAGTCCCAAATCGCGGTGATGACCTTTTTTTTTTGGTATTCACTCGATTTCGGGGACGGAAAGACATACTTTCCACTAAAGTACTTTCGCATTCCGAATGCGTTTGGTCAAGGCTGCAAAAGCGTCCCCCCTAGCAAAATTTTTCTGTTTAAGTACTGCCTCAAGATAATCATTATTTGACGTATTATGCAAGGACGTAACAATGTAACCATGGTGCGGTCGAAGTGAAATCATTCTGTTATGGTCGGCGTAATAACGACGCGTTTGTCCTCTTCGTCACGTTTAATAAAGAATTTTGTTTTATTTTTGATTGGAAGTGTTAAACTTGGGTTGTCCTGGTTTTGAATGTGTTTGTTGATACTTCACCATGTTATGATTTGTTCCTGTTATTGCTGCAATAAAGATTTATTTGCGCTTGGAGGTAGTGTGCAGGCAGGGATTTTTTGTGGTGGGGGTTGGTGGCAAAGTAGCGTTGAGGTTGCGTTTAACGCGAGGAAAGTTACGATTTGGAGTCTATATTAGGGTTTAGACAAAAACCTAGCAGCAACTTTTTCTCGAAGTGAAATAAGCAGAACTAATTTAATAGGTTGACAATTATTGATCTGACTAGAAACGACTAGGCTACATTTTTTACAAATTCATTCAAAGCAACCAGATCACTATTACCGTAATAAAGTTCGATAATGCCGCGAAGTCCTCGGATATCGCTTGCAATGTCACGTTCTAGTTTTTGTTTGTATCCACTTTTTCTGGAGCTTAAGCGTATGCAGGTTTCGCTCTGTCAAACTCTTCTTGATTGAATGATATGCCAGATAATCTTTTCTCTATGATCTTGGGAAGTTGCTTTTTGATGTTGGGAGGGTGGTTAGACTGGGTGTGAATGTATTGCAGTTGTGAGTTTGGTTTCTTGTAGGGCCAGTATTTGCCGTTATCCGCGTTGAACGTGACATCCAGAAAGTCAGTTTGCTGCATGCCGGCTTCGATAGTTATTTTGAGATTGTTGGTTTTAAATAAGTTTCTGATGTTCTTAATAATTCGTTCGGTGTCTGGTTCGAAATGCCGGATAAGATTGCTAGACCGTCATCGCGGTAGAGGCCGAATGATTGCCGAATGCAGCAAACTGACTTTCTGGATGTCACGTTCAACGCGGATAACGGCAATACTGGCCCTACAAGAAACCAAACTCACAACTGCAATACATTCACACCCAGTCTAATCACCCTCCCAACATCAAAAAGCAACTTCCCAAGATCATAGAGAAAAGATTATCTGGCATATCATACAATCAAGAAGAGTTTGACAGAGCGAAACCTGCATACGCACAAGCTCTAGAAAAAAGTTGATACAAACAAAAATTAGAATTTCAAACAGAAAACAGCAGCAGAAGAAGACAGAGAAAACGGAACATTACTTGGTTTAATCCCCCTTTTAGCGATAACGTATCCACGAATATCGGCAGAAAATTTTTAAATCTATTGGACAAGCACTTCCCCCCCGACCACAAACTGCACCCCATGTGCAATCGTAGCTGCGTAAAAGTCAGTTATAGCTGCATGCCAAACATGGCAGCTATAATCAAACAACACAATTCTAACGTGGCAAGCCCACGGAAAACCGACGAAACCAAATTGGCAGAAAATTGCAACTGCCAAAACAAATCCAACTGCCCGCTAAATGGAAACTGCCTGAAAAGCTGCCTAATTTACAAGGCCACCATCTCATCTGGAAACCAACGGGACCTCTATTACGGATTGTGCTCAACTGCTTTCAAAAAACGCTTCAACAACCACAGCTCTTCGTTTCGACATCAGCGCCTAGAGAAAAGTACCGAACTATCAAAACGAGTTTGGGAGCACAAAAATAAAGGCTGCGATTACCAAATCCAATGGAGCGTCATTAAAGGAGCTGCTCCATATCGCTGTGGTGCAAGAATATGCAGCTTTTGTTTGGCAGAAAAGCTGCATATCATCAAAGCGAAACCAGAAGGACTGCTGAATAAACGCTCCGAGCTAATTTCAAAATGTAGGCACTAAAACAAATTTTTGCTAAAAAATGTTGATTAAGACTTACGCGCTTACCGCAACTCCCCTTCTCCGGATAAATTATAAATCGACTGGCGGGGCTATTTTAAGTTTTCGTATTAGTCGTTGCAATGATTTTAACTTATACCTTTCAAATTTAATCTAATGGAAGTTACCCAATTATGAGTCACTCAAATTTGAAACGTAACCGACGGCAAACCCAGCATGCGTATTATTTAGTAAACACAATGTTGCCCGCCTTTCAACTTAAAAGTCCTATCACCAGTGACGTGCGGTGAGGCTTCTGGTTGGTGAGGCACAATTTTTTTTCACACACATGTCAATGCTGCAACTAGAACGTAGTTTTAAGGGGGGCAAAATTTGTTTCTGGAGGGGCCAAAATTTTTGGGTTGGTCTAGTTTTCATTAAGTTCTCTGTTGATATCCAAAAAAAAAGGTTATTGCGCCAATATGGTCTTCTTTTCTCCGAGGTCTCGGTTGGTTTCCAAAAAAAGAAAGCCACCATCTTGAAACTGCTGCAAGGGTAACAAAAGTTTGGGTGGGTATGCTGGGCAGTTTGGGGGGGAGTTTTGTTTTGGGGAGGGCCGCATTTTTTGTCTCCCTCCCCCTTAGTAGCGGCCCTGACACATGTTTGCAAAAAAATTATTTAAGACAATGAATGACAAGCAAATAACTGTTTTCATAGCCATTAAACGAAGACTAAATTTTTCGATAATTAATTACTCGTTTAATCTCTGCTATTCACTTAAAGCCAAATCAATTCTTCAAGTTTCGAAAATCTATAAAGGTGGCCAATTATTTGACTTTGAATGTGGACATGATTGAAGTTTTGGTTTTTGCTAAGTCACAAAAACCAGGCTTCAGTCCCAACATTATTATTTGCCAAAAATATGAAAGCAGAAATGACGATTTTTATTGCGCAACCACTCTTTTCTTGAGTACGGTAGTACTCTTTCTGAAATGAGGGATTCTTTCGTATTGATGTCTCGAGCAAATCTTTTAAACCGGTTTTGCTCGAGCTAATACTGTAATAAATTGTTTCTATTTCGCTTGCAAAGTAACTCGTTCAATTTCGCAATGAACAAGAGACTACAAAAAACTGCGTTGACTTTTTCTTATTCTATGACGTCATAGGTGAGGCGTGCCTCAAAATCAGATTTTAAAGCATTAAGCGCGGTTCACACCTAGCGCGGTTAACGGAATACGGAAAAAAGTTTTTTCGTAGACAGCATTCCCATTAGTTCTCACTAGACTGCGGAACGTAAAAAAATGTCTTCCGTGCGGAAGATTTTCTCGCTCTAGCGCGGAAACGCAAGAGTTGAAATATTTCAACTTTTCCGTTGCCGCATGCGGAAAAGAGAAAGTTCTCGTCGATTTTTGTTTTTTAGGATGAAACGTCATTTGAGATGTAAAATAAAGCTGAACCATATAGAAACCGTTTTTCTACATGCAATAGGCCTAGGCTTACAGTACAACTGTACGGTACATTGGACATATCGGTAGGATGCTTGTCCAAATAGGCCTATAGTAAAAACATTTGAGTTTGGCAGATTATTAAATTTATTCAAGATCCCTCGGTAAACTGCGCAAATTAAGATAGATGGGCGTATAGAAGTACCCAAACAGCAAATTAATCTTTCCTGGTAAAGCTATAGCCTAGTAGTAGTACAGATAGCCAAGCTCATTCAGTAATCAGTAGGCTGCACAGCTAGGGTTGGCTATGGTATCAGGTATGGCAGATCTCGACCAGTAGCTCAAGTAAACTAGCCTACTAGTACCGGTACACCATTTGTTAAATTCAGAATCGTTGCTACTGGCAGACTGGTGACTACTGATGACAGCCTAGTTTTGATCAGTTCATCATGATAGCCTCACATGAAAGTGACTGCCTCACATGCAAGTTGGGTGGATATGTCGTAATGAGGCATAATCAAGTTAGAGACACAATTGCTGATGTTATGAAAGAAGTGTGTCATGATGTTCAATTAGAACCACAACTAATTGCAATCGAGAATGAAGAAAAGCCATTAAGTCAACATTCTAGCACCGCTGACAATGCAAGGTTGGATGTTTCAGCAAGAGGGGTTTGGGCTCCGTTTGATCGCACCTTTATTGATATTAGGGTTACCCACCCAAATTGCAGATCAAACAGAGACAAAACACTAAAGCAAATCTATGAAGAACACGAAACGGAGAAGAAAAGAAAATATAATGGAAGAGTTTTGAATGTGGAAAAAGGTAATTTTACACCTCTAGTTTTTTTAACTAGTGGTGGAATGTCCCCGGAATGCAAACGATTTTTAAATCGTTTGGCTGAATTGCATGTTATAAAGAAGAAGACTCGTTATCAAGATGTAGTTGGGCATTTACGCACTAGGATCAGGTTTGCTCTGCTGAGATCATCCCTAGTTGCCCTTAGAGGATACAGAGGCAAAACCTCCAAAGATGTTTCCATCTCAGATGTGTCTTTCGGCCTAATCCCAGCAACCCCCACAAGCGACTGACTCACTTCAAAATACATCTAAAATCTATGCAGAGATTTCAGGATTTATGTTATTTTGTCAGTATATGAAATAGGCAGCAGGTTTTTGTTTGTAATTAGCCATTAATATTTTGAGAATTGTACAAGGAAATGTTATTATTAGTGTGTTTTACAGATGTGCAATCTATTTCTGTAATGCTCTTCAGTTTTTTCCGATTTATTTATTTATTTAAATTAGTTTGGCTTAATGGGAATTTCTCTGTATGGTACTTATTTTTGGTCTAAAATCACACTCTACTACATTTTCATATTTTAATGTTAGTTGATATCAGAGGTGGGCAAAGCGCAATTAGAAGCGCAAAGCGCAACTTCCGCAATTGCGTAAGTTGCGTTGCGCTTTAATTTTTTATTATGAAACATTGCGGAAGTTGCGTTGCGGAATAAAGCGTTTAAAATTTGTTGCGCTTTAATTGCGTTGCGCTTTCAAAATTTTTTCGGTTAAAAGCGCAATTCTATACATTGAACTTAATTTTGCTCTATTTCCATCGTAATATTGATAAATTTCGGGCTTGTTTAGCAAGTTATTTACTCTTTTTCAGTCTAAAATTGCAAAAAAACGCAGTATTTGCATTGTGTTGTGAAATTTCGATTGCGGAAGTTAGGTTGCGCTTTAACTTGGTACGAAAATACCGTTCCGCAATTGCGGAATTGCGTTGCGCTTCAACTGAATCAAAAAGTTCATTGCGGAAGTTGCGCTGCGCTCCAGAAAGCAAAAAAATTAAATTGCGCATTTTGCGCTGCGCTTTTGCTGGTTGAAAAGATCGTTGCGCTTTGTTGCGTCGCGCTTTTGATATAATGTTATTGGTGCCCACCTCTGGTTGATATAGAATAATTTGTTTTTCGCATACCCTGTACCAGAAGGATGACAGTCATTAATTAACTTGTAAATTTAAAGAAAATGGTATTATGTGTATGCTCTGTAGATGTGCCATGCGCTTGTTTATTGCTCTTTGCTTTTTCGATATCTTTTTGAGTAAATTATCCTGAATTAATGTGTATAGTTTGCTGTGTATATGTAGTATCTTACTTTTTACTATTGTTCAGCAAACATATTCTAACATAACATTTTGTTTTTCATGTTTATATTAACCATTAATACTGTGTGGATATTTAAACTTACTTGATAATTTATATAATTCTGAATGTTTTTTTTCATTGACATTTCAACCAACAATTTTGAATTTCAATTGGATTGGATCTTACTTTCATTTCAACCTGCTGACAATCTTGATCGAAATTGATTTATTGGGAATGGTATTGGTAATTTTTCATTATCTGCTTTCTAAGTTTAAAATTTGTTTGTAAATTTTCAATGTTCATCGATATCAACCTGTTGTCTGTTGACCAAATGGCCTGTACATATTACTTTCACGATTTATATTCTTTTTTACCTAAATTTTTGTTCATCATGATAAATTCTGGTGACAGAGTAGTAGTAGTAGTAGGCCTAGTAGTTTATTAATAACATACCGGTAGGTTAAACACACAAGTCAGAGGTGACATTTAAAACACAAGGAGCACCGAATAACCCTAAGGTTTCCTAGTTAAGATGCTCTTGTTAATATGCACAATAAGTTATCACACGAAGCTGCAATAAACATTAAAATGATGAAGTGCTGCGAATAGTAAAGACAATGTTTTATGTAGCGAAGCTCCCACATGTTCAAGTGCATGAGGGTGCAGTACATATGCTTAATCAATACCTAATAGTGTGGTCAGTAATCTCTCAGTAAATTTTCTTATAACTGCTTTTTAAAAGAATTGAAGGTTTTATTTTTTCAATTTTCACTAATTTCTTCCCATAGTTTAACACCTCTAAAATCGATTTTATTCTGTCCAGCAGATTTAGAGACGCGAGGTAAAAAGTGATTAGATCTGCTTGGTTTTCTAGTTGCATAATCATGAATTTTGTAAATTGTTGTGAAGTTGTAATTACATAATTTTGGTAGCTTGTTCTTAAAAAGCTTATATATATATGCATAAATTTAGCAAGCTCCAATTTGTAAACATCGTGAAGTTTCGGAAATCCTAGTTTCTTATACAGTTGACTTACATGTGAAAATTTTTTGTTCCAAGTCATGGTATATACATATGATATTGTTTAATTTGACTTCAACACAGCTCTTTTTGAAAAAATGTTGCACAGTGCTGCGGGCAGCATTAATGATTTGACTAGCTCGAGATTTGAACCTTAGATCTCTTGATCCAGGAACAAATGTATTAACGTTCAACCAACTCAGCATTCAGCATTAGAAATAAAAGAGGTTGTGTTGCTGTATAAACTGTGTAGTGTGCATGTATTAAAAGAAAAATGTTTTTCTGTATATATATCAGCTATGAAGCCTCCACTGTGCTTGGTAAAGTGTTCTAATATATTTTACTACAGTCACAGGTTTAGTTCCAGTGTTAGATATCTGTTAATTAAAATTTCAAAATGGCTGATATTTTTAATGAAAGGTTGATTGAGTGTGTTCGAAATTACCCATATCTTTATGATGCAAAGCATTCTCCCCATAAAGATACCAGAAAAAAAGAAAATGCATGGAAAGATATTGCTCTACAGCTCGTACATTCTTGTACCGGTAAGTTACACTTTGGACTGTTGGAATTAAGTTTTTGCGATCAGGCGAAACTGTAAGTGGAAAATAGGTTTCAAATCAGTACTTTGCCCAGCTAATAATAAATATAACCAGTATCTCTCTAATCATTACCAGTACATTCCCAGTAGTTCTAATCTGTAATTTATGTATCAGCTGTGAGTCACAGCGGGTTCACGACTCTTCAACGCGACCATTTCGTCATGAACCTTTTTGGCGCCAATTTGGTGCTTTTTGACTAACCCTAACCCAAACCCTAACCTGAAATAACTGAACTGTCAAAGAGCACCAAATTGGCAACAAAACGATCTGTGTCAAAAAGGATCAACAACGAAATAGGTGGTGCCGAAAAGGTCCGCGTCAAAATGGTCGTGCTGAAAAGACGTGATCTCATCACAACACATGAGATATGTTTGAAAAGCAGCCTATTGAGACACCTTTTGTTGTGCAGCTATCATACCGATCAGTGGTCAAGTGGATCAAGTGTCTCTTAATAAAATGATAGAATGTGGTTTGATTCTCGGTCAGTACAAACCAAACAAAGAGTATCATTATTGATGTTTATAGCTTCCTTGCTTCTTGTTTACATTATAACTGATAAGCGACAGTGTGAAGCCTCCACCTGTGTGGTAGACAAGCGGCAGCTTGACTTGACTGAAAGGTCCCTTTTGCTGTCTCCTATTTACTGAGGCTAGGGTCCACGACAATTGACTGCGACAAACTGACTGCAAACGACGCCGATTGGCTAAGAAGGGCGATCCCAAATATATTTTACTATCCTCAGAGCCATCTTGCCCAAACTCTCACTTTGTGACGAAATCACTGTAACGAAACTGTTGGTTCGTGGTCAGAGTGTTTGCAGTCTGTTGAGTTGGCTTGCTAAGGCAACAGGTAAATGAACATGTAGTTGCAATTATTACAATTTGTAGTGGTTGATTGCATAAAGAGATGGAAGACCTTACGTGATCGATTTGCGAAGGAAAAACGACGTACAGTCGCAGCTGCAACTAGTGGATCTGCTGCAATAAACAGCAAACAGTGGAAGCACATGCAGCATATGGAGTTTCTCACTGAGCATATCACTCATCGAAGGTTTGTTGCGTAGTATGTGTAGCAAAATTAGTGGCTTGAGATAAATGTTTAGTGCTGAATGGAATGCTTTAATAGTTGTGAAACTGTGAAGTGTAAAACTAGCTCCTTTTAGAGAAGGTAATTACTTTTTTAACTAAAATGTTCTGTTCTCGTTGATTTTCAAACGCACAGTTATGAGTTATGCTCTCAAATTATAGTGTTTCGTTATTACTTAATGTGGAATGAAGTTCTTAAATTGAAACTTAAAGAAATCAACAATACAAAACAGCTGGATCAAAAGCATGAAGTTATTTTGAAACATGAAACTATTAACTTACCGTGCACCGTAGTACAGGAAGCTTGGTTTAAATATATTTAAGCTACTTAGTGCTCATGAAAGCTAAAATAGGTCAGCAGATAGTAATCAGCTGGCACGTTTGCTTGTAATTGCTTAGGTGGGGTGTTTCTGCAATCTGTTTGTTACCATTGTCATTAAAGTCACTGAGGTTGAGTCCTTATGTTAGGTTGATCCCAAATACTCTTACTACATTTTTGATTTGGCATTTGTAAAATTATCAGTTACTGAAACAAATCGTGTCTAAATATTTTCAATGCTTCGACATCCGTAACTGTAAATGAATAAAAATTTAAGTAGGAAATGAGTTGCTTACCTTTAACTCCTGATTTTATTTCAGTACAATAGGAAACTTTGCTTTGAAACCAAAGGAAATCATCGATTTTACGATAGATGAGGACGCACCCGAAGAAATAATAACTGGTGAGCAGAGGCAGAATTATGGTTTGATTGCAGTTGCAGAAGTATCAGTTCAAACTTACCGCACGGTAATGCTAGCTGTTTTTTATTACCGATACTTCAATATACTAAGATTGATGTACTTTTTTTGCCAAAAGTATTTAAAAATTAGATTTGAAATAAACTGGCTCTGTTATGCAGAAGTCCACAGCTCTGGATATCCCATTCACCAATGACTGAAACTCCAGTTACTCTTCAAACTGGTTATTTTCACGACAAAACAAAAATCTCCTCTGAGCCGTATCTTCAGGTGATTTATGGTTTACTGCTAAGAATATTGCAGTAGGCACTGTACCTTGCTCCCTCTGGGCCAAGTTACTTTCAAATTTAACCCAAACTGCATGGTTTTAAACGTGTTTTCAAATTGACCTGTAAACAAGGGGAGAATTGAACAAGTTCAAAACATGTTTTAACTTTTTAAATTGGCTTTCAAATGTAAAAATTTACTTATTTTAAATTGCTCTAAAAACGTGCAAATTGTGATCCAAATGGCATCAAAATAGGTATTTTTTCCAAAAAATTGCAAAACAATTTTGCCTTGTGTTTTCGCCTTTTTATGTACTATAAAAGCGCTTGGTATCGATACAATCATTATTACAAAATCATTATTATTACGATACTATGATCGGCAATGCGTAGTTTTATTTTAAGCGTATACGAGCAATAACCGCATAATTGTTTAGATCTAGCTTGATTTCAGGGCTTAGTTTTGGCTTTAAATCATTTTCCGGATTTGGGACTGTGCTTGTCGGCCCGTTTGCAGCTCTTATATGTGATACTCTGCCATGTTTGTCGTGCGATTTGAACCTAATTGCTTTGCGTTATTAAAAAAAACAATTTATTTTTTGGTTTGTCAAGCACGAAGAAAATGAGGCGAAAAAAAACGTTTTTTTACATCTCTAGTCATTACAAATCTTACTGCATGGCATAAATTATGCTGTAAAAGCACAAAGTTAATTGAAATTTATTCCAATGCGCAATAACATTGTTAATAGGAGTTCTGAGCTTGATGCTGGTTATATATAATTCGATAATGACGTACATAACCGTATTGTGTGAAAAATTCGATGAAGCAGTTGTAGACAAGTGGACCAGCTTGAATATCTAGCAATCAGGTTGATTGCGAACAAGTGCATTATTATTTTGCATACCCACCGAAATTGGTTCAGAATGTCTTAAACCTCCACGCTCCACCAAAACTTTGTCATGCCCCACCGGTGGGGCTTGTGCCTTACGGTGAGAACCTCTGCTCTAGATAGACCTATGGCTACGAATTTGTAGGTTCTTAATTCATAGTTTCAAATCTTAAAATGCAGTTTTAAAAATGTCAAAATTTGAGTGAAAAACTTTTAGATGGCGAAATGGCCATCGATGGTTGTTAATTGCTTCCACTATTTGAGCGTAATTTGGCGAGGGAGTAACCACGCCTATGTTGCATTTTGACCCAATTAATGTATGTGTGTAGTTACCGTTCGTTGCTTTTTTAGTGCAATGCCTGACCGAAGATGCTGTTGATGACGCTTCCGATTCAACCGCTACAAGTTTTTCTTCTGGTACAAAAAGTTCTTGCAGTAAAGCTGCAGCAAAAAAAGGCGATTATCAAGTAAGGAAAAGTGAGAAGGGTATGGATTAAATGATAGATAAAGGAGGGAGCGTATTAATTAAGGCGATAACACACTTGAAAACGAAAGAGAGTACCGGTGGCTCAAGTTCATGTGGAAAAACTTTCGCGAATAAGATAGCATCAAGTAAGGAACAGTGCAAGCTGTGCGAATTTAATGCTAAGTATGGTTTCAAACGCAAAACAAACTTCTGCAGTTTAGTGCTTACATGATTTTTGATTGAGATTAGATATTTTGTAGATTATGTATCAATCAAGTTCAAAAGCATTTAGTTATTTTGTTAGGACCGGCTATTTGATCTACTGAAAAAGAATAATGAAGCAATAGAGAAAGCTCCAAAAGCTCAGTCCGAAGAGGACGAGGCTGAGCATTTTGGTAACCTTGTTACCAGCAAGCTTAGACGCTTGCCATCAGATGCAGTTGATGAAGCAATGAGTAGAATATTGATTGTCTTACGAGATGTAAAATCAGAGTTCCAGTGTTAGCTGTGCTTTGTTCATGTTAATTTGCTGCTGAATAAATTCTTCGGTAAAAACAATTTCATTATTTTCGCGTATGTAATATAGTAGTGACTAGATAAATCTCACCTTATCGTTCGTTTGTATGAACCAGGCACGCTGCGTTTGTCTAACCACACAAACGCAGAGCACTTTTTGGGGTTCTGTGTGCAAGTCCCGTCGGCCTGGGCCACCACAGCGGGTAAACTGCTTGGCCCCAATGAGAAATAAGTGCTTTTACCAAGGACAAAACAACGCATTGCCAGTTCGAAAATCGAAGCAGAGGTAAGCAACCTTTCGATAACTAGCTCGACGCTCTACAACTGAGCTATCATCGCCATCTGCAATTACTGTAAGTTAAAACTAAAAAATGTCGCGCGAGTAATTAAGAGCATTCATTTTTGAAACTTGATTACGGCTCGACCACTTCTGCAAATTAATCTAGAAACTTTTAGTTCATTTATTCGGAAATAACCAACACTTAAACAAAACAACTTGTGTGATAGTGTCTTCTCACATGCATATAAGGTGTCTAACTTGAACATCGCGTTAGTACAACAACTGTACGTTTATCGCCTGTGAACCACTCTCAATTGCCATTCAAGACTGCCATTTTCGGAATTAAAAAATTGCTTGAATTCGTCACGAACAACCGATGCTTGTCTATCGTAATTGTTGGAAGACATTTGACCTATTCGGGTCAAGTTTGTTCCAGGCGTTTCCCTTCTCCAAGATCCTGGTAGTAGCTCTCCTCCATCAACTTCCCTATCAGCAAGATTTGACAATGAACTGCCATCCGATTGCTGTTGCAAGTAATTATGTAAACAGCACGCTGTTTGCGTAAGCAAAACAGCCTTTTCAACTTTGGCAATGATTGGCCGTTTAAAAATTCTCCAGCGTGTCACCGAAATTCCAAACGTAATTTCAATAACGCGCCATGCTCGCGAAAGCCTGTAATTAAATACCGCTTCATCTTCAGGCAAATCGTGTCCGGGATAAGGCCTCATCAAATTAGGTCGGAGGGGAAACGCCGCGTCCCCCACAAAGCAGTATGGCAATATAGGTCCCGAGTCGCTTATCATGTCGGGAGGCGGTAGTGGAAGTTGATTTTCAAGAAGAGCTTTTCCAAATTCTGAATTGGCTAAAACGCCTCCATCGCTGTGTCGACCAGAATCACCAATGTCGAGAAGTATGATGCGGTAGTTCGCATCACAAACGGCAAGAAGAACTATACTAAATTGGCCTTTGTAGTTAAAAAATTCAGATCCGCTGAGCGCGAGAGCCTGTATAACAACATGTTTTCCGTCAACTGCGCCTAAGCAGTGGGGAAAATTCCACTCTGTTTCGAACCCAGCGGCAATTTCTCTCCATTCATCCGCCGAACTTGGTGGTTTGAGATAGTTTGGTTTAAGAAAATTGCAAAGAGCTTCACATGTTTCTTGTATGATGTTGCAAACCGTAGCTTTTCCTACTCGAAAGTTGAAAGAAATAGTTTGTTGAGAATCCCCGGTTGCAAGAAATCTAAAATAAAAGATTCAAAAACGTGAGCACAAAAAGAACGTTTGAACGAAAATGGGCAACTACTGATGTTTTGAACATTTTTGCAAACCATCGGGTTGCAATAGTTGGTGGCTTGATTAAGGGGTCGTGATGCAAAAGCGAAATGACTACAAAGTACATTCAAGCGATATACCTGAAAAAAATTAGCGTTGGGGCTAAGGAGGGCGGGGACAAAGATTTCGCTGGGGCGGTAGGAGGGCTTCAACAGAAATATTTTCATTCGAAAAATGTTTCATTCTAGCAACGTGTCGAGAAAACTATTTTTGCTGCACCGGTAAGTGGTGTGTAATGGTCTATCTTCATTGAGTAGTAAATTTTCGGGAAATTTATTTTTTGGCATTTTAGTTCAGCGTTAACTTATAATATCTTTGTAACTCTTAGGCTACCTAGTGCTGGCTAATTTACTTTTGAAATCAAATAGTTTTTTAGCTAATTTATGATTTGCCATAAGTGAAATGTCATTATTGAATTGCAGTGAAATTTTGGGCAATTTCATATTTTGGGGAGATTTGTACTATCGACGGCTTTTTTGCTTTTCAGTTTTGTGGCCAACTGTCAAATAGGCCTTCTATTCTTCTTTTTAATCCATCCTATCATACACGTATCTTAGAGGATTGCAAACTTTTTTTTGGCAATTTTATTCAGTTTTTAATTATATATTTTATGGTCAGTGCTGGTTTCTTTTCAGTTTTAAGCTTTGTGGTGAAATACTTTTCTAGTATATTTTGCTGTAAGTGTCATCAAAGAAATAACATCAGTTAACTATTGATCTATGATTCAAATTGAGTGTACACCCGGACTTTATAACCTTCAATAAGCCAACATTAATGGCACAGTAAAATTTTGGGCAATTTTATATTTCTCTAGTAATTTTGCCTAACATAACACATGTCTTATTGATATAATGACTTGTTGACTAAATTTAGAATTAACACATTGACCAGTTACTTTGCACGTGTAGTCAAATAGCTTTTCAGTTAATGTTAGGTAAGGTAATTAACTTTGATAGTGTTTTAAATCTTAGTTAGGTTGATCTTTTTCCTTGCAAGGTTTATTACACTTTGCTTTTGTAATGTTAGCTGTATTTATGTCACAAAATCAATCATTTTTTGTCAGCCTGCCACAGTGTAACCAATTTTGATTTTCGTGAGAATAATCACCGACCAAGTTACTTGCATGATTGACCAAAATAACGACAGTAGTAACAGCAATTAAGTTGCAAATAATGCTACACAGTTGTTGCTGTTTTTTGTCTATTGTGTTTTTTCTCAAGAGTATTTTTACTGTAGATCTTTTTAACCATTTTAAATGATACTGGAAAAGTTGTCCCAATTCATATAATGATTAAATACATTTTGACCCTTGTTTAAAACAATAATTCCTTTTTAAGCGTCTGGTTCACCTACTGCAGCTATTGCTGTTGTTGTTGAAATATTTAAGTGAACCACCAGACTACAAACATTGGCAAAATATCGGGTGTCGTTAAGTATGAGCCGTCGCTTTTTTTTTCGGAAGCTCTGCGACTCGTGTATGAGCGCGCGTGCACTCTTTTATTCTCTCCAATCTTAGCTATTTCCCAAATCTGGCCCTAACCTAATGAGTGCACTCATGAGAGGAGCGAGAGCGCGGGCACGCTCATACACGAGTCGCAGAGATTCCGAAAAAAAGCTGACGGCTTATTTTACACAGTATCTGTTTTTCGTCGGTTTTTTTGCTTCTTGAAAAAGTATGCGCTTTTTCATCCGCATTTTTATAAGTCCATATCCGCATTAACTAGACAGTCACATTCTGGACAAAAGTTTTCCGAAAAAAATTTTTTGTAAAGGGGTACAGCTCTATTTTGAAATATCTCTTTTATCGTTCATATACAAAACTTTTGAAAAAAATGTTTATCTATATACAGTAGGGTGGAGTGAAAAAAATTTTTTTTGGAAATTCAAAAAAGTGTAGTTTGGAAATCCTGGCAAATGGTCTAAAAATAGAAAAAAAATCGACTTGAGTCAGTTGCCACCTACCATGGGCTGGCTACTCCCCCAAAAATTGGTCGCGGGGGTAAAATGGCCATAAAATCATGTTACTTGATAACCGCTAGTCGTAGAGACCTGATTTATAGCTCAAAAGTTGCAGAATCATCATGTTTCTATGAGTGCTAAGAGGACTTTTTTGTATATTTCAATCATAAAAAAAGTTACAGTCAAGAAACCGGTTTTTCATGCTAAAATTGCATCATAGAGAATTGTGATTCACTACTAGTTAACATGAACTCTTGCAATTCGTAACTTGCTAAGAAATTTGATTTTAGGGGTATGTCGTACAACATATTACTGTAGTAATGCGAAGTGCACAACAAAAGTGAGTGCGAGGCTGGCAAACATAGATGTGTTATCAACAGTCAACACAACATAAAAACATTTTACGAAAATTGTATTTTAGTGTCAAACTTTTTTAACAATTTGCGAGATCTAATTTTTTGGCGAATAAGTCCGTCTTTTCTTTCAAATCCAGTGACTTGTGCTGATGCTTACGTTACCAATTTGACATGTCTTTCGACAGTTCGATTGTGGCATGAATGGTGTAAAATTAAGGGTTTCATTCGACAGTCTTCAATTTCAGAATCGGACAAATGTCTAATAGCTGGAGGTTGTTGCTGACAAATTTCCAAATCAGCCAACTCATAGTATGTGTCTGCTTCCAAGTTTAAAGTAGGAAGGTGAAATAAACGAACTGAGGTGTCGTTCTTGCGAAGTGAAAGAACGTAATTCACGCCCTTGTCTCGAACAGCTTGATCGTCATCTCCTAACATTGCGATCAAAATGCTTTCTGGATGGCCAAAATATCCATTTCTTTGAACAACATTTTGAGCTACTTGTCGAAGATCTTGATTTGTCAGACTGTTAATTCTTTTGATCAAGTTGAAAAAAACTTTAGAACCATGTGTTAATTGGATGTATAACTTGATTTCAAACCAAGTGGGAAAATAAACAGTTAAACAAAAGTTAACTAAAATTTCCGAGTTCTGAGGTGGTTCATCAAGTGACACGTAATACCGCAAAATTCTACAACCCAAAGTCAACCATCTTGAATGCACCACTGGGCCAACTTCCAAATATTGTAGATCATCATCACAATTACCAGTTATAATTGCCAAACAGATTTTGTAAGCGTAGTATTGATCTGTACTCAGGTCATCAATGACATGAGGTGGAAGTTTTGGAAAAGAAGAAATAGGAACGAACACTTGCCTAAACTGAGTAACTGGCCAACTTGATACAGGACCCTGTATTTTTTTACCTATTGGTCCGGCAAATGTATCTGGACCACTTGTTGCCCCATCCAAAGCAGCAAACACATGTCGCAAGGGAAGTTCATTTGTGTGCAGTAAACACACAACCCACTGAAGAGGTCTGTGTAATAATTCTTCTAAACTTCGAATGCATCCATTGTGTTTGCCGGTCATAGAAACAGTACCGTCAGTGCCAACTATTGCAAGCTTGCCTTCCAATTCCGTACCACTGAAAGAATCAAACAACTTTTGGGCAATTGTTCTACCTTTGCCATCTTCAGGAGAAAAGTGAGTAAGGTAATAACTTCCTGGCTCACCAACTACTGAATAATGTTCTTCCAGTTGAACAGACCGATAATGCTTCTCATTTGGACCTTGTGCAACAATTTGGGTTGCATCTTTGCGGCCATCCAAATTCACTGCGTTCACCAATCCAAAGTTTTGTTGCTCTTCGCTCCGGATTTCGTTTCGGCATCTTTCACGCTCTCTTCGTAGTTTACTACGATCAATGATGCGTGTTTTATCATCTTCAGTAACTAAACCAACATCCACTAGGACACTGTTAGCAACTGCAGCAGCTGCTCTATCCGATAGCTGGTAGCGTTCACAAATTCTGGCAAGGTTTGGCCATTTTTTGCGATTTTGAATGGATGGATTTGGCATTTCCGCTAAGAACTGAGAAACTGCAGATGATTGTGATGTGTCTGTGCTTGTTGATGCCAAAGATTCGGACTCCGAGACATAATCAGTAGTTGACAGAGTAATACTTTCATTTTGGCATTGTGAACTTGGGGCATTGACATGTGATTCTGAACGTCGTATAAATTTTTGGTCAGATGAGGTCAAAGGCAAAGCTACATCGAAACATTTTCCAATACGCCGACTCTTTTGATCTTCATAAAATACAAAATCTTCATCAGTCATTCGCAACTTGTGGTCTTTTTCCAAACCTCTTCGTTGTTCATTTGTCATTGCAAAACACGTCGAACAACTTATCTATATCTGACAAGAACTCCGCTTCTTTTTCCAAAAAAGATGCTCCACGTTTTTTCTCGGGATACCGATCAAGTTTGCTGAAAGCTACCACCAGTGCCTGTACTTTTTTAGATATAGTTAAGTAATGTAATGGATAAACATTACACCACACCCATCTGTCATGTATTTCTTTAGCAACATCATTTGCAACGTCCACAGTTCTAAAATTTTCGAATTGGATGATCCTCTCTAACACTTGACATTTGGTGGGTAGTATACCGAATGGAAAGCTTTTACTTCCAGTGAAAGTGTATCCACTATGTAAAACTTTAACGTTGCTTGCACTTCGCCTGGTTGTCATAGCTATAAACTACGGTGGTTATCAAGTTATTTCATTAATAGTACTAAGCACCTAATTACTTATCTACAAAGAAAAAAATCTTTAAAAATTTGTAAGGATTAAGTAGACCTAAGCCTACGTCTACCTAATCCTTAAAAAAAGCTATGTTACACCTGCCAAAACTAGTTTTTTGACTGTAACTTTTTTTATGATTGAAATATACAAAAAAGTCCTCTTAGCACTCATAGAAACATGATGATTCTGCAACTTTTGAGCTATAAATCAGGTCTCTACGACTAGCGGTTATCAAGTAACATGATTTTATGGCCATTTTACCCCCGCGACCAATTTTTGGGGGGTAGCCAGCCCATGGTAGGTGGCAACTGGCTCAAGTCGATTTTTTTTCTATTTTTAGACCATTTGCCAGGATTTCCAAACTACACTTTTTTGAATTTCCAAAAAAAATTTTTTTCACTCCACCCTAATATACAGCAGTCTCCTCAGTACGGATATGGACTTTAAAAAATACGGATGAAAAAGCGCATACTTTTTCAAGAAGCAAAAACGTAAAAAAACGGACGTAAGACGGATACTGCGTAAACTCACCTTTAATGACGTCTGAAATATCTGCATTGTAATGTTAATTTTCAGGAAAGTGCATTTTGTAGATCTTGGTGAGTCAAGCAATGATTTAGTAGTTTAGTTGAATAATTAATTATAAGTTTACGTTATTCAGGTTTTTTGATGTGCTCATTATTTTAAGCAAAAAAAATGCAGATGACCAATTTCTTTTTCGGGCAAAATTCTATTGATAAAGGCATTTTTCGGGCAAAAATTTGGTGCCCCCCAAATCATTTTGAGCTCCTACGCCCATGGGCACCATCATGGCCAATAAATAGTGTTTCTATGTTCATAATAGTTAATTACCTATAATATGTACCGGTAGCGACCAGGGCCTGCGAGAGGGGGGTTCAGGGAGTGCATCGCACCCGGGCCCGGGGAACCCGGGCTTAGGGGGCCCGGAAGAGTTGAGGTTGTTGCGTTAAGTTTTGAACCAAAATTTTTTTTTTTGCTCTTCACCTAATTTTGGGAAAAATAGGATCAAATTTGAGTGAAGACCTTTTTTTGCTCTTTAACTAATTTGGGGCAAAAAACAGGACCAAATTTGAGTGAAGACCTTTTTTTTGCTCTTCACCTAATTTTGGGGGCCCGGCATCGATCTTCGTACCCCCTGGAAAAATTTCTCTCTGAGGCCCCGGTAGCGACTATGCAATAGTCATAGGTGGGCACGGTACTTTGCAAAAGTACCGCGGTACCGGTACTCGGTACTTTGCTAAAATTAGTACCGCGGTACCGGTACCGGTACTTTCAAATTAAAAGTACCGCGGTAGTACCGTACGTACGTACGTAGCGGTAGTACCGCGGTACTTTTGCGGTACTTTTTTAAAAAATTAAAAGAAAAAAAATTGGACTGATTAACCTCGTTTACTGGATTGTAAATCATCACTTTTAGCGATTTGGTTCGTTTCCGCGACTAGTGCGAACTCCGTAGACCTACAGTTCGTTTTAGAGAAAGTTTGCCGTAGAATAGTAAGCAGTTGCAGTATTAGTATTACTACAATAGTGAGTACAGTACTAGCAAGTGATGAAATTGACTCGATAAAGTATCTAACTTATACAAACTACGGTCACCGGGCTACTTACTGTTCTAGACTTAAAGTATCTTGTGCCCAATAATAACCAAACAGCAGTCATCTCTAAAGCATCACGTACGTAAGTTGACACTGAAGGATACTCTGACGATCATTAGCTCCCAATTATTGCACAAGTGACATTTGCACAAAACTTAGAAATTGGGGGATAAATTGCACTTTTGGCAAAGTGTACTGTTTTGATTTGTTTTTAGTCGATTCGTTGCTGCAGTTACTTTTTGCATTTCTTATTTAAAGCTAGATGGAAGCTTACCAGTTGCCAGCCTAAAACGAACGACGCATGTTAATGGTGACTTCTAAAAAATTCTTTTGTTTTCCCGTAATGAGAACAATTTCAAAATTACAGCATTTTTTGTTGTAGTTGTATAGCATATTTATTCTCTCGTCACAACACAGCGTTATACGCTAATTATTGCACAATCCGCACACTTTCATTGTGATATTTACTTCGTGCCTGGAAGAATTTGCACCTGCTTAAGAGTTTCTAGTTTTCCAATGTCCAGTAGCGTAGCCAGGGGGGGGGGGCGGGGGGGGGCTCGAGCCCCCCCATTGGCTTGTGAAGTATGCAAAATCGCATGTTTTTTATGCATTTGAGGCCGATTTTCTGCGAAAAATGGAAAATAGCTCCCCCCCATACGAAAAGAGCCCCCCCTCAAACGTTTAAACTTGCGAAATTGGAAAAAAAATCACCCTGAGTTTTGGCGACCTTTTTTTTTTTTTTTTTTCGGAGATCACCTAATTTTGGGCGGAAAAAACCTTAGAATTTTGGATTTCGGCCAAAAAATCACTCTGAATTTTGGCGAAGACCTTTTTTTTTTTTTTTTATTTTGGAGATCACCTAATTTTGGGCGGAAAAAACCTTTGAATTCCCGAGCTTTCCGAGACATTTCGTCTCAAGTTTCGGACAAACCGTCTGAAACTGATTCAAGGTCAATGAAAATTCGAGTCAAGGTCGTTTGCACACTTCTCACTCTTTCAAAATAGCCCCCCCCCGTTTTCCAAATCCTGGCTATGCGCCTGCCAATGTCCCGTGAATTTCGATTTCTTACCACTGAATTTCTGGCTAATTCGAAGCCACAAGCAGAGATAATTATCGTAAAGCGCTCAATCCAAGGACGCAACAACGTAACCAGTGTGTGGGTTGAACGCAGATTATGCAATTAGAGTTGTCGCAAAAAAGCTTTAGCACTTTTGGCCATGCTTTTGGGGGACTCTCAAGAAGATTCTTTGTCTCTTCTGATTATAAAAAAAAATTAGCTTTTTGGCTAAAGCCGTTAAAATACAGGGTGAGCCAAAAGTAGGTGGACAGTAAAAAAAATTAAGTGTAACATAGTAATAGAAAACAGGTAAAATTAAAACAAATTTTAGTACTAAAATTGTAATTATATACCACAAATAACATAGTTGTAACAAAGTTAAAATGAACAATTCAATTAAAGTAACTGAGGTATATATCTATTCCATATGCCGTCCACCTACTTTTGGCTCACCCTGTATTTATTTTTTGTTATGTTCATTGTTCAATTTCGGGTGTTCTAAAAGAGGTGCAATCATAAAAATTGATTTCTTGGGGATTAATTTGTGCAGTTTCAGGGGAGGTGGCACCCAAAAATTTCCAGAGACAAAACCGTGTTTTTTAGTCGACAATTATGCACAAAAATTAGATTGCGTTGTTTTGCCCTGTAGAACTTATTAGAAGAGCGTACAATGTTTAGGAAGAAAAAAACCTCATCGCGGCCAAAGCCAAAGTGGGGTTGGTGCAGATGAAAGGATTTTTGAGATAATTTTTCTGTATAAGTATTACCGGGTGAAATACTTTTGGCCGTATTATACACCGTTTGTGAATGAGAACATCTTCTTCGCCCAACGTTCCAGGCATATTTAAAGTCAAAAGCTAGTATAAATGGTTGCCGGCATTAACGTGCAGTAAATTTTTCTTCAAGCATGCCCGTAACCAAAAATTTGCAATGGTTGGGGACGTTGCGGGGGTCTGGGGGTGGATCCCCCAACCACCGGAGGCAATTGGAGTCGAGGGCAAGGCCCCCAGTCACCGGAGGCATAGGGTGTAGGGGTGGATCCCCAGCTCTCGAAAAATTTTTATTTTTTTGGCAAAAATAACTTAATTTTAGGCCTATTTTGATAAAAATCAATGCTATTATTACGTGGCATAAAATTAGCAGTGCAAAAATCATTATACCGTACTAGTTGAATAAATGGTTTATGTGGGAGGTAGCTATTGATAGAATTTCAGTTCTCTTATTTACAAGTTGGTAAATCATAAAATCCTATTTCGGTAGTTTAGTAAACCTCGCAAGAAGTAATCTATTTCAGCTAAATTTTATAGTGAAAGATGTATGCATATATGGGGGCCAATCGAAGGAAGGTCGAGAAAAGTTGTTGAGCATTTTTCAAAAAGCGATCAAATTTGATTACCAATTTTCGGCTATTCTTTATAGTCTTTTTTCTGATTTATAAGTTTTATTTTTGACAAATTAGCTCCCTCCCCCCTTCAATAAACATTTCAAAATATGCTTTAAATAATTTTTTGAATCTATTCTAGAGCAAAAGACAGTATCAGAAGTGCTAACAACGTAGTATTTTTCTTATTCTGCATTTTGGTCGACAGACCAATGTATTCACTCCGCACCCCCTGGCTACGCTATTGTATTCACGCCTGATGTGATGAGTATTCATTGCGTAAGTCGTCTCTTACAATTTTTTCTTAGCGATTTTGCTTTTGTTTCGCCGGTGCATGAATACTGGTAATGCATTATTTTGCCATTGCAAGAAAACGCCAATTTTTTAAATCGGCCAGCAAACTGCAAACGCTAAGTCCCTGCGGTGGTAGTAGCGAGTAAGACCAACAGTTAAACACTAAATTAAGAAAAAAGATTGGTTGTTTATCCAATTTATTTGCAAGCATTTTTAAAACGTTTCAAGTTTTTAATGGTACGTTTTTAAAATCCGTACTAAAAAATAAAAAAAACTAAAGTACCGGTACGGTACCGCGGTACTTTGCTATTTTTTGGCGGTACCGGTACCGGTACCACAAAAGTACTGACGGTACCGGTACCAAAAAAGTACCGCGGTACCGGTACCGCGGTACTTTAGTACCGCGGTACTGCCCACCTATGGCAATAGTAGTGTCGGCACTGTTAACTAAACTGATTTTATACCTCAAAGTCAGAGCAAGACGATGTTTAGCAGGAATTGGTTCTCGAAACTTTGTCCGTTGTTTTTCGATGAATGGCGTTACTAATGACAGAATGTCGTTGAAATTTTCTTTATTCATTCGGAAATACCGGTGGAAGTTTTCTGGATCCTTTTCCAATTCTGGGATTAGTGCAATATCTCCAAGATGTTTATTTCTCTCTTCAAAAACAGGCTTCACCCACCATCTAAAAATACGAAAAACCGTAGGCTACGCGAAAAATAATCAAAAAAACTTTACAAACTGAAATCCTTTTTATGCACGTTATTAATAGGTGTAAAGCTTAGACATATTTCACGTTTAGGTCTAGACTGTAGCTGTGATTGCTTAAAGCCACTGCTCCACTTGCATCAACCTAAATGTAATAAAGAAATAACAAATTGCTTTTGCTTTTCACCAATCAGTTAATAGCCGCGAAGTTTATATTTATCAATAAGCCTGAACAAGATGATGAGTTAACTGTTAACCGAAAATCTATTTAGGCTAGGCCTAGGCCTTATAGGTTACTTACTCTCTTTTTCGCTTGTTAGTTTCTTCGTCTTGCAATATGGCCAATATCAACAAGTTTTGCTGTTGAACTAGAGGAAGCAAAAGTCTGTCCATCCCAACGATAGCAAAAATAACCTTTATTCAACAAACGCTTTCCTGAACTGAAAAAAACAAACTAGCCAACTGCTAAACGAAAACAAACTGAAACTAAAATACGTACGGAACGGCGTAATGTGAACGCCTCCGTTCCGCGTTTCCGCACTACCGCAGCGTTTTTTTTCCGTATTCCGTTAACCGCGCTAGGTGTGAACCGCGCCTTATACGTTGTCCGCGATTTGTCTGAGAGAAAAAGGCATACTTTTAGTTCGTTTATTGAAATTTGCTTGGCTGAAGTGAGGCACAATCGAAAATGCCTCACCTCGCATCGTTCAAGCGATGCTAGATGGCGCGCATAGAGAGAAAGCAATTAATCGAATACTTTCGGCGTTTTAATGCGAAGAGCATAACATAAAAGCAGTGTATACACAAAAAAAACTAAATATGATAAAAATTAGTAAAGTTTTTGAGAAATATTTTGATTTGAGTGAAAACATTTTATTTTAATTATATACTTTTATTTTTGTTTTTCTTTGCACAATTCTTCAGGTGAGACACGGCCTCACCTGCCTCCCCTGACCGCACGTCCCTGCCTATCACAGCTGTTCTGTGGCCCAGTTGACGAAAGTTTCGAGGCCAGGCAGACGCATTACTTTGTTAATAACCACTTACAAATCTATGTTTCAAGTGTAACCAATCAATTTGTTTTTGTATATGTTGTTTAGAAGTTCTCTTCTGATGATCCCGTTAAGGGTGAAACAGACTGTTAAGGGTTTCTAAATTTGACTGTGAATAAAATTATATATCAGTTACATAGTAATTAAAGAATCGGCATCGGCATTTCAACAAGAATCGGCATCGGCATCGGCAAAAATTTTGGTATCGGTACATCCCTAATATAAAGTACTGTAACTAAGTTAAAAAGTAACTTAGTTATATTTACTCGGGGGGAAAAAGTAACTAAGTTCTCTTGCAGCTACAGTTTTGAAAAACTAACTAGTTACAGTTGCGGCTATAGTTATTTTGAGTAACAAAATTTTGACCCTGATAGTAAGTAAGTGCTTGCTGCTTAGGACGGTAATTTTTTTATGTATTGATATTTATACATTGTGGCTTGCGGGTTTTGCAATGCTTGATTGAGCAGTGATGGTGTAGTGGTAAGAGCGATGGTGTAGTGCTAAGAGCTTCAGCCTTGCAGTCGCTAGACCGGGGTTCATTTCCCTGTCGAGCCATACCAAAAGACTTTAAAAATTGGTATTCACAGCTTCCCTGCTTGAAGTTCAACATTAAAGGGACCGTGTGAATATTTAGCATTGGTGTGGTTAACATAGGTGGCAGCGACTTGAAGACCATATGGTCATTTTGCTGTCTCCTGGCCAAGGCAACTTGGCAAATAAATCAGTGAAACTGAAACTGATGTAATCGCGTGATGATGACCAGGTGTGTGTGTGTGTGCGTGTGCATCTAGCAATCGGCTTGCGCAGCGCATGCAGTTAATATAATTACCAAACGTAGTCCGGCATGCGTGTGCTGTCACAAAAAAATGTAACTGTAACTAGTAACTTTTACGGGTCTAATTTTGTAACCAGGTACCGATTTAGTTACAGTTTCAAAAAAGTAACTAAGTTACCATTGCAGTTACTCAAAAAAGTAAGTCGTTACTGCCACCTCTGGTCGAGCAGCTGTGCTGTTTTCAAAAACATCTTTTCTGTTTTCAAAGAATTTGTTATTTTTTCTAACAGCTAGTGTAGTTTTTGGATGCATAAGTCAGCATGGACTGATGTAGGCTAATCATAAACTTGCCTACGTCAATATCAAATGACATAGGCTAGTCATGAAATTGCCCAAGTCTCTCTCTGGACTTGGACATTTTTATTATAACAGCATAAAAGGCCCTCTAGTGGCAATTTTTGAAATCTGAAAAGTTTACAAGGTGCGCCTTTCCATGCTGATCATTTTGGTATGAATCACTCATTTTACCCAAAAATCGACTTAGACATTTATTTTATTAGGCTGACGATATGTCAATGTGCAAACTTGATTTGTTCGTCGAAACCCATAAAAGCATAAGTTCTATTAAACCTGAAAAAGCATGTCACAATGCCTTTAAAGAGCATGTATTTTACCTTTTATATTTTACATTCGCATTCATATTTTGTCAGCCACATGGTTGCAGTATTTCATTTTTCAGCCACTAGTAAGGTTTATTTACAGTAGAAATCAAAACCTGGTCTGAGGCTCAATTTACCAACTTAATGGTATATACTGTAATACTGGTAGGCCCACTAATGTGTGAACATTGCATTAATTATTAAGTGGGAGTGACTCTGTCAATATTTTTACTATTTTAATAAAATTGCATTATTTTATTAATTTCAGCCTTAACATATCGATTATTGTACTTTTTTTTAGTAAATATCGGTGTATTTAATAGGCTTAATGGCTGCACGTCAAATTAAATCTATAGAATGGGCAAAGCTGCAAGATAGGATTGCTCCTGCTTTGAAACAAAAGTTTAATGCTTTCAAAAGCAAAAGTGATGCAATTATGGTTAACTACTTAAAAGCTAAAGAAAGGAATCTTGCTATTGATTGGACTTACTATCACCAAGCTGTGGCAAATAAAGCTCTTGTCAAAGATTTTGAAACTAAGTTTAGATCGTATGAGGTAAATAAATGCTAACTACTTGCTTTAATGTATCAAGTTTGTGCAATTAGTAGTAGGTAAACTTTAGTTACCTAATAATTTCATCTTGTTTCATTTGTTAAAAAGATACTGCATGAGATCGGTTTTATTGAAGAAATGAGAACTACGTGAGGTAATAAAGAGGTGCCCCAAACCTTTTTTTTGAGCTTTTGTGACATCAGAGAAGGATGACCTTGCAAAATTTCTTGCGGAATATGGAATATCGCATTGCTTATTTTACAAAAAAATTTGAAAATTGGCAATTCTTGCAGAATAAGTAATGCGATGTTTGATTATGGAACAACACATTCCTTATTCTGCAAAAAAATTGTAAAGTCAGGGTTACCAACAGTACCGAGTCCCTACAGATAAAATCTACTGGTATTTTTACGGATAAGGGAATAGGCCTTGTGGAACAAAGTAATAAAATCATTATTACCTCAAGTAGTTATCATTGCTTCAATAAAACCATCTTTGAGCAGCTCTTTAAATCTGATTAATTTCTTAACCGTTATTTAACTTCGTATATACTCTTTAACATATAAGCTGACTCGAAGTCTTTTACCACAAATCTAAATCTGAGTGTTACTCTCTTAAGATTAGTGAAAATAGCACAATGAATTGATTTGACCACAGAGCTCTCGCTCCAGAGACGATGCGTTACTGCTTGATGCTCTTTTCCAAAACTCAACAAATACTAATAATCCAGTGTTTTGTCAATATATCACCGTACATAGTCTTTACATTGTAATACACAATGGTCCTCCTCTTTTCAAATCATTTTCTGTTACTGTTATTTATTGAACAAAGTTTATTTTTATTTATCTATTTTTTATTTATTTTTATTTATCTATTTATTTTTATTTATCTATTTATTTTTATTTATTATTATTTTTATTTATCTATGGAGATAATTTTTATTTTTCTCCTTTGCCTAACCAATTTTCAAAGGGATTCAATTCGGAAGTTTTTTGCTCTGTTTTCTTTCAAAAGATTTTGACAGATATTAAGATAAAGTTCACCAAATTTGGGCTTTCCACTACCTTCCATTTCCAATATATTATGACTAATTGGCTGGGGCTATGGAATTAATGGAAGACAATTTTTCCATATTCCATACTGGCAATTTTCTTCCATTCCACACTAAAATTTTCTACATACTTAAACTTCCATTCCATACCAAGGTTAGTTTAGACGAAAAGCTATGCATAATTTGTATTGTACGTTTGCAACATTAAGCGTACCTTTGCAAGAAGGCGTTCGCAAAGGTAAGCAGTACGGTACAATGAATCTCATCCCATATTTGAATCACTATTGCAATGAGCTACCATGAAAATGCACTCAGCATTAAATATCAACCACTTAATCAACAGACAGTAGGTTGACCAGTATGCAAATCAAATCAATCAAATCTTTCATCATACTCGATGTAATACGTTGAAGCATGTAACGAGTTTGCGGGGCCCATCTCTGCGCCATTGTGCCCGAGCAACACGTTCTTTCAAACAAATGTCGCAGCAGTGGTGAATCATTGACAACACTGTGTCAGATTTGACTGGCTCAAGATTTGAACCTCAGACCTGTGTTCTCTCTAACTTTATGGGTAATCGGCGAGTGGCCGAATTTTCTTTAAGCAATTGTGCCCAAAGCTTTAGAAAGACGTCTATGTGCCCTAAATTTTGTACCAATCCAGTATTAAAGGATATCAAATGTCATATTTCCACAAATTTGTCAAATTTTCTAAAGCTATGTTTACTATATTGCCAAAAATTATTTGCCCTTGCTCCAATAAATCGCCGATTTGCTGAAAAAACTCGCCTTAGTGGGAACACTGGCTCAGAGCTCACGCTCCAGAGACGAATGCGTTACTGCTGGACCATGTGGCCAGTTTTTGACTGGTATGCACTGAGTTTAATGATTGAAAATTTGTATTTTATTGTTCTGCTGTTGTCAAGGCTAATTTCAGATATAAAAAACTTAAAAACAGCCAACGTTTCAACAGTAAACTAACTGCTTTCATCAGACTTAAAAGGTCTAAAATGAGTTAAAATGTAAATGGAAATAAAGCAATCAACAAATGACGTAATCACGTGTCCCAAGAATGAGCTATAACACTGTGTAAAAAAGCAGGTGAATGAATGAATTAGGACCAAACTGGTATCTGAAATACTATGATAACAATTTCAATAAGTGAGCAAATGGAAACAAACATGAAAACCAGGTTCTAAACTCACAAAGATCAATTTTTTAAAAACGAAGTGATGTATTATTTTTCCAATTTAAAGCACATAGATGGCAATTAAATAGATATTCTATCATTCATTGTATTTGGACTGTTGTTTAAAAAAATGATTCAATAAATTGGCATTTTCTGTAATCAGTTTCAAATTCTAAAATTTGGCTTTTGTTCCAGTCAATATCGTGGTGCAAGTTAATGGCGTGTTTGCAAAGTGCTGTGGTGTTATCTTTAATATTTGTGGGTTTTGACTGAGCGTTTCTGATATCTCTTCTGTGTTCTTTTTTTCTGGTTTCAAATGATCGTTTAGTTTTTCCTATGTAAACCATATTACAGTCTTTGCATGGAATTTGGTGGATTGCACCTTGCCGTTTATTGGATTGAATTTTGTCCTTTTGAGATGGTAGAATCTGTCCCAATTTTGTTCCTGGTTTTATGATTGTTTTCATGCCATGTGGAATCAAACTTCATCTAATTTTTTCTGACAAGCCATGAAAATAGGGAATTATGACTTATCCTTTGTTACCGTGAGGTGAGTCTGTAATTTTAGCTTTGGTCTTCTTTAGGAAACAGAGAATCCGTAAAGGATACGAGTGTTTCTTCAGGGCGGTTTTTATGTATTTTATTTCTTTCCGCTTTTCAAGTTTATGGCTTGGTAAAGTGACTGCTCGATGCATGAGTGTGTCAAACACAGCTCGTTTATGTTGCAAAGGGTGGTCAGATCTAAAATTTTAGATAACGATCTGTATGGATAGGTTTGTGGAAAATGGAAAATTAATTCACCATTCTTAGAACGTTGAATGAGAGTATCCAAGAAAGGTAATTGATAATTGTTTTTGGTTTCCATTGTAAATTTTATGGATGGTTCCAAATTATTGATGTGGTCAAAGAAGATGTTTAAGAATTTTTTCTCGTCAATTACAAATCGTCACCTGAATTCAAAATAGCTTTATGTCACACTTTTGGCCATTTTAGCTTTTTTCAGGTTTTGAGGTATTTGGACATAGAGCTTTCCGTTGCACTTGGAATTAGGCCTCTAGCATGCACCATTCAGGATTTAGCTCTGGAAAAAAGCTGTATGTCCATTGTATGCTGCCGGAGCCAAAAAGATGTATGTCCAATATATTAAAAACGAATAGCTTTATGTCCAAATTTATGAAATTATTTGGACATAAAGCTACTCAGTTTATATACTAACTCTATAAATGGCTTTATGTCCAATAATTTGTGACATAAAGCTTTGAGTTGCAAATTGCATTCCACTCTTTTTTTTACACAAACCAGGAGCTTTGTGGTTAAAGCTGGTCGTTCTTAATTTTTAGAGATTACCGAACTCAATTGTTTTTTATAAGTTCGTTATTTACATTAGTTGACGCTAAGCTTTCTTTGAAGCAACCGTTAAGCCGTGATGCTTGCTAACCCTAAACCGAATACAACCTAACCCTAATACAAACCCTAAAGCAGGGTTCATGCTTGTCCAGAAAATGGAACGATTTTTCCGTTGGTTGCCCATGATCACATTTAACGCGGAAGTTTTACCATTTATTCCACGAGGTAAACTCTCACTCTCAATAGAAGAAAAACGAAGTTGAAACAGTTCAACTTTTTCCGTTTCTGTAGAGTGCAGAAGAAAAATGGCAAGTCACTAAGCTACACCTGTTTAGGCCTACATGGGAGTTTACAACAGCTGTGGCAGTGTAGGCCTATAAAACGTTTTAAGAATAACCTGATGACAGTACTTCATAAAATTTTTTGTAGCTAAGGTAGAAAGGCAGACTAGCATATTCAGACTGAAGCCTGTAGGCTGGTCTCTTTTCAGTTATAGGGTAGCCTATAGGCCTAGGCAGCTAGGCCTAGAGGGATTGAAGTGAGCAACTTATATTCTAGCCTGCTAAAAAACTGCAATATACTCCTACTAGGCTTCTTACAAAAAAATGTGGTCCCTTTTGCTAGCCTAGTGATCAAGATAGGTTACAACACTGAGGTTTTTATATTTTTTGAGTAGCCTAATAGCATGATGACATCACCTAGCTTGAGCATCCACATTGCAGTCGGTAGGCCTGGATTCATTTCACTGGTCAAGGCATCTAGGTCTACCAACAAAGGCCTCATGGTCAAAGCATAGGCATAATATGAGGCTTCGAAAATTGATGTTTAGCCTTAGACCTGCTTGACGTTGAGTAGCCTAGCCTATTAAGTGGCAGTAACAGGAAGAATATAGGGTCATTTGCAGTCTATGAACATGGCGAACACTGCAGTAAACTCAGTTTCAATAAGAAACTTTGTGATCTCAGTCTCACTATGCCAATGCAAATTGATGTTCTTTATTAATTCCTCTATAAGCTCCAGTGTACGCCATGATCTGACTTCCAGGAATAAAGGAGAAAAGTTGCCAATAAGGTGGCACAGAAGTAGCTTACACTATTTATATAATATGAATATCTTAATGAAGTTATCAGTTTTAGTAGATATTCAACTGTTTTATTTTGTTGTTTTACAGAAAGTAAGATCTTGTACAGCTAGGTTGTCAGTAAAATATTTCTGTATGGCTGAGTGGGCAAAAACACGAAGGAAAGACTTAAACAAAAGTATATCCAAAAATGAGCGAGTGTTTGTTCATAAAATGTACTTTGATACAGAAACAGACAAGTATTCTGAATCATTGCCTCCTAATGTTGGTAGAATTTGTGGCATTGTTGTAAGTATGGGAATTGATACAGCCAGAGTTAAATGGGATGTGGATAAGACAATATCAAGTGTAAAATATGCAGACCTAAAACTTGAATGCCATGTTGACAAAGATTTACATAATACTGATGAAGTAGAACATGAACTTGTGGCAGAGAAGGAAAATGCACTAGAAAATGAAGATTTAGCAGAGATTGAAGATGTATTTGAAAATAAATGTTCAGCGAAGATTGTAGATGTAGCAGAAAATAAAGATGTAGCTGAAGCAGAGAATAAAGATGTAGAAGAGAATTCAAAAGTGGCAAACAATGATGATCAAACTAGTGTGGTAGCAAATCGCGATGAAACTGATCATGAGTTAGTTTCTGAATCAGAAGACTCTCTTTCAGATGATATGGACAAAGACTATGAGCCCCCCCCCAAAAAAAAGCGTTACAGCTCTTCTGATAGTGATATTATCATGACCGACACAAGCTCAAAAAGATTACTTTCAGATGGTCAAGAAGTGTATCTTTGCCGTGGAGACTACAGGATTTTTAAGGCAACTGTTAGCAGTAGTTATGGAAACACTGTCCATGGTGTTTCATTGGATGAAGATCATGGACGATTTTTCATCACAAGACTACTGCAACACAGTAGCAAATGGGATAACTTTGATTGTGACATTCATTGTGTTGGTTCTGCCATAAGGTGGAGATTGAGTAGTGTTAAAACAATTAAAACTGATAAATTTACTGACTATGGGACAGAGGCACAACAACCAAAAACTTTAGAAATGAGGAAAAGAAAACGAAACACTCAAGAGTGGAAAAAAACTGTCAGAAAAGAACAATACAATTCCGGTTATGAGCATGAATATCGAACCCAAACAGGTGAAATCAAAGTGCGACCTAGTCGCCGTTCCTTTGAACAAGATTGCAACTGTCGTATGAACTGCTCGTCAAAGTTTACTGAAGAGGAAAAGAAAGTTGTGAACAAAATCTTCTGGGATCTTAAAGACAAAGACTTACAAAGAGCATTCATCTCAAAACATGTGAAAATACAGGAAGTTAAAAACAGAATGAGAATCCGGCATGATTGTAAGACAGGGAAAAGGAGACACAGAAAACCAAATAGAATATACAAACTCCCGAAACGAAATGAAGACAACAAGCTACTTACTGTGTGCAAGATTTTTTTTACCAACATCTTGAACATTGATGTTAAACGTGTGGATACTGCACTAAAAAGCAAAGGTGATGGCGGCTTTATAACTTCAGACAAACGAAACAACCAGGCACAACACAACACTACATCAGAGGAAAGAATTGCAAAAGTGGTAGAACACATAAAGAAATTCAAAGTTGTGGAATCCCACTATGTAAGAAAAGCATCTAAATTTGAATATTTGCCAGAGGAACTGTCTGTTGCTGCTATGCACCGAATGTATAAGGAATGGTGCAATGAACAAGGATACACAGTTGAGTCTGAGGATTTTTATCGCAATATATTTAAAACAAAATTCAATCTCAAATTCAACAAGCCCAAAAAAGATGCTTGCGATATCTGCGTGTCATATGCAAACACTCCCGCAGACTTGAGAACAAAAGAAATGGAAGAAGAACTGCAGCAGCATACCAAAGAAAAAGAAATGGCTAGAGACTTGAAGAACAATCTCAAAGAGCAAGCCAAACTTCAACCAAGCAAAATGGTTGTGGCAGCATTCGATATGCAGAAGACGTTACAATCTCCGCATGGTGACACATCTTCCTTTTACTATTCGAGGAGGTTGAAAACATTCAACTTCACCATCACAAACATCTGTACAATGAAACCCTATTGCTTCATATGGAATGAAGGTGATGCTGGCAAAGGCTCATGTGAAGTTGCAACTGCCCTGTTTCAATACCTCAATGAATTGAATCTACAAGGTGTTGAAATAGTGCATTTGTTCTGTGATAGGTGCAGTGGTCAGAACTGCAACCGCATGATGGTTATCATGTTGTCAACAGCTATTAATTATTTTAACTTCCAGCAAATCACTCTAAATTTCTTTGTGACTGGCCACTCACAAAATGAAAATGACACCATCCACTCAGTGATTGAAACCTTTACCAAGAAAAGACATCTTTATAGTACAGATGACTGGGAGTCTGCAGTAGGCATGGCGTTTGTACATAATCGGCCAGATGTGATTCGTATGCATTTCAGCGACATAATTGACTTCAAAACTGCAGTGCAAAATCCGTTGTACAAAAATATACTGACAAGGATACTTACACCCAAAACAAAACCAAGGAAAAGGTTTATTGGAGCAAGCCAATGAAGATGAAGTTTAACAAATCCGAACCAACCAAGATGATGTTTGTATACCATTATGATGAGGACGTTTACAACGAAATTGAGTTATTTAAACCAACCAGAAGGAACAACATAATCACCGAAATCGGGCAAATGCCTAAGCTGTACACAACTCAACCTGGTGTTGGTGCAGACAAGATAAAAGATCTCATGAGCCTATGTTCACGAAACCTCATACCAAGTGCACATCATTCTTTCTACAAACAATTGGTGCAAAAGAAGTAAGACTACATGATTTAATTTGACTTTTTCTGCTTCGGTGTCTCCGCTTCGTACAATTCCTACTTCCACTGAATAACTTTCTACGGTCACTTTCTTAACCCTATTTTTTGTGTATATTTTTTGATAATACTTTTGTACTTTATTTTGTATTTGCATTTCCTAGCTATCTAGCTGAAAGCAGCTGATCAAGTGATCATAATCAGTTTGTTTCTCAATTTGAACTTTAAACAACAACTCTGAATGACTACCTAGAACCGTCATTCTGGGATACTTTGGACCACTTTTTGTATTGCTATAAACATTTTCATTTACCTTGAACAATTTGCCACTTTTTAGTATTTCTCAAGGGACCCCTAATAGAAAGCTAAATGATTATAAAAGTTAATAAACGGGCTTCTTGGTAATCATGTTTTTTTTCAAAGGTCTTGGGCCAAAATTTTCCCACCAATGACAGCTTGGCCCGACCACATAAAAACAATTTCTCCTTTGGTTTGAAGTAGCCCTGACTTACGGAATCAACTATGCTCTATGCCGCATATTTTTGTGTTATAATTTGTTACACTGAAAGACCTCCAAATGATGAGACATTTTTTTCTTTAACTGGGTGGTGAATTTTTTATGAACAACTGACTTGATTCTTGTTTATTGTCAAGTATTGTGTAACATGTGTTATGCAGTTAATGCAATCTTAATTAAGTGATCTTTTTAATTAGTGTGTCAGGCATTCAAGTTACGGAGAATGCGAATTTTGTATGTTTAGTTGCATTTGTTTATTTAACAACTACCAGTATAATACATTTTTTTGCCAGATTGTCAATGGTAGTAGTGTTGTTGCTTATGCTCAATTCACCTGTTTCGTTTATTCGTTTGCATTTCAGGAAAAGACATGCTAAGTATTTTATAATTAGCTCTGGTAACATTTAAATTGATGCTCAACACATCTGGGAAATGATGAATTAAACTGCACACTGTACATCATGACATAACGCAGTTAATGATATTATCAGAGCATGGATAGTAAACATTTGAAACTTTTGGTCATATTTTTGCTGAAGGTCAACTGATGTAACTTGAAACAGACTTTGTCTTCATTACTGATGTATTTTCAGCATCGAAAAGGAACTATTTCATAAAATAAAATGGTGTTATGTCCAAAAAAGCTGACAGGTTTATGACAATGCTGATTTTCCAATAGCTTTATGTCCAAACATCGACCAAAAAAAATATGACCACTAGATGGCACCATCATGAGGATGATGCAATTCGAGCCTGATGTAACAACGAACATAATAATCTGATTAGTATGAGGTTTTGGTATAAAGTCAACAAGATATTTGAGATTGAGTGACAATGAAAATGGTTTTTTCGCAATATCTCGAAAACTAGAAATGGCCAAAAGTGGGACATAGAGCTATTTTGAATTCAGGCGACGAAATGTGTCATCAACGTAGCGCAGAGGTGGAGTCGAGGACACAAGGCTCGAGGCCAAGGACACAAAAAAAATCCGAGGCCAAGGACAGCCTTTCCGAGGACAGACACTCTCGATGCCAAGGACAGGAATGCTCGAGGCCAAGGCCAAGGACCAAGGACACAAAGCGCAAGTGCTCTCCAAAAAAAAAAAAAAAAAAAGGTCTTCACAAAAATTTTTCAGGCGATCTTCAAAAAAAAAAAGGTCTTCACAAAAATTTTTCAAGCGATCTCCACTAAAAAACGTTTTCCAAAAAATTTTTCAAGCGCTCCACAAAATTTTAACATTCCAAAAAATAGTGCTGTCCTCGAGCCGAGGACAGGCCAATTTTCGAAGACTTGAGGCCTCGAGGCCAAGGCCAAGGACTTGACCTTCGAGGCCAAGGCCAAGGACTTCAAAATGTGTCCTCGAGGATGTCCTCGAGGCCAAGGACGTCTTCGAGGACTCCACCTCTGCGTAGCATACCCAAAGTCTGGGGTATGAGCAAAGGTTTCGATCGCTCTGGTCTCCACATCCTCTATGACTAAATTAGCCACAACAACTGAGACTGGAGAGCCCATGGCAGTACCAAAAATTTGGTTAAAATTTTTTTTTTGGAAAGTTAAGAAGTTGCCTCCAAACAAATTTGTAAACCATTGCAAATATCATTTACAGACCATTTTGTGAGCTCATTTAGATTCTGAAGTTCATGGAGTCTTTCCTGGGCTACCTTTATAGCAAGATTTACTGGCATTTTAGCAAATACTGATATCACGTCAAACGAAACCAAAATTTCTGTTTCCTCAATTTTAATTGTAGTGACTGATTTAACAAATTGTTCAGAGTTTTTCACATGATATTCTCTTAATCCAGTTACTTTCAATAAAATGGATGCCAATTCTTCTGATAATGTATACGTTGGTGACCCTATAAAGGAAACAATCGATGTTAATGGAATGTTTGCTTTGTGGATTTTCAGCGAACCATAAAGTCTAGGAGAGCTTGCGTCTGAACTTTTCAGTGGATGAGTCGTTGGAGATATTTTATCCTCTTCACGTAATTGCGATACGAACTGGTTCACCACTCTTTTGTTTTTTTAGGTTGGATTGCGTTTAAGCTCAACATATGCGGTTGTATCCTTTAGCATAGTCATAAGTTTATCATCATACTCATCGCGATCAAGAATGACAGTTGTATTGCCTTTGTCAGCCTTTACTATGGCGATGTCTTTTCGCTTTTTTAGGCTGTAGACAGCTTCTCTCTCTTCTCGGCTTAATGTAGGCTGCGGAGCTTATGACTTTTAAGTCACGAGGTGACTTTACCTCTTACAAGATCTGCTTTGTGTAGGGGTTACTGCCAAGTCCCTTTCTCCAAGCCAACCAAAATTTAACGATTCAGAATTATGCTTGGTGCTGAGGCAAAATTTAAACCCAATTCTAAAACTTGAGTTTGCTTTCTTTTAGATTGGATTTTGAAAGGTTTAGTACCCAATTCTTTGGTTTGTCAGGCAAAAGCGATTTTGATTTATACCTGTCACTGATTTTTTCGGTCAATTTTTTATGCCTAACATTTGAGTCATCTAGAGTTTGCTGTAGTTTGAACTGCATATGAGAGATAAGCTGTCTAAACATCTCAGAAGAAAGTTGATTTCTTAATTTAAGTTCTAATGCTTTAATATGTGCCAAAGCAGTTTGAATTTGCTGGTGAGACATCTCAATTCTCGGTTTCAAGTAACTAAAACCAAGTTTTCTTGCCAATGATCTGCCTAACTTGCACCACGATATTGACTGGAACAAAAGCCAAATTTTAGAATTTGAAACTGATTACAGAAAATGCCAATTTATTGAATCATTTTTTTAAACAACAGTCCAAATACAATGAATGATAGAATATCTATTTAATTGCCATCTATGTACTTTAAATTGGAAAAATAATACATCACTTCGTTTTTAAAAAATTGATCTTTGTGAGTTTAGAACCTGGTTTTCATGTTTGTTTCCATTTGCTCACTTATTGAAATTGTTATCATAGTATTTCAGATACCAGTTTGGTCCTAATTCATTCATTCACCTGCTTTTTTACACAGTGTTATAGCTCATTCTTGGGACACGTGATTATGTCATTTGTTGATTGCTTTATTTCCATTTACATTTTAACTCATTTTAGACCTTTTAAGTCTGATGAAAGCAGTTAGTTTACTGTTGAAACGTTGGCTGTTTTTAAGTTTTTTATATCTGAAATTAGCCTTGACACCAGCAGAACGATAAAATACAGATCTACATAATATCTGGTGACAAAGAATATGTTCAGCTTAATGATTGAAAGTTTGTAATCACACCAACTATGAAATTTGGCTTAGCCCAACTGCCAAAAACATTTTACAAAAATACCGAAAAAAGTTTAAAGTAAAAAAAAAACCAACAACAAAAAATGAAGCTCAATCGAGGATACAAAAGTAAAAGAAATCTTTGTTGTGAAGGAAGAAAAAAAAAAAAAAAATCAAAATATCTGTATTTTTCTCCCAAATGTAACTAAGGTGAAGATCAAAAACAAACAAAAACAGGTTTCATTGGTTCTAATTGATGAGGTGGAGTCTAAGAGACAACGTTCAAGGCCAAGGCCCGAGTTTTTGAGGACAGACACTCTTAAGGCCAAGGACATGAATGGTCAAGGAATGAGGACACAATTTTTCCAAATTATGGTCTCTAAATTTTCCATAATTTTTGAACGCAAAAGTGCTTATGATATTGCATTTTATTAAGTTTATGATGATAATTCAAAAATAGCAGTTTTTTGAAACAATGAATGTCATTTTGAAGTTTGCACCTTAGAAGCTGATGTTGATTACTTGCCGCAGTGGAATTGTGGTAATGAAACCAGGCTATAACTTGTGAATGGGGAAATATAAAATTATAAAGATAGAAATGGTTAATTTTAAGGCTGTAACTTCATCACTTAGTGCCCCGATGCAAACGTCCACTGCTTATGGATCCCCAGTTTTTAGAAGTTTCCTAAACTCAAACCATATTGTGTGGTTAAACACGTTCTTTTCTCGAGATTTTTAAAAAAGTATTGTCTAAAAATATTGCAAAAAACTGGAAAATTATATTTTTAAATTGGATTGAAGTACCGTATTGGGTATATTTGTAAGCTCAGAAGTTTTTGACGTTGAAAAAAATTGGGATTCTGGGACAAGGGCAAAGTTCCTATGCAAAGTTTAATAATTTTAGTGATTTTTTTGGAAAAAATAACAATTTTTGTGATTTCAAAGAAGATTACAGATTTAGATTTTCAAAGCAATTTAAAAAGAAAAAAATGCTAAGTTAGAAAAAATTTTTGTTTTCCCACAATTTCCCAACTCTAATTTTAAGCTAATCTTTTTTTTACATTTCAGTGTATTTTGTCGCTAATGCCTGTCATTGAATGAGTGCGAACGTTTCAGCCGCCAAGAAACACTTTGTTGAATTTAATTACAAAAAAACCTGAGGTTTCCAGCAGGGTCATAGTAAGATTGAAGGCATTGGAAACTTTACATTACATCAATTGTAGAAAGGTGACAAAAATAAACCATTACTTTTCTCTAAAAATGCCCAATTTTTTGTGGGAGCTTTGCCTTTTCATCTTAATGATGTGGTGTAAAACATGAAGTACTCCATGCATTCGAACAACTATAGTTAAATTTAACTTCACACTTACTGTAATTTCTTAATAATTCTTTACACAGCGTTTTTGTGATTCAATAGTTTGTTATTTGGAATTCCTAGTGGCAGTTTCCAACACACAAATTGTTCAGTGGATGTGGTTTTGCCCCTCAGACTGCTTGCCAGTGAGTAGAGTTGTTCTTGTTTCAAAACAAATTCTTTGCGCTCGCGTATTTTCAGAACAAGTTGGCATTCTCAAGATACTACTAAAATATTTACTGTAATATAATATCAATATGCCATCCATAGTAATGCTGTATTACATTTCATTATCACAGACACACTGGTGCAGGGTATCCTTACACCTTGCAGAAAACATTTCCCCGAAAATCATTTGCTAGAAAAACATTTCCCTGTACCTTCTTTTTCAGAAATGACACTTGCCAGAATGAACACTTGCCTGAAATTACATCTGCCAGAATGAACATTTGCGTGAAATTACATCTGCCTGAATGAACACGTTTTTGAAATTACATCTGCCAGAATGAACACTTGCCTGAAATTACATTTGCCAGAATGAACATTTGTCCGAAATTACATTTTCCCGAAAACTTATTTGCCAGAATTTACATTGGGCTGAAATTACATTTTCCCGAAAACTTATTTTCCAGAATTTACACTTGCCAGAATGTACATTTGGCCAAAATTACATTTCCTGGAAAACTTATCTTCCAGAATCTACACTTGCCAGAATGTACATTTGGCCGAAATTTCATTTCCCCGAAAGCTTATTTTCCAGAATTTACACTTGCCAGAATGTACATTTGGCCGAAATTACATTTCCCTGAAAACTTATTTTCCAGAATTTACACTTGCCAGAATGTACATTTGGCCAAAGTCACATTTCCTGGAAAACTTATTTTCCAGAATTTACACTTGCCAGAATGTACATTTGGCCGAAATTACATTTCCTGGAAAACTTATTTTCCAGAATTTACACTTGCCAGAATGTACATTTGGCCGAAATTACATTTCCCCGAAAACTTATTTTCCAGAATTTACACTTGCCAGAACGTACATTTGGCCAAAGTCACATTTCCCAAAAAACTTATCTTCCAGAATTTACACTTGCCAGAATGTACATTTGGCCGAAATTACATTTCCCCAAAAATTCAATTTCCAGATATTATACACATTAAACCGAAATTTCGTTATTGATAGAATTTACATTACAAAATTTTATAATTATGCTGGTTCATTTTCAAAAATTATTAAGCTGCGCGTAGAATAAAAAGGGCAAAGGAAAGCAGTAATTCAGTCAATGTACCGATTATAAAAGCTTTGCGAAACGCAATATTTCGCATCAGTTCAAATCATTAGTCAACGAAATTGCTTAACCCTTTTAGTCCTCCCCCCTTACTTCAGATCAAGTCTAAATACGTTTAAACGCTTGTATTTTGAAGTTAAACTTTCTAAGTGACTTGGCTAAGGGGGCCTAAGCCCTTTCACAATGGTGCTCCTCTGACTGCGACCTAAAAATGTTGAGCGTGCTCCAAAGACCAAAAACAGCTGCTCTGTGAAAAAAATGTTTTCACCTATTGTTTATGTCATAATCACTAACAAAGTATCGGTAACGATTCTACAGTCTTATATCTTTCTTCCACGACACATTTGTAAAGGTGTGTAACAGTAAAAAGGCGGGTTATTCCGGAAAGTTATTATTGCTATATTTCCATCACTGACTATTGTCTTATCATTGCGTGATGTTGCAAAAACAGTATCTTGAGTAAACTGAAATCGGGGTGCCAGGCGCGTAGCCAGGTATTTGGATTGGGGGGGGCTGTTTTGGATAGTGGAAAAAGCATGAAACGATCTTGACCCAGGTTTTTGATCAGATTGAGTCGGCTTTTCCGGCCAAAATTAGGTGATCTCCAAAAAAAAAGGTCTTTACCGAAATTCAGTCAGGTTTTCTCCAAAAACAAAACCAACTCCAGTTTTCTGGTCCAAATCACAGCTAGTCCTTCTCATCGCCAATCCCATTGAAGGGGGGCTAATATCATTTTTGGAGCAAAAATCGGCCTCAAAAGCACTAAAAACGTGGTATTTTGCATACTTTTCAGGCCAATGGGGGAGGCTCGAGCCCCCTGGCTATGCTACTGCAGGAGGCACAGCCCCCCAATAGCGACGCCTACGCTACTAACCTTAGTGCAGACTTCACGTATTAAAAGACAAAACTGAAATTTCACGACCATTATGCTTACATACGGCCTACAGCAGTGGTTTTCCACCTGTGGGCCATAGGAGCATTTTGTGGTGGGCTGCAAAGCTATTTGGGTAATTGCAAATTTGGTTGAAAAAATGTCTTGATCATTGGCGCGGTGGAGCCCATTAGAGAGCTAGCACAAAATTTGTGGTTTTTGGCTTGAATTCCCTTTTTTTTTTTATGGAGATCATTTGAAAATTCAAAAGTTGCGATTAAGCTACCAATTTAGATGTGGTCCATGGAAAATTTTCGGATTGAAAATAGGTCACGGTGATGAAAAGATTGGGAAGCACTGGCCTACAGTCTTGCTTTAATGGAGCTCGTTAGGTGAGCGTTTTCTCGCATTAATTATGCAATAATATGATAAAGTATTCGTATCAATAAAGTTGAAGAATTAAAAAAAAAACATCGTATGGAACTGTCATTTTGATTTGAGGTACATAACGCGCCCTGATGGAAAAATTATTTAAAGCAAAAATTAATGTTTCACTGACACCAATGTGTAAATTGGTGAAATTGTTCAATTCGAAAGATTGACAGGAGCCTGGTTGCAAACAAATATTAACTCAAAATTCTCTGGTCAAAAGCACACAGCAGAGAATTCTTAACAGCAGGAAATTCAAATTTTCATCATATACTGTTGTAGTCCAGCCAAGGGCGTATGCAAGGGGGGGTTTGGGGGTTCGAACCCCCCCCCCATTGGTATGTCGACTAAAATTCACAATAAAGAAAATATCACGTTTTTAGCGCTTCTGAGCCTGTTTTTTTGCAATGAAACGAACTCTAATATGATTTAAAACAACTTTTGAAACATCTAGAGTTTTTTAGGGGGGGTTAATTTGTCAAAGATGTAACTTGCAAATCAGTAACAACTTCAAAAATTGCCAAAGGTAGCAAATTTACTGCTAAAAATGCTTAACATTTGCTTCACCAAAAATATGGAGTTGGGATTTCAGTATTAGTTAATTATTAATCCACTCAAATCTCATTCCATTTGCCCCCCTCCACCTTCCTTCCCCAACTATTTCACTCTATAAACTACAGAATATACCGGTTTCACTCTATAAACTACAGAATATAAATGTTTGTGATTTTTTTTCAAATTATGATTTTATGATTCACCGGCTTGTAAATTAGAGGACTGAAATGTTACCATTGGCCACCTCCCACATAGCTCACTTATGCGCAAAGGCGTACACAGGGGGATGGGGGTTTATACCATCGTACGTATTGATCCGACGTATATCATTCGAAATATCGTCTTATTGCGCAAAACAAACAAGCTCCTTCTTTAATCTCATATAAATACAAAATATTTAATTATAGTAAATAATTTTTTTGTTATTTAATACAGCATTGTAAGCAACTAATTGTAATACCGGTACTGAAAATCTGGAATGCCGTGTTACGAGTCAGAGTAACTTTCAGCAGCGTAGGCGGGGGGGGAAGGTTACCCCCCCCCATTGGCCTGTCAACCAAAATGCAAAATAAGAAAAATATATACCACGTTTTTACCACTTCTGAGACTGGTTTTTGGGCTGGAATGGACTAAAAAGTGATTTAAAACATCTTTTGAAACATAAATTTAGGAGGGGGCTAATTTGTCAAAAATAAAACCCACAAATCATTGAAAACTTTGAAAAATGGCCAAGAACAAGCAATCAAATTTGATCGCTAGTGTAAAAATGCTAAGCATAGGTTTCATCAACAAACATATTATAAACTTAGGAATAGGGGGTGGGGGCTACTTAGCATTAGTTTATTACCAATCACTTGTCTCAAAATTTTTTTTGTTTGCCCCCCCCCGATTTATTTTCTATAAAATATAGACGAAATAGATTACTCTGGGTGAGTTTTCTTGAACTATAGGATTTTATGATTTATCAGCATGTAAACAAGAGAGCTAAAATTTCACCATTAGCCACCTTCCACATAGCCCATTTGTGCAAAAAGTTTAATCAGGTTTGCACTACCAATTTCTTTGCCACGTTTTAAAAGCATTATTTTTTATCAATATAGCCCTAAACTTAAGTTATTTTTGAAAAAAATGCAAAATTTTCAAGCGCTAGGGGCTCTGCTTCCAGACCCCCATGCTGGCTACGCTCCTGCCACACTTTGCACTGTTTATAATCATATGGGTTTTCATAGCTTTGGTTTTGAACAATTTTTTCTTCGTCGTTCAGTTGCAAACCTTATGATGTTAACTATAGATGTATGCTTAATTGTTTTTTGTTTGAAAGGTTTTATTTGCATTACTCAATGTATGACTTTGATTCCATCTTCTTACATTGCACTAAGTTATTTATTTGCCAAAGTATACATCGCGAACAAATTTTTGATGTCACTTTTGAACCCCCCCCATTGAAAAATCCTGCGTACACCACTGAGTCAGCTGCCTACCCAACAACAATCTCGACAAGATCATTCATTTTACGTTGCTCATTACATTGCATTTTGCAGTCAGTTTTTGCTAGAGCAAGGCTGGTTGGTTTTAATTGTGACGTCACCTGAAGGAATATCTTCTTGCTCCTTCGCATGAACTATGAGAAATGTTCTAAATGAAATGTTTTAAATTGTATGAAATGTGAATGGCGGAAATTGACATCATAATGAGCTTTTCATAGAAGTGGATTTCTCAGTAGATTTCAACTAAAGACTCTTTGAAGCTGGTTGCGGGAGTATGCGCCATTGCTGCTTTTTTGAGTGTTTGTCAGCTACAGCGCGAAATCTTTTGCCGAGGAATGCAACAAGTGTTGTTTTGCTGGCTTGCATTTGATGTAGATTTTGGCTGCTTCGTAGTACAGCTGCAGATTTAATTTTGTCGCGAACACAAGACAAATTATATACACTATTTTTTTTATAACAATAATATTTCATAAAACTTGAGGCTCATTGTTGCTAAGAATTTTAAAAAATGCCAGCCTCCATCAGTAACAAAAAGATTGGAAACAAAAAAGAATAAATTTCAAATCTTAAAAGCAACGAAATTCTGTGCTAATTTGACACAATGAAATTTTAGTAATTTTCCAGTATTTACAAGCAAAATATTGCAACGATTCTAAAATTACAGAGTGCTGCTTCAAACTGCGCAAGCAACTCATAAATACTGTGTTTGGATGGTCTCAAGTTAAAAAAACTCCAAACTTTTTCGCTTTTGCAGTTTTACGATGCTGCAAAAAAAGGGTCATTCCATGTCAAGCGTCCTACAGTCCCCAGCTCGACCCCTTTCGAATTTGCTCAAACTTTGTCAAAATGTTTTATAACATGATTGAGGCATACCTTGAAAATTTTAGCTCAATATCTTGAGTAGTTTTAGCATTATGGGTCTTTGAAGTTTTTCGAACCCCCTCGCCATGTGACAATCTGGCTTTTCGTGGTGTTTTTGAGGATGCATACTACAAAATCTAAAGACACTAGAAAGCTAATTTTTGGTATGTTTGTACAACTTTTGGTATAGTTCACATATCAATTGCAAGGAAAAAATTATTTCTTAGTACAGGGGAGCAATGACTACTCAAAGTTGCCCCATTTTCATCCGAAAACCAATTTTCGGTCATTTTTATCTGCTTATAACTTTTGAACTAAAAAGAGGAAGAATACCATATTTGATATAAATGATCCTTGTCTACTATACTACAACTTGGCTAAGTTTGATGAAGAACATTGCATTAATATGGTAAATATGGCACATCAAAAAATGGCCCAAATTCAAAAATAGCAAAATGGCGCCATCTTCTGGTGTCAAAATACCCCGGTGGACAGTTGTTTACAAAAAAGATTTTTTTACCACTGATAGAACATTTCTTCAAGAACTTATATAGCAAGTTTCAACTTTGTGACTCAACTATAAAAGGTTGGTATTAAGCTGCATTTGAACCTCACATTTTTTTCTAAAAATGCCTTGATTCAAGATCAAGTAACATCTGGTAGCTAAAGTTTGCTGCCTAAAGTTTATTTGAAAGTAAGAATGAGGCAATGCAAGGTTCTATCTATAAACAAGGAATAAGCTATGAACATTACCTTACTTACTAAACATTGTGCTGCCTATCTAATTATCTACTTAGAACAACAGTACTCATATTTTTATGCAATCACACTATATTTAATTGCCAAATCTTCACAAATTTGGTGGAAAAGCAAAAGCAACACTAAAGTTTATTGGAATTGTTAGTTATGATTCTTACATCATAAACACTCAACTATTGAATGATATTCTGGAATATAATTGTTGTAGCTATTTATGACATCAGTCTTATTCATGTTGTTGGGACAGCTTTTCACTTGATATGTGAATGAATTCCAGGGCCACATTAAATCTAGGAATGAATTCAAGCAAAGGTTGAGCACAGAGCTGAGTCTAAACCCAAGAAGATAGCCATTAAGTGCAGTTTCCAGATGCTGCCAGTAGAACATAGTGGTTAGAACGTCTGCCTCTGAATCATTAGACCCTGGGTTCGAATCTTTGTTGAGTAAAACCAAAGACTTTAAAATTAATATTCATAGCTTCCCAGCTTGAAGTTCAGCATTAAAACGGGACAGTGTAGTTTTCCACCAAAGTGGTAGACAGGTGGCAGCTTGACTAAAAGACCGCAAAGTCACTTCAAAGTCTCCAAAGCTACTTGGCTGAGCCAAGGCAAAAAATCTTAATCCTGTTGCAGTTTGGTCCACTTTGTTGTACAGTTATGCAGTTTTTCTTCAAGAGAGTGAATAGGCAAGCAAATTCTGCTTAAGGTTGAATCATAGTTTCTGTTGTATATCAATCAAACAGGGTAATATTAACATTAGCAGATTATGTAACCATTGGCTGTCAATAGAATTTTGTAAACTCAATTCATAATGGATGATTGTACTAACTCAGAAGTTAGTAGTGACGCTGTATGTACAATTGGCCTTCAACTAAATGAAGAATGTCATAAAAAAGTGTATTGCAAAACAGTTGGAGTAATATCAGCAAGTAGCATCAGCACAGAACAAAGAAAGTTGCTAGAATGGCGAACTGGTTTATCTATTGATGACGACAGCAAAATTTGCTGTCATCATGAGAAAATGTACTTGGCCAGATATGAAAGTTTGCAGAAGTACTGCTGTGATCCCAAGAATATCCACAAACGAAAAATTACAAGTAAGTGGTTTGCGTTAGCTAACCAGTGCTAGGCAATAACGTAACTAATAATTTTGCTTGTTCAGTTTTTGCACTACTCATTTAACAGCAACATATTTTTCAATTTAGTTATTTTTACAAACTAGTTTATTTTTTAAGACTTTCGATTCCTGGGCAAGTACTGTATTATAACAAAACAGGCATTATTGCAACAGCAGTTAAGCCTTAGGAGAAACTTTCACAAACTGATGATGACAGTTGCTACAGCTTTGGGTCTGTGTAAAAACCAAACATCTTCTGAACCAACATAATTTTATGAAGTTTTAAGCTAGACATATAAGAGTAATTAACATAAAAACTTTTGTTTTAACAGAATCTCTTCGAGCTGTTAATGAAGAAACTGCAAAAGTTTATGACTTAAAACCTGGCCAAAAGCTTTGTCCCACATGTGATCGAGAGCTCAAACTTCGTCTTTATCAATCCTCAACTGATGAAGATGATCTTTTTGAGCCATTAAATTCTACCCATGATTCTTTAAATTCAAGTATGGCAATGCTAGGATGTTCTCCTGTGAAGCTTTCTGCAGGTGCAAGAGACAGAGCTGGATACGGAAAGAGAAAGATGAGGGCTATTGAAGGAGCTGCCAAGATTAAAGTGGCCAAGTTGCTAAATTTGACAACAAGTGAATTGGAAATGTCATATACAAGTGGGCAATCCTGCAACAATTATGATAACGATTTCAAGGAAATGATTTCATCTTTGAAATCTAAACGCGACATTTCCACAAAGCAAGAGAAAATTAAACTGCTTACTCTCATTCCATCAAGTTGGACGATTAAAGAAACAATGAAGAAATTTGAGGTATCAGAAAGATTGGTTAAAAGAGCTCGTGAGTTAAAAAGGAGTAAATGGATTCTTGCAGAGCCAAACCAAAAGAGAGGAAAGCCACTTGATGCTGAGGTTGCTCAAAAAGTAATCAACTTTTACCAATCAGATGAATTCTCAAGAATGTGCCCCGGAAAAAAAGAATACATCTCTGTTCGTGTGGATGGGATAAAAACCCAACAGCAAAAGCGTCTTCTTTAAACCAATCTAAAAGAACTACACATTGAATATCTAAAAGCAACAGGAGATAAAATTGGCTTTTCAAAATTTTGCGAGTTGCGTCCCAAGTGGTGTGTAACAGTCAATAGCAAGGGCATGCATTCTGTATGTGTATGTGAGCAGCACCAAAATGCAAAGTTACTGGTAGCAGCTTTTCCAGGACCTTTCAATTATAAAGATCTTTTGGCAGAATTGGTTTGTGACACAACAAGGAGAAACTGTATGTTGCAATATTGCAGCGATTGTCCTGGAAGACAGCAATTACGAAACATGCTGCAAAAGTTACTTGAAGAAAATGATATTGAGTGTGAAGATCAAGTTAAATACAAACAGTGGCTACATACCGATGGAACAAAGCTTGTTGATTTACATCTTCCTTATAATGAGATATATATAGTATATGGATCTGCTTATTATATTATATAGTATATGGATTATTATATTATATAGTATATGGATCTGCTTTTGGAAAAATTTGATCTTTTACGACATCACCATTTCATAGCCAAATCACAATCAGAATTTCTCCAAATTACCAAGGATACACTCGCAGATGATGCAGTCATAATTTTGCTAGATTTTGCCGAAAATTACAGCTTCTTAGTACAAGATGCTGTTCAGGGTTATCACTGGGATAACAGTCAGGCCACTCTTCATCCATTCTATGTGTATTTCAAAGAAGCAGGAGACCTTAAATGTCTCAACATGTGTGTTATTTCAGATTGCATGAGGCATGATACCAATACTGTCCATGCTTTTTCCACAAAAGCATTGCATTTGATCAAACATGATCTGCCTCTAATCAACAAAGTTACTTATTTCAGTGACGGAGCTGCCAGCCAGTATAAAAATTTCAAAAATTTCATCAATTTGTGCCATCATGAATTGGATCACGGCATAAAAGCAGAGTGGCATTTCTTTGCAAGCAGCCATGGCAAATCACCTTGTGATGGAATAGGAGGCACCACTAAGCGTTTGGTTGCAAGAGCAAGCCTTCAAGCGACTGAAACGTACCAAATTTTATCACCAAACAAATGTTTGAATGGGCTAATACCAATATCTCTGGAATTAAATTTTTTTATATCAGTGATGAAGATGTTTCAAATCACATAATTTCATATCAATTGAAAAGCAGATACTCGCAATGTAAAACGATTTCTGGGACACGATCTCACCATTGTTTCATACCAATGTCTGAGTCATCATTGATAATGAAACGAATTTCAAAAGATGAGAATGGATCAAAAGTTTTTTTGAAGGAAAAGGAAGCAGCAGTTTGGTCACAACTACAAACAAATGATTTCCTACAATCTGGTCAGTATGTGGCTTGTCGATATGATCAGCAATGGTATGTCGGAGCTATAACACAGCGTTCAGAAATACACAAAGATGTCTATGTAAAGTTCATGTCAAGAAATAAGCAAACGTTATCTTGGCCTCAACATCTCAAAAATGAATGTTGGATTCTGTTTCAAGATATCATCTGCCTTGTTGCAGCCCCACAACTTCAAGGGCACAGTGGACGTCAATACAAGCTTACAGCACAGGAATATCAGCGAATAGTGGCTTTGCACAACTCTTAGACGTGCACATATTTTTGAATGTAGATAGCGTTGATCGATTGATTGCTTCACTTTTATCCTGTTATGGGAGGAAGTGGTAACACTTATGTTTTGAACGACAAATCTAATTTGACATCCGAAAACTGGTTCATACTCTTTGCTGAAAAATTGCAAAATTTTCAACCAGCTGGTCTCTTAATTAATTGCACCTCTCAAAAATCTTGGGTTGGCTTTGACACTGTCCTTTTCTTAAATGCTTTTGCGAGAGTGTTGAATCATACCATATGCTTTTTTACATTGCATAACACATTTTTGTTATTGTTTACAACTTATATGTTTATGTCTAATGCTTTAAGACATGTTCAAAATCTAGACGAAGTGCTATTTTTGTATTTTATGGGGCATAAATTCACCCCAATGCCAACCCTTCATAGTTGAGTCACAAAGTTGAAACTTGCTATATAAGTTCTTGAAGAAATGTTCTATCAGTGGTAAAAAAATCTTTTTTGTAAACAACTGTCCATTGGGGTATTTTGACACCAGAAGATGGCGCCATTTTGCTATTTTTGAATTTGGGCCATTTTTTGATGTGCCATATTTACCATATTAATGCAATGTTCTTCATCAAACTTAGCCAAGTTGTAGTATAGTAGACAAGGATCATTTATATCAAATATGGTATTCTTCCTCTTTTTAGTTCAAAAGTTATAAGCAGATAAAAATGACCGAAAATTGGTTTTCGGATGAAAATGGGGCAACTTTGAGTAGTCATTGCTCCCCTGTACTAAGAAATAATTTTTTCCTTGCAATTGATATGTGAACTATACCAAAAGTTGTACAAACATACCAAAAATTAGCTTTCTAGTGTCTTTAGATTTTGTAGTATGCATCCTCAAAAACGCCACGAAAAGCCAGATTGTCACATGGCAAGGGGGTTCGAAAAACTTCAAAGACCCATAATGTTAAAACTACTCAAGATATTGAGCTAAAATTTTCAAGGTATGCTTCAATCATGTTATAAAACATTTTGACAAAGTTTGAGCAAATTCGAAAGGGGTCGAGCTAAGCACTTTCAAAAATTTAGGACGCTTGACATGGAATGACCCAAAAGCAAAAAAGTCCTTGGTCAAGCTGACAGAGCATTCGGAAGTAAACACCAAAATAACTTCAAAAACATGGTCGTTTAAATTGGCATGAGCGTTCTCTGAATTCAAGGACTACTATTAGAATCAATGAAGCAGTAAATTGGCAAAAAACTATGAGAAGCCAGCCTCAACTTAAAATTTATTGGTTCTTCCTTCTAAAAAAAGTGTAACATGGGTTAAAGTAAGCTTGCTTTGCCTCAGTGAACATCCTTGCATCGATTTTTAATAGCTAGTTTTTATTACACTTGAAGCATAACTTATGATTGCGAATTGACTAGTAAGCTAGGTTATATTTCTCAATCAGTAAGCTAACTGTTATCGCAACGTTTCTTAATTTCAACAAAAGTTTGTTCTGTTTAATAGAAATAAATAACTAAGCATAGTATAATTTTTCGAATGAAAAGTAGTTTCTAGAAAATGAATTTTTGAGGAAATGTAATTTCTGAAAAATAAGTATTCGAGGAAACGTAATTTCGGCCAAATGTACATTCTGGCAAGTGTAAATTCTGGAAAATAAGCTTTCGGGGAGATGTAATTTCAACCAAATGTACATTCTGGCAAGTGTAGATTCTGGAAAATAAGTTTTCAGGGAAATGTAATTTCGGCCAAATGTACATTCTGGCAAGTGTAAATTCTGGAAAATAAGTTTTCAGGGAAATGTAATTTTGGCCAAATGTAGATTCTGCCAAATGAGCATTTGGGCTAATGTACATTCTGGCAAGTGCATGTTCAGGAAAGTGTAATTTCTGGAACGTGCACGTTTAGGAAAATGTAATTTCTGCCAAATGCATGTTTAGGAAAATGTAATTTCTGGCAAGTGCATGTTCAGGGAAATGTAATTTCTGGAAAATGCGTGTTCAGGGAAATGTATATTCGAGATAATGTAGTTTCGGCCAAGTGTTTTTAGGGAAAATGTAATTTATGGAAGGTGTTTTTTGGGGAGGTGTGTATGATCCTTGGCTCAGCCAGGGAGGGATTAGGGGGACCAGTTCCCGACTTGAAGGTGCACAATTTCACAAAAATTATTCAAGATAAAATGTCAAAAAAACATGTAAAAAATGCTCAACTGAAGTGTAATTCTACCCTTAGTTGCACGCAAATAGGCAACGTCAAAACTTTCCCATTTTTTGAAAATTTTTTCTACTGTCATTAGCAATCTTTTTACAAGAAATTTTAGCCCTCTACTGTAGCTTGTATTGTTTTTGAGATATTAGGGTTGAAAAAACGTTTGCTGCAAAATGGCAAAGTCAATGATTGTTAACGTAACAATGAAAATGAGTTGCTAATAAAACATCAATTATTGTAACTAGGATTGAAAAAGCTAGCTATTACGTCTCATTGATATAACAATTGCACATAAAGACTTGATTTTATTGAAACAAGAATTTAGCCATGTTGCCTTTTGCTGTACAGCGTAGAAACAAACCCCGGAGAGTGGGAATGCTTGCATAGTCAGGGGTGATATTTAATGAAAATGTTCGATCACTGTGTAGCCCATATTGTGCTGTCTTGGAATGATTCAAATCAACTTGTACATGAATCACCAAACAGCTCAGAAACGTCAACCGCAGGTAAATGAAATCTTTCTTTTCTAATGAAGTTGTTGAATATGTTCTTGAAACTGTGCATAAAATCAGATATCAAAAAAAAGTTGGTCATCAGATCTTGTTGGATGCGGTATGCTTGGTTGAAGTGTTCCACCACACATATCAAGAAACAACTTTCTGAAGTAGTTGCAGACATATGGAATAATAAGCAAAGAAAAAACGCATTCCAAAGACTGACTGTCGATGTTGCAACTTTTTCATTTCTTCACAAATCAATAATATTCCTGCAAAGTGCAAGATAAGCTTTACGAATTGGTTTTATCTCTGTGGCGGTTGGTAGAACCGTTACTAAGCTTCACTCATTAACATGGTTGAAATGCCTATTCTTACAGATGAGGACAGTCATAGTGTATGTCTGACACTGACAGGAAATTCAGTTTCAGAGAGAGAACCAGTTCTTCAGCAGAAACTTTAATATGGTAGAATAAAAATAATAATGTTAGAACAGCTGATACCTTTTTAGTTCTCACCTGTTGCAAATGTGATTGTCTACAGACACAGCAACAACATGGAAAATGTTTCCAAGAGCTTCGATTACTTTGTTGAACCAAGAGTGAAGGGTTGTAGTATCCAAGGTTGATATAGAAATTAGGCAAACAACCTCTTTATAATGGCAATAGATCGACTGAATCATGAAATTGAGCACTGTTTTTGCTGGAGTACTGCTTTCAGTAATCCTGATAAACGAGCCTTTGCAATACTCTACGTGTTCAGCAATGTAGACTTCGTCAATCATCAAAGTTACCAGTTTTTCTCTTTTGCTTAGAGATTTTGATTTTGATTCCAAATATTCTAAGTCAATTGAACCTCCAAAACTGTGGCTCCACCAGACAAACTTTGCAGTTGTCGAAGAGATAGCAACACAAAAAATGATTGCAACTTCTTGTAGTATAGACATGAACTAGTCAATTGCCAAAGGAAGGCAGTTTTTATAGTGTTCGCAGAGTACCTGGAAGAATGCTTTGGGACTTGACTCAGCTGTAGTTGTTCAATAAAAAATCTTACCAACTGAAACAATCCATTTTCCTCTTCCAAATCATCACCACTTTGTTGCTCAGCATACTGATTTAAATAATGCAAAGCTATTTCCAACGATGCTGGTAGTTTTAAACTTGTCCTTGATTTGCTTGTTTGATCTAACTTTGATTTTTGAAAGCCCAAAATATTAAAAAGAGAAGACATTTTAGTAATGATTCCAGTTGATGCAAAATCTTTAAAAGAGGAACATGGTATGGGTTTGCCAAGAACAAAGCATTGAAACTTTAGGTTCCTGGTAATGATGGTTCAAAAGAGAAGACATTTTAATAATTATTCCAGTTGATGCAAAATCTTTAAAAGAGGAACATGGTACAGGTTTGCCTAAAACAAAGCATTAAAACTTTAGGTTCCTTGTAATGATGGTTGATGCAAGCAATTTTGACGTTGATATTTCATCATCATCATTGAAAATTGTATTAAAGTAATGAAACGGCAAATTCTCATCGTTATGGAGTTGAACAAATGCTGATGGCACCATCTCTCTCTCAAGTTTTTCTTTCAACATATTCAAATTTTCAATCCAATCCTACACAGTGAAAAGCAAATTTTAGTATTTGTATGACATGGCAAAATATAGATATAAGTTGGTTTGCCGCACTTTCTAAGAATGGAGTGACTGGTACCATATAGATCTGGAGTCGACAAATGGGCATGTCTGATCTTTAATCGTACGATACAGTAACTAGAATATGACATCACAAGCGATATCTGGGGACTTCGCGAAAGTATTTAACTTTACTGAACTAAAGAACTTCACAATTGCATTTAGCGTGTTTATGGTTGTTGACAGTCATATCTGAAATATATCGCTTTCGAATTTCATAATATTCCATTAACTTAGTCAAGTTTATGTTTAACGACTTTCAAAATTTAATGCATGTATAAATATCTATCAGATCTCATTTCAACTTTTAAGGAGTTAGTTGAATTCTCGCTTACCAGCGCAATTGTTAAAATTGCAGTTACAAACAAAACCTTCATTAAAACAAATATTTTAACAATAACCTTTCGCTTCGATTGAAACACAGAAACAAAAACTTTTGATCTGAAAATGCCAATATGATTTTTGGATTTTGCAACTTAAGTTATCTTGACCAGAAACTTGACCACTATCCTAAATATCAAATCTACACCCTAACTAACCTACTGCAATATTTTTTAAGAAGAATTTTATACCAGCACATGTACAAACAGTTCGACAAATTTTTCTCAAAATCTAAGAACTAAATTAAACAATGCCTGCTCTAGCAATTAGCATGGAAAAAGATATGTACACAAACAAAATTTGGAAATGAAAAATCAAATTCTGATAAATTTTGAAGTAATATTACAGAGTCTAACTTTACGATGACTTCACATTGAAAACTCATAATAATTTACTCAACTCTATGCTTTTCAGAACATTTGGTGTAATGTTTAAAGTCAAACAACACTATTTACCGAAAATCATCTTTTTTTGCACATTGCGCTCTTTTTAGTTCTTGATTAAAATGTTCATATCTTCGAAGCTTTTCGTCTGACACTTGTCAAGAAGAATCGTCAGAATGGAGAGCGCAGAAAAATGAGCAGCTATTTATAGGAAAAGGACCAATGAGAAAGCGTCATTAGTGTACAATTTTTAAGCTGTACACAAATTCTTTTTGTCGGCAGAGGGCGGGGTTAGAAGTTTTGATGAAAGTGGCTTCAAGAGCAGATAGATGAAAAGGTGAGCGGCCTTGGGCAAGAATACAAAATCTGCTGTCATCATAATGTTTAGCGCAGGTAGGATTTTGTGAAAGATGAAGTCCAATGGCTGAATCAGAAGCAAGAGACTGGTTATTAATCTGGGTGGAAGATTTGCACCGACGAGCAGGAAGTAAGCGTTTTTGGGAAGAAGAGCAAGAACGGATAGATTTGAGGACATGTTGTTTGATTCTGTCCTGCAGCCTTGGGAAGTACGGCCTACGTACTGACTGTCACAGTGGCATGAGAATTGATAAATCACGTTGCTTTTCTGTAAAGCAGGCAGTAGATCCTTGTTGGTAGTGGGGAGAAGCTTGTTGGTAAAGTAAACAACACGTGGTTCCACAGCGGAAAAGCACTGTTTGACAGCAGATTTAACTTGCTTTTCAAACCGGGTAGAAACAGAACCGAGCCATGGGAGACGTAAATAGACAGGGCATTTTTCGGGTCCAAATTTGGCAGAGCTTGAAATTGCTTCATCTTCATAGCCATAAACGATTTGATAACGTGCTCAGGGTATCCATTAGTAGAATGAACGTGATTTTGTCTAGTTCCAATGGCAATCTTTAAGGTGAACAGATGGCAAGAGCCCGATGAGTTAATGTCAGGATTAGGTTAGTTTTGCGTTTCCGAGGACTGAAGGTATTGCAGCGTAGATATTGACTGGTGAATGTGGGTTTTTGATAGATGGGAGTAATGAACTGGGAAGGGCATTCTTTAACAAGAACATCCAGAAATGGGAGAGCCAGGCATTTTTTTCAACAAGAATCCAACCTATTCTTTTTCAACAAGAATCCAATCTGGCTCTCCCATTTCTGGATGTTCTTGTTAAAGAATGCCCTTCCAAGTTCATTACTTCCATTTATCGAAAACCCACATTCACCAGTCAA
>OZ014470.1:27955390-28038518 GCA_963965965.1 Trididemnum nubilum
TCCACAGCGGAAAAGCACTGTTTGACAGCAGATTTAACTTGCTTTTCAAACCGGGTAGAAACAGAACCGAGCCATGGGAGACGTAAATAGACAGGGCATTTTTCGGGTCCAAATTTGGCAGAGCTTGAAATTGCTTCATCTTCATAGCCATAAACGATTTGATAACGTGCTCAGGGTATCCATTAGTAGAATGAACGTGATTTTGTCTAGTTCCAATGGCAATCTTTAAGGTGAACAGATGGCAAGAGCCCGATGAGTTAATGTCAGGATTAGGTTAGTTTTGCGTTTCCGAGGACTGAAGGTATTGCAGCGTAGATATTGACTGGTGAATGTGGGTTTTTGATAGATGGGAGTAATGAACTGGGAAGGGCATTCTTTAACAAGAACATCCAGAAATGGGAGAGCCAGGCATTTTTTTCAACAAGAATCCAACCTATTCTTTTTCAACAAGAATCCAACCTGGCTCTCCCATTTCTGGATGTTCTTGTTAAAGAATGCCCTTCCAAGTTCATTACTTCCATTTATCGAAAACCCACATTCACCAGTCAATATCTACGCTGCAATACCTTCAGTCCTCGGAAACACAAAACTAACCTAATCCTGACATTAACTCATCGGGCTCTTGCCATCTGTTCTCCTGAAAGATTGCAATCGGAACTAGACAAAATCAAGTTCATTCTACTGACTAATGGATACCCTAAGCACGTTATCAAGTCGTTTATGGCTATGAAGATGAAGCAATTTCACGCTCTGCCAAATTTGGACCCGAAAAATGCCCTGTCTATTTACGTCTCCCATGGCTCGGTTCTGTTTCTACCCGGTTTGAAAAGCAAGTTAAATCTGCTGTCAAACAGTGCTTTTCCGCTGTGGAACCACGTGTTGTTTACTTTACCAACAAGCTTCTCCCCGCTACCAACAAGGATCTACTGCCTGCTTTACAGAAAAGCAACGTGATTTATCAATTCTCATGCCACTGTGACAGTCAGTACGTAGGCCGTACTTCCCAAGGCTGCAGGACAGAATCAAACAACATGTCCCCAAATCTATCCGTTCTTGCTCTTCTTCCCACAAACGCTCACTTCCTGCTCGTCAGTGCAAATCTTCCACCTAGACTAATAACCAGTCTCTTGCTTCTGATTCAACCATTGGACTTCATCTTTTACAAAATCCTACCTGCGCTCAACACTATGATGACAGCAGATTTTGTATTCTTGCCCAAGGCCGCTCACCTTTTCATCTATCTGCTCTTGAAGCCACTTTCATCAAAACTTCTAACCCCGCCCTCTGCCGACAAAAAGAATTTGTGTACAGCTTAAAAATTGTACACTAATAACGCTTTCTCATTGGTCCTTTTCCAGCCAATCACGGCTCGGCTTTTTCCTATAAATAGCTGCTCATTTTTCTGCGCTCTCCATTCTGACGATTCTTCTTGACAAGTGTCAGATGAAAAGCTTCGAAGATATGAACATTTTAATCAAGGCAATTCTCAAGTTCTGTACCACCAACCAAATCTTCAAATCTTTTTAGTTCATTGTAACAACTCGGAGGTTGTTCGCTCTCAAAGTTTAAAGGTCTCAAAAAGCTATCGAAATAATCAAGTAACGTCAATCAAAAAGCAATGAGGAGTTCTAACAGTTTTTCTCTTTATAATGAAACAACATAGAGTGATCTTTAAAATTCCAGCGACTTTATTACATCAGCCAAACTTAACACTATCCACAGCCAAAAATAAGCACGCATTTTACAGCTATTCTTATTCTGAGAACGCTACTTAGCAGTGCGACCCAACGGCCAACATATTAGATATTGTACTGCATATTGTATTACATCCATTATTCAGCACCAAGGCTTTCTTAATGAAATTGTTCAAAAACTTTGAAGAGCCAAGTAGAAGATTGGCAACGTCATCAGTGACAGTTTAGTGAAAATACTCGTCCATGCAGCTTAAATTTAACAAAGCCATTAAGCTCAAGTACTTCAACGTTTTAAATGTTGCAGTAATTCCATAGATTTGGTTCTTCTACTTTTCTGTAATACCAATTCATTGCGAGAATTTAATGTACGGTTTCAAGGTCCATTTGAGGGCTAATTGTTCAATGTGGCATTGCCAAGTTTGGCATGTTTTATCTTTTTCTTATTTTAGCTGACAGGTACTCTTTGATTATGCATAGCGGGAGTACTTTGTAATAAAGATTTTAAACTGTTAAGGAGCCCATTTGGCATGGTCTCAAAGTGGCGAATTTAATTTGTTATTTTTAATCTTTGATTCATATTAACTTCTCCAATAGATTTAGTTTGTTTAGCTTTTGTAGTTAATGGGTGGAGGTGCCAATTGGAGCACCCCTATAGTATGAGATCCTCACTTTTTTTCATATTATAAGTGAAAACTTTTGAAGGACTCGTTGGAGGAGGACTCTCCAATTGTGGCGCTTCAAATTAGTGATATTTCATTTATCTATTCTGATTTTATCTTTCTTTTATATTTACCTATCCTAAAAGTTTCATATGTCTATCTGAAATGGTTGAAAAGTTTGAATTCTGAAGGACCCTCGTTTTGGTGCCACAAACTTTTTGTCAAATTTTATCTTTCCTTCATATTTGCTTGTGTATCCTAAAATTGTGATGTGCCTAGCTTACACTAGTAAGACGTGTGAATTTTTGCATCCTCATTTGAGGGGGACCCCCATTGTGGTACACCCACATTTTGTCAAATTTTATCTTTTCATATTTGTCTATTCTGAAAATTTCATCAGTCCAGGTGAGTAGTTCAGTTTTGAATTTTGGCATCCTTGTTTGAGGAGGATCCCTTCATTTTGGTATCCCCAAATTTTATCTTTTTTTTGTTTTAGCCTATCCTGAAAATTTCATGTGTCTAGCATGAGTGGTTAAAAAGTTGGAATTTTGTCAGCCCTGTTTGAGGTGTATCCCCCATTTTGATATACCCAAATTTTGTCAAGTTTTATCTTTTCTTCATGTTTGCCAACCTTAAAAATTTCATGTGTCTGGCATGAGTGGTTAAAAAGTTTGAATTTTTGGCAGCCCCGTTCAAAGGAAACCCCCAATTTGGTGCACCCAAATTTTGTCAAAATTTATCTTTGCTTTATATTTACTTACGTTAAAAATTTCATCTATCTAGCTTGAAAGGTTAAAAAGTTTGAATTTTGGAGTGCTGGTTTGGGGGTAAACCCCCCATCATGGCATCCCCAATTTTTGTTAGGTTTAGTTTATTTTTAATAGCTACCTATTCCAAAAATTTGATTCATCTAGCTACAACAGTTTAAATGTTCAAAATTTTTGCGGCCCCGTTTCAGGGGGAACCCCCCACTTTCATACCCCCAAATTTTGTCAATTTTAATCTTTTTGTAATATTTGCATATTCTTAAAATTTCATGTGTCTGCTGGCATGAGTGATTGAAAGGTTTGAATTTTTTCGGCCCCATTCGAGGGAAACCCCCATTTTAGTGCCCCAAACTTTTGTCAAATTTTATCTTTTTATATTTACTTACCTTAAAAATTTCATTTATCTAGCTTTAAAGGGTAAATGTTTGAATTTTGAAGGGACCATTTGGGGGTAACCCCCCCATCGTGGCACCCCCAATTTTTGTTAGGTTTAGTTTATTTTTAATCTTTGCCCATTCGGAAAATTTGATTCATCTACCTTCAATAGTTTAAAAGTTCAAAATTTTGGAGCACTCGTTTGGGGGGAACCCTCCCAACCTGGCATCCCCAATTTCAGTCGGGCACTAGCCCTCTTTGATATCTTCAATCACTTAGACTTTGAATACAGTGCGTTTAGCAGTTTAAAAGTAGATAGCCGGAGAAGAATAAGAAAAAAGAAAATAAAAGAAGAAAAATAGTATTCAAGTTGGGGTATACAAACATAACCAAGAGAAAGGTGGTTGATAGTGTGCTTAAAAATCACAAACCATTTTTCATCAATATCGGTAATTACCAAGTTATGTCGGTTCAAAATCGTCCACTTTCTGCCCATTTTTGGCCTGTAAAATTTTGGTCACGTGACCGGGCGCCCCCAAACTTGGTTTGCAAAAAGCATTTATAAGCACCCACATTGTGTCCAAATTTCAGCTTTGCACGTCAAGTGGTTTTGAAATTATAAGCGGTTTAATAACTTTTCAAGCCACAAACTACTGGTTTTTTGTGTTTTTTTTTGTGTCTCAATTCACGATCACGTGACTTAGGATCCCCAAAATTGGCACACAAGACGCTTTTATTAATTGCTATGTTGAGTCCAAATTTGAACTTTCTAGGTTTTACCGTTTGTTAGTTATAAGCAAAATCAATCCTCGTATGCCAAAATTCGTGAACAAACCCAATGGTACTATGCGCTCGCACGAAGTCCCAATTATGTCTAACCAGATAACAAGAGGAGAGGTAGTGATCAATGTGCGACAACACCATTAAATATGTTGTGCTATACGTAATAAGCAATGCTACTGTAGCATACCTGCTGTTCCAAAAACTCTTCATTCAAGAGTTTAATGTTACAATTTTCTTTTTTGATACTAGATGCGCTGGTGCTATTGCTTGACCGAGTGACTGATGGCTTTGAAGACAAATATGTTGGTAAATTAGGAAACAATTGTGGGATGGCACCAGGCTTGCAATGAAGATTCTTTAAGGACTGAGTCTGACAAAAATTTTTTCTACTAGTGTGACTGTCACTTGAAATCATTGTCACCTCATCTTGGTAAAATGCAAGCGAAAAGCCTTTGTTGGTACCCAATCTTTTCAATGGATAGCTGTAATCCACTTTTTTAAAAGCTCCTTGTCTTTTGGAAATCGAAAGAGAGCCGCTTTATCATTAGTCGATGAAGTGGAGCAATAACCTGATTTGCATCCAGGGACGCTACAGGTATTTACCATACCTGATTCAGTGATTGTTGGCAGGTCGAATGGAACAGTCAGGTACTGAGATAGTGCACTAGTAACTGGGTGATGTCACGCTACCTAACCTAAGCAACAAAAATTCAAAAAATTCTTTGTAATTACAAATTAGTTGTATATCTGATGTAAAATAGCTGATAGATACTCTGCAAAAAATTATTTGGTAACATTTTCTTTCCAGCTATCCCTAGGTAATGCAGTTTGAAATGAGTACCGTATATACTCGTGTATAAGTCGATTCGCACTTTAAGACAAGAAATTGCATCATTAAAGGTATTACCCATGTATAAGTCGATTCCGCAATTTGAGAAAATTTTGGAATAATTACTAGTAACTTGAAAAGCAAATCGGGTAACTGATCAAACATTTAAACACTTGCAATTAAGCAATTGCTTGCTACTGTGTACTACTATACTGTTAAGTAACTTTAACATGTTTGTATATTGCATGTACACCAGTAATAATGATGTAATAAAGTAATAATGGACTTTTCTTTTCATACCACATTCAACTCGACTCAGCAGCAACATGTCTAAAACCATTACTCGTGTATAAGTCAACCCCAGAAATTTTACCTTAAAATCTGGTCCCAGAAACTCGACTTATGCGGTACACGAGTATATACAGTATACATAAATCCAACCCAAACAATCCATATTGCACATAGTGAAATAGGCAAAAACTATTTTAAATTTGAATCATGTTACATCTGCTTTTAATAATTTGAAAAATCAAAACTGCTTTGCTTGTACACAGTCCTTTTGACTTTTACTGTTAGGGCTAGTCTCTAAGCTTAGCATTAGCAAGTTCATAATATTACAGTAGTCAGTTAAATTGGTTAATGGTATCCTAGCACTAGCAGCAGTAACAAACTGCTCTCAAAAACAAAACGCTGGGTAACTTCACATTCCTTCTGCCACTCTGCGGTTTTTATGTTTTAAATCTGCAGTATAGTTGCCTACCATTATATACTGTATATGCTACTCTGCCGTGATTTGAAAATATCGAACTTCGAGATTTTTGGTCAAAAAAAATTTTTTTCATCATTTTTTTTCTTATGTTTTTCTCTATCTTTTGCTGAAAGAACGAAGTTTCTAAGTGCTGTAGTTTCGGAGATAGAAAAAATCTGAAAATATCGAACTTGACAGTAATCTGAAAATATCGAACTTCAACATTTATTACGTCACAGAAAAATTTTATTACAATCGAAAAATCAATTTTTTCAATGTTCAAGCAACAAGATGACAAATTGTAACTGAAACTTCAAGTCATATCGTTGCAACATATTGGCAGGTTAAGTGACAGAACAAAAAACGAACACTTTATTTTTTCGAAAAATTTAGCGAAATGTTTTGAAAAATAGTTGTAAAATTTTGACCTAAAATGACGTTGTGTTGAGCAGAGGAAAACTGAGCTAGTTAAATCAACTAGCCTACAAGCTTACCCATGAAATAAGTAGGCTTGAAATAAAACAGGACGACAGAGTCAATACCTAGGTGGACATCAGATCACGTGGTCGGCAACCTATGGCCCACTGGCCTAATCCGGCCGGCCAAAAAAAATCATCCGGCTTGCGATCTCTGCGATTGCGGCAGTTTGTCGCAATATAGAGCTGTGTTTGCCGGTGGAGCACGCATAAAAGCGAAATATTAGGGCTTGATATAGCATATAAAAATATATTGAATGAAAACAAGCATGCCACGGTGTCAATGTTTTGCAGTATTTATTTAGCGTGCAAAATTTTAATCAATGGAAGTCACCAACCTATAGAAATTTGCAAGATTTTTAATCGTTTACGTGCAATCCGGCATAAAGGATTTCGGGCTGGTAGCCTGCAGGCCAGATAGCACGTAAGCGATTAAACATTGAAACTCTGGCCCCGCAAACGTCAAAACATTAAATTAAATTATTAGTATTTTGCAAGATGCTATGCTTTTACTGCTTCCAAATTACCACTGGACTTACCGTAAGTAAACTTTTCAGGCCCGGCGCCAGGATAGCATGACTGGGGGGGAAAATAAATTTTGGGGGGCACGAGAAGTTTATTTATGTGTGAATTCGAGATGAGCACGAGGGCACGAGAAATTTATTCCAGTGTGGATCGAATGAAAAAGGTGAAGACCAAAAAAAAAAAAGGTCTGCGTCCCAAAAGTTTTATGAAATCCTGTGTGAGTCCACAAAAATTTCGAAAATATGTGCGGTAAACACTAATTTGGGAGTCTTAGTAGCCCCAAGCCTGTTAATTTTTTCGGGGCACAGTCCTCGCTTGGGGGTCACAATTTTTGTTTGGGGGGGCACAAGCAGTCATTTGGGGGGGTACGGTCCCAGAATGCCCCCCCGTGGTGCCGGGTCTAAAACTTTTAAGCCCAAAATAACATCAAATATTTTATTTTATGTTTTGACATTATTGAGGGCTTGACAACATCAAATTTCTCTTAATAAAGGGCATTGAAACTCGCAAAAGAGCTCCACCAATGAGATCTTAATCACGAAAAATAAATAATTATTAACGCTAGTTTGCACAGGCCCTTGGACCAACTCATTTTACGTGGTGGAGAGGGGGGCAAAAATGCCCTCTACCCAATTGCTAAACCGGAAATCGCGTGAACACCAATTTCGGCATGAAGGTTGTTGTTCACCAATTATTTAGAAAAATCCAATTTTGAGCTGATGACCTCACCGCAATGACATCATGGCCATATTTTGGAAAAATGACGTTATACGAGTATATACAATAGGGTTAAAAATTAATTAGTTTTCCAAAAAATTCTAAAATTGTGTACGGAAAGTTTGCCCCAGCTTTCATGTGGTATAGAAAAATAGATTTGGTAGCCAAATGATATGCATTGAGAGACCAGAATTAAAGCAAATCCTGATGCTTTATTAATTTTCAAGCAACTTTAAATACTTTCGAAACGAAAATAAACCAACTAGCGGCGCAACCAGGTGGGGGGAGTTAAAGGAGTTTCAGTTTCTTAACTAAGATATTTAAAAAATTTAACCCAAAAAGGCAAACATTTAAAATGTGCTTTGGACCTGATCTGTAAGTAAACGGGAGGTTGAAAGGGCTGAGCAGTTTAATTCTTCAACTGGCTTAGAAAGCCATGCAACGTATAGTTCTTTTACATGGCTCTAAAAATGAGCAAAATTTGATTTGAATGACGCTAAATTGGCAATTTTTTTGAAAAAATTACAAAAATCGCCCTGCGGTTGGAGGTTTGACTCCCGATACCTCGATGGTTTCCGGTGACTGCGAGCTTTGTCCTCAGACTTTCGTCTGTGAAACCCTTAAGTTGCACAAGTTTGCTCTGCACCCTGCTCAAAAAAGACATTGTTAGTGACAAAAAATTTTAATTTTGCGCTCAAACCCCTTCCCCTCAGCAAAGTCCTGGTTGCACTTGAAACAAACATATTTTCATCATTTTGTGCAAACTAGTTATTTATTAAAAGCAACAAAGTTTCTGCTGAATCTGCATTCAGTTAAAATACGTCAAATTGTCTTAATATTATCTAAAATCATATTTTGAAGGATCAAATTGTTAGTAAAAATATGTTATGGCCCACCGAGATCTTACTGATTTGGTTTTTGGCTTGCTACTACGTAAAGTTTCCAACCCTTGGTCTAGACCGAGAACGCTGTTTTGCGCTTGATAGCCAAGTTTGATATTTATAAAATGTGTGCAAAATCTATGTACGTTACTTTTTTTTAAATCCAATTTACGCTAAACGAGCGACCTACGGCGATACTTCAGCATCTTTAACCAAACTTTTTTTCTGGGTATCATGACCAATCCCTGTACTCCAAGTTTTGCCCAAGACATAAACCCTTCCGGTCCATTGCTATCGCTTTTCGGGGTTCCTCCAAAATATCTCCTTCCTCCTCTACAAGCTTTTGTAATATCTGTGCTATAAACAGTATGCTTCTCCCAGATGCTTGTTCCCCTTCCAAGGCAACAAGCTGATTAACCAATTAGAAATTCTCCTCTGAGCTGCACAGGGTCATTGCTGGATGCCTCTCCTCCACCCCACTTCATTGCTTCTTTTTAAAAGCCATCTTCCTTTTGAAAATAACCAAGCACTAACATGCTTTAAACGTACTTTGCGTCTTCTTCCAGAATCATCATTTTATTCTCAAAACGTTTGCCTCAGAATTAGTGACAAGCCGGTTAAATATGAAATCATCCCAAAAACATTTTGCATACCAGCGGAACCGCTTCCATCCTAAACGCCAATCAAGTTCATAATATCATCTTCCATACCTAACTGCACTGGCACCAGAGAATACGCGTTGCATCTCCCGGTATGCGTTTGTCCTTTCTTCCTCCTTTAGAGGTTCATGCATAAGACTGGCGGATTGTCTCTTCCATCTTTAGACCGGATGGTGCTGGAGTGTACGCCATAATTATACTCCATATGCAATATCTATGACTCTCTTACCTTGACAGCTGGACCATAGAACCAATCGCTTCCAGTTTCACAGCAGAAATCCACCTCTAGTCTAGACTGAAACACGTCTGGTGTAACAACCAAATCATATTCTGTCACTACAAGTCAGTTCTCTTTCTCACGGTCTTCCACTCCTTTTTTTTTTACTTTTATCGGCCCCCTCATAATCTCCTGAAAAAGTCCCCTTGGAGGATTTGATGGTTATGGTAGGGTGCAGGCCGCAGGGGTGGGCAAAGCGCAATTAGAAGCTCAAAGCGCAACTTCCGCAACCTCTGCAATAGCAAAAGTTGCGTTGAGCTTTAATTTTTTATTTTGAAACATTGTGGAAGTTGCGTGACGGACTAAAGTCTTTAAAATTTGTTGCGCTTTAATTGCGCTGAGCTTTCAATTTTTTCTTCGGTTTCAAGCGCAATTCTATACATTAAACTTAATTTAGTTCCATTTCGATAGTTTAATATTGATAAATATTGGCCTTCTTTTGCAAATTACTTACTCTTTTTCTGTCTAAAATTGCAAAAAAATGCAGTGTTAAATTGCGTTGTGAAATTTCAATTGCGGAAGTTAGGTTTCACTTTAACTTGGTACGAAATTGCCGTTCCGCAATTGCGGAATTCCATTGATGTTTAACTGAATCAAAAAGTTCATTGCAGAAGCTGCGCTGCGCTTCAGAAATTAAAAAAATTAAATTGCGCATTTTACGGTGCGCTTTTACTGGTTGAAAAGATCGTTGCGCTTTGTTGTGATGCGCTTTCGATATATTGTTATTTGTGCCCACCTTTGGTAGGGTGACCTTATTTTCATCACTAAAAAGTACACAGTTTTCCAAGTATTATAATCAACCTGCCGATCTGGCGTAAGCCTTTAAATTTAGGTGTAGAACAAAAAAAAGTTTTTGCCAAGATTTCTTTGCTTTTTTTCGTTAAATTTGGATGCAGACCAAAAAATGGAAGAATAATCACTTTTTGTTGAAAAGGAGGACATCTCCTCCAAAAAGAGGACGTATGGTGTCCTGAATGTTTAGTCCCACACCTCATCTTCACTCTCCAGCAACGTCACTTTAAACTTTTAATGGGTCTCTCCCTAGTCACGCTAGTGTTCTGAAATTGCGCATGCTGATTTCCTGGCCATAGCTGTTGCCCAACGCGTTGGTTTCTGGCTCTTTATCCACTGCAATTTCCAAATTTCAATACACCAAGTATCTCCAATGGAGGCGTCACATCTTGTCTGTCAATTTCATTTAATTTCTTCAGAAGAATTGGTCCTATCAAACCCCATACTCTGTGAGCTCTCTCGCCTTTGCTGTTACGGCACAGTCTATAAATTATTAGACTATCATCATATCTATGAATTATCGTTATTACAAATTACAATATCTCTAGTCATAAAGAGAACTTTTCCTGATCGCCTGTGTACACCCTCTACGGTACGTCATTCAACTCTTTCTTACTGTTCTGTCTCTGAGCCTGCACTCAAATCTGTTGTTAGGTCTACTGTATCTTCAACTTTTGGTTCAGACATTGGTTGGGGGTGTGGCCCGACTATTGGGTTTTCGCTGAGTTTCTCTGCGTTTCCATTAATCGGGAAGCGGTCAAATAGCACAGCCACTATCCCAATCCAATTCATTAAAATCTGTTATGCAATCAATTCATTAAAATTCATATGATTAAACTGATTAAAAACAAGTGGTCAATGGGTATTGAAATTATGCTGTGAAACAAGCGCTCGATGTCTACCTCTGTACACACAACCAACAAAATTTTTTTGGATTAATTTGTACAGTGAGGCTGCACGACATATATAACATTTGGTCCCATGAAAATAAGCTATGTATTTTTTCCATAAATACAACGACAAATCACCCGTTCAATAATCAAACGTGGAGCCAGTAACCTTTTGATTACCGGTACTATGTCTCGACGTTTACCTACTAAGCTAAAATACCAGTACACCCTGAAAATTTTCTTGTTTAAAGGTATTCAATTTAAAAAAATATTGATCAAATATAATAATTAAGAAAAAAAATGGGGGTAATGAGGTGTTTCATAATTTTCGGGGTATCTAAAATACCCACACCGCCGTTTCATAACCTTCTAGTTAATACCTATTCTTATAGCATTACCTCATAATTTATCTGCAATGTTTGATGAGGCTATAAATAATTATAAGCAAAAGATTATGATACATACTAGTGCTTTTAAATCTACTCATCGAACCATTATTGCGTTGGGTTCGTTAAGTAAGCCATTCATTTAAATGCCACAAAATAGTTTTTAAAACAGCAAAAATCTGTGGAACCCCTCCAGCATAAACAAACTAAACACTTGTTAAAAAGATTCGAAACGTAAAAGCCACTATGCTGGTCTGCTATCCTATTTTTGATTTTGCGTACTTGATAATTTTTTAAGAAACTACAGCTTATTTTTCTAAATGCCTTAGTGGCGGTTGGTAGCGCTATAAATTCTAACATTTTCGAGTAATTTTTAAACAAAAATGGGCCAAAATGTTGTTTATTTTAAGCAGATGCGTTGCGTTGAAAATTGACATTAATAGGTAAGAAAATACCAAAAAATTACAGTAAACCTACCCAATCGCTAGCATTACAGCAGTGCTGCCGTTTTAAGCAAATAAGTTTTTGGTATATGTCTAACCAAGAGTAACGACAAAAATTGGTTTTGTAAGGTCCAAAGTAAAACGGTCTTTTCCAAAATTTTCGTTGCATTTTTCTGTCAAATTTAGGAGAAAACCAACAAAATAAAAGACAAAAACTGCTTTGCGTTATTCTGTAAATTTTTCACCACATTTCTGCGTCTTCGCTAAAACTGCATTGCATTTTTCCGTCAATTTGAGGTGTACACCCCAAAAAATTTTCGCAAAATTTTCGTTTCGTTTTTTCATTTCTATGATGGAAACCAACCAAAATTGACATCAAGTGAGAATCATAGCAAAGCCTAACTGTTTAGAGCCTACTGAGCCTGCTCTGCCAAAGAAGCTGGTACAGGCCGAGTTTACCCTCCATGGCAGAACTAGATTATATACCCCGTACACCTTGGAATTCAAGGTAAACGCACGGGCCCGCTGAGTTATGATGGACTTTTTAGTCAAAGAATGGTTTTGCTCTTCGCTGCGCAAAAAAAAACAAACTTTTCTTCGAACAAAAAATTTGCATGAAAAGCTATGAAATTTTAAGACAAAACAACGCAGCAAAAATTACGTTACGTTATTAAGGAAGTTTTTAGTTTTGGAACTCTAGACTTTTACGCAGTCGAGTATTTTGATGGAAAAATAAACTACAATCTTCTTATCCCACGATTTTTTCCACTGCACTCGTAGGTTTAATATTCGGTGTTGCTCGGGCGCAAAGACTCGGAGATGGGTCTCACAAACTCGCTTCAAGCTTTGGCGTAATACTGCTTGTACAATGAAAGATTTGATTGACTTATTAATTAATTATTCTTCCAACATTTCTACATTAAATTTACATTACAAGACATATTGCGCAAATAAACCTGGAAATAAGCTGTAGTGATTCAACATTATATGTTTCAATTATGTTCCTAACTGTAGAATAAACTTAATGTACGATTTTACAGAAATAATTTACGTTGATTTCAATCAAATATGATCGGAAAAAAACGAACTTTTAGGTACTTTTTATGATGCAATAAATGCTAGAAAGTTGGCCCAGGACCAACAATGGGATTTATTACGTAATAGTATCGAAACAAAGGAAGTTTAAAAGTTGATTTTCTCAGAAATTTGAAAAAGGCAAAAATGCCTGAAGTTCGATGTTTACAAATCACGGCAGTACTGTCCAGTACGCAGCCTTCTGTAAGGCCCACATATACTTATATTCATTCATTCTGACCAATTGCTAATCTGCCTACTGTAGCTGTATTACAGCAAAAATAAACTGCAAAAGTCTTTACCGCGGTATGTAGGAAAAGGACAATGCAGTAGTATGTACCATACCCTTACTGACTTTAACTCACTTGCTGTTAATGCTACTGCAGCAAATCACTTCTAGCTAGGTCTACTAGTATTCCTTGTCACACAAACCATACTGAGTGCTACTGTAGACCAAGACAGCTGCTAATACATTATTGACGTGTGATTGCACAGCATGATAGCTCCCTTCACTTGTATTGAGAAAAAGGCAAATCATTGCATGTTTCGCATCCCGTTTGTCTAGAAATCCCTGTGGGAACCTCAGGTTTTTTTGTAATTAAATACCTTATATGTTAAATTCAATAAAGTGTTTTTGGCAGCTGAAACGTTCGCACTCATTCATTGACAGGCATTAGAGACAAAATACACTGAAATGTAAGAAACAGATTAGATTAAAATTAGAGTTGGGAAATTGTGGTAAAACAAAACTTTTTCTAACTTAGCATTTACGGTATTTTTTTAAAATTGCTTTGAAAATTGTCATAACCTAAGCAAATTATTACAACAAAATATACTAATTAGCTGTTGGCTTTAGTAAACATAAATTAAGGCATTTAAATCAAACAGAATCATTAACAAGCTTGTGGTGAACATAAATTCAGTTCTATTACTCAGTCAAATTAGGTGCTTTCTATCTGCTGCGCAAGAGTAAGCAGCTGGCTTGACACACTCAAAAGCTCTCAACAAAACTGCACTGCGTGCAAGATGCAAACTGCATAGCAATGCAGCAGTTTTCCAAATGAGGTGAATAAACGTTTTGTAACTGTGCAAGCAATAATGCCGTAGTAAATACACAACATTTTCCTGTGATCAAAATAAACTTAATCTGAACAAAATTTTGAAACAACTTAATACTGACTGCATCAAACAAGATTGCTGCTCTGCAAAAACCCATGTGCGATTTCACATACATTTTAAAATTCCATTAAGCTTGAGCATATACATATCGTACATGGGCATTTAGTCCATATTGCTCATTTACTGGTAATCTTCTTGTCAATGTTCACAATCTGATAAAGTTCACGTGTTCAGATGACATAATTGATGATAACCCCATCGTTCTGGTGGTCCCTGCTTGCAATCGGAGGGTCTGAGCTTGACATTTTGAGCCTCTTTTGTAATGAGCTTGCCTAATTAATGAGCTTAATAATATCAACAGATGTATCTGAAATTGATTGTGGTATGAGTTTTTCACAATCTTCATTGTATGAGGTTTTTTGGCAGATGTGTTCACTGATATATCAAGAGTACGATTGCAAGACGCATTTGGAAATGGTGCTAAATCGAAAGTTAATACTGTACTTTCTCGGCTGTCGGCATGCCTAACTTTGGCATAAGTTGGGTTAGCATCTAGCAGTTGCACAGGGTCACAAATTGGTTCTTCTTTGCTGCGAACAAACCTCTGCAACAATACGGCAGTATTTTGGTCTAAAAGCCAAGATGGCATAGCCATTCCTGGAAACGAAAACATCCTTTCGTGTGGTGTCAGATTTGTCGCGGTGAAAAGTAGAGTTTTTTGCATGCAAAGCTGTAGGAAACGCTCTCTTCACTGATTTTCAGTGACCATTGTAGATTGCAGAAGCAATTTAACCGTCTACCAAATAGTTTGATTTACCCTCTTGCACTGTGAGTTTTCTTGCAGATGGTAAGGGCTAGAATGACTGGTGGAAATTCTGTGTTCAGCCAGAAATTGTTTCAGATCCCCAGCTTAAAAATGAAGTGCCCATATCGCTGTATGAAGGTGGGGAAACCAAACAAACAAAAGAGAGTAGAAAGACGGTTGGTCACAGTCTGGGACGTAGGGATGGGCATTTCAGAATAGTTGGCTATTATAGCTGAAACCGAATCCAGAATACCGAGTCCTATTCTAGTTTAAATTAACTTAATTTGCTGAAAAAGTGAACAACCAGTCAATCACCATTGATATCCAGAAAAGATTTATTTAACGATTTGCTTAATTAAAGCAGCACTTTATTTCAGTGCATGACATTGATACTTCTATATGTTCACCACTTAGTTGCGTTCTTAATTTGCTCACAATCAAACCTGCACTGCGAAAACACCTTTCGGAAGAAGCTGATGTTGCAGGAATGCAAAGGTATTTTGAAGCAAGTTGCTTCAAATGGGGAAGTTGAGAATTTGTGACCACTATTTTATGTGTCCAGTTCAAAAAGTCGAAAAGTTTCAATTTTGGTGGGCTTTGTTTAGTAGGGGAAACTTTTGTTCATATTTGCCTACTCTGAAAATTTCATGTGTCTAGCATGACTGGTTAAAAAGCTTGAATTTTGTCAGCCCTATTTGGGAGGACCCCCCATTTTGGTACCCCCAAATTTTGTCAAATTTCATCATTTCTTTATATTTACGTACTACTGTAAAAATTTGATGTGTCTAGTCCAAAAGGTTTAAAAGTTTCAATTTTGGGGGGAGACCCTATTGTGGCACCCCCAGTTTTTGTTAGGTTTAGTGTATTTTTAATATCTACCCATTCCGAAAATTTGATCCATCTAGCTACAACGATTTAAAAGTTCAAAAATTTTGAGGACTCGATTGAGGGGGATTCATAAAAATATGAGGCTCATTTTTGCTCAAAATTTAATAACAAATCGGTGGTTCGGGGGGGGGGGGGGGAGGGGTGTCAATATAAAACTGGGGGGTGTGGCGTGCTCAAACAAAGTTTTTTTTCAAAAAATTTTTTTTATTGATGAAGTTAGGCCGAATTATAAACCACAATCACTAGCCAGTTTAAGCAAGTTGGTTGTAGTGTTACGCTCTAATCCATACTATCGCCTTTCAAAGGAAATGTCTCTGCCCTCCAAAGCGATCCAGCTTTAGACGAGAAATTGTTAATCCATTTTGCATAATAGGCATACACGCCTGATATGGATTTGAGCTCTTTAGGTGTTTGTGGAGGTGACATCTCTAGCAACGGCCTTAAACGATCTGGGTCAGGTTTGATTCTAGCTTGAGAAATTTCATGCCGAGTAGCTGTATTTTCTTTTGTTGTATTTGTGCTTTTTTTTTGTTAAAGGTCAAACCATTCTGTTCAGCAGCAGCTAATAATTTTTGTAGATTTTGAGCATGTTTTTCTAGTGTTGACCACGTGACTTTGAGATCATCTAAGTATGCATATATCTTCTTTAGATTGTGACGCAGGATAAAATCATCTATTACCCTCTGAAAAGTTGAAGCGCCGTTAAATAACCAAATCGTAAACGTCAGTATTGGTAGAGTTTTCCCATTGCCTCAAATGGTTATAAGGCAGGGGTCGGTAACCTACGGCATGCGGGCCGAATGTGGCCTGCCAAGGCATTTCACCCGGCCCGTGACCTTTTATTGTCATCCGGCCGGCGATCTTTTCCTTTTTTCAATGATAGATATGCAACAACAAACCGCCGAAACGAGTTTCACCTTATTTTTAGACCTTTTTTTATTTTGGCCTTGAATTCAGGCCTGATTTTTTGGCGAAGACCTTTTTTTTATTTTTGGTCTTCGCCATGAATTTGACCAAAAAACGGCCTGAATTTTGGGCGAAGACCTTCCTTTTTTGGTCCGCTAGAATGGTGGTGGCCCGCTGGAATCTTGTTAGGATTGAATGTGGCCCATTAGTTCAAAAGGTTGCCGACCCCTGTTCTAAGGCACCTTCAAGTCCTTGGCCGAGGACTTTCATTGTCCTCCTATATGCAATGGTTCTAGAAAAAATAACTCGTGAAATTATATGTCAATTAATACGCAGTGCCGCAACTAGAACGTTGTTCTAAGGGGGCAAAATTTGTTTCTGGGGGGGCCAAAATTTTTGGGTTGCTGTACTTTACTCCGAGTTCTCTGGTGATCTCAAAAAAAAAGAAAAAAAAAGAACATTGTGCCAATTTGGTCTACGTTTGTCCGAGTTCTCTGTTGACCTCAAAAAAAGAAGTAATCTCACCGAATTGTTCTACTTATCTCCTAATTTTCTGTCGGTTTTCAAAAAAAAAGCCACCATCTTGAAACTGCCGTAAGGAAAAGGTGAGTTTGAGAGGGCATGCTGGGCATTTTAGGGGGGCGGATTTTTTTATGGGGGTGCCGCCCTCTTTTGCTCCCCCCCCCCGTTGTTGCAGCCCTGTTAATACGAATATGTCCCGAGCACGATAATATCTCCGGTAGGAACAGAGTTTCTACCGTTTTGCAATGTCCAACAATATTGCTATATTACGCAAAAGGTATTGTTAACATACTTCTACAATCTGTGGTACTAAATTTATTATGCATTAGAATAGGCCTGGCATCAGAACTAAACTTATCTAATCAATTAGAATAACATTTGAACAAACTTATCGGATTAGGCAAAAATAACACCTGATCAAAAAATCTAATCAATCAAGATTCTTGAATTAAAATAAAATTAAATTAATCTATAATAACCACGTTAATATTTGACACTTTGCAGCCATAATATTTTTTTAATCTTTGCTAGTGCTTGCATTTTTAACTAAAATCTGCAGATTAACTTTAATTGCGCGAGGAAACTTTTGGATAAATATGTATTGGCTTTCTTGCTCTAACTGCAAAATGCATTATTTTATTTTAATCCCATGTTGGGAGGTTGAAGTTTTATCTGCTTGACTACTGCCACCGGCGCAGCCAGAAATAAAAAGAAGGGGAAGGACAAAATTTTTTGTTGTGATTAAAGCATATGCAAATCGAAAAGCTTTTATTTAAGCAAATTGCATCAAACTTTTGTACAAAGGTTAAGCGTTAACAGGTTTAAGTTCTGCTGTTGTTCATGCAGCAGACGCAAAAAAAATAACTAAACAAAAAAAAAAGAATAAAAGTAGTTTTACGATTTTACTTTATTTAACGATGCAACAGCAGATACAAAAAAGCGCGTTTTTTCATTTAGGCATACGAGAAAATCGCAGATTGCCATTATTATTCAAGCAAACTTGCATAATAATATTTCAATTTTCGAATAATTATAATTACATTTCATTTATCAAGTTGCCTTGGCCAGGAGACAGCAAAGGAGCCTTTCGGTCTTCAAGTCAAGCTGCCACATGTCTATCACAGTATGTTGTGACAAATTAAAAACAAATGAAATGCACAATTTTCAAAAACATATGAACGACTCCCGCCTACACCTGAAAATGATTAGTTTTTGAAAAAAAAAAGTGCTCCCTATTATAATTTATGTTAATTGACAGTTGACACCAGTCACAACATATCGTTTGTTGTCTTCAACCAACAAAAAAATATGCGCTGTATTGTGGCTTGCCAATATAAAGTTTCGTTTAACTGATTACTGTACTCACTGTTATTATTATCGTTGGTAGGAAATTGGGATCTAAGCATTAAGCAAGAATAACGTGATAGAGACCGACCAATTCCTTGTACGGTTGTCTCAATCAAATAATGCGAATCTGAACGCGGCATTAGCGGAAAAATGGTCATAACGGAATACAATGGGTTTATTATTATTTCTATGGCATGCCCGCAAACAAAATTTGATTGGCGCCGAAAACTGCATATAAATGCTTCCAGAGCAAATTTTTAGGCCCGGTTCTAAAATCGTGAACGTATGGGCATATTGTTAGTTTGTTTAGAACAACTGGCTGCTTGTGCGCTGGTGAGGCAATATACAGAGCATACCGAATTTCGGTTTAAAATAAACTAAAGACGAGCTTTTGCGCTCATGATTTTATCCACAGTGTAGATCGGGATAAGGCGGACAGTGTCTGTGTGACTTTTTGCTCGCAACCAGTCAGCGCACTCAATTTAGACTTCGGCACAATTTGGCAGTGCTGGGCACTGCAAGTTTTTTTTAAAGTCCGTAGTCCGCAAATTTGCAACCGAATTTCAGTTTTCTTAATCCACAACCGCAAGACCGCAACTGCACGCTTAAAAGCTTAATCCGCAACCACAAGTCCGCAACGACGTTTCAGGATTCTTGAATCCGCAACCGCAAGTCCACAACTTCGTAATTCTTGAAGTCCGCAACTGCAAGTCTGCAACTTCGTAATTCTTCAAGTCCGCAACTTCGTAATATTTGAAGTTCGCACCGCAAGTCCGCAACTTTTTATAAACCGAGTGAAAGAGTTATGCATTCAACCATGTCCCGAAGTGATCTGCTCAGAGTTAATTAGTATACATAAGTCAAAAGTTGTGACTTGTGGGAAGTATAGCAAGCGTATGATGGATACATTCCTCGCAATAAAAGGAATTTCTCAAAATCGTTGATTGTAGTAAATGTACCATAGCATGACTTGTTATTTAGCTGCTTTTTCGGGTGGCAAACTTAAGAATTGCCCAACTCCTCTTACTTTCAGGTCCAACTCAAAACAGATTTAAACGCCTGCATTTTTGGTTAAAGTTTTCAAGTGTTTTGGCTAAGTTAAAGTGACTTGGCTAAGGGGGATTGTAGCCCCCAGCCCTTGTGGTTGCGCTACTGCTTATATAGTAGGTGCCAAAACTGCATGGAAGCATAATGCACAACCCACCGATGAACCCTTAAAAATGCTACAATGAAGCTAGGGATTCGAAGATTAAAAGCCATTGGATTACAATGAGAAGCCATCAAACAGCAAAGCACAATCCGTATTTCCGCTTACAACAAGATATTCTAAAAAAAATAATTTTTTTTTCAAGGCAGAAAAAGAAAAATATAGTAGAAGGCAAAAAAACGTTCATATCACTAATAGTATTACTAAAGTTTTAGTCCCTGGTTTCTAATTACTGTAGGAACGAGATAACCACTTGCTCTCAGCCGTGCCGTCGCCAAGCCAAACGAAGTGAGGCCGGGGGCCTAATAGAAAATGGGGGGGCGCTGTAAAATAGACCGAACTTTTGCACATAAAAACTGATATTTTAAAGCTACAGTTTTCCATTCATCTTTAGAAAAATAAACATATAAGCCCAACAGCGTTTATTAGCTGGTTTTGTATGCGGCCGGTAGTAATCGCTTAAAAAATCAGTCTGCAGGAGTAAATGCGATCAAAAGTGCAACCAGGGTTTTGCTAAGAGAGAGGGGGCTTAAACCAAAAGGAAATGTTTTTCGCACAAAAAGGTCCCGTGCTGAACAAACTGTTGCAACTCAAGCAAGCCACATAGGGGCAGAGCCACCAGCTGCTGGATGATTTTTGTGGCAAAAATAACGATTTTAACACCATTTAAATCACATTTCGCACGTTTTAAAACCATATCAATAATTACAGTAAATTGCTAAAATTCAGAAGTCATTGAAAGATTTAAATTGTCAAGCCTCTTGAGCCCCCATATACTTCAGGTCAAGTCCAAAACACGTTTGAACACTTTTTTTTGGCTATATTTTCTAGATGATTTGGCTAAAGGGGACTGATGCCCCCTTAAGTACCTTCCCCCTGGTTGCGCCAGTGACTGCAACCTAAAATAAATTTAAGTGTGCTCCAAAAAAAAACACCTGGTCTTTTAAAAAAATGTTTTCACGAATTGCTTCAGGTCGTAATCATTAACGAAATACCGGTAACGCTTCTGTAGTCTTACATCCCTATTTCGCGACACATCGGTAAAGGCGTGTAAATAAAACGGATTATTGGGTCACGTTTATGCAAAGCAGTTGGTGGCCAGCACTTTTGCAAACAATCGAGAAAACTTTAAACGAAAATGATGTTTGAAAGTTATTATTTGTTTTTTCATCATTGCCGGTTGCCTTGTCGTTACGTGATGCTTCAAAAAAGCATTTTGAGTAAACCAAAATGGGGGAGGGAGACACAAGCAGTTGCTGGGGGGGTATGGTGCCCCTGGCCCTACTGTAGCGAGGGCACTGGCTATCAGTGCAAAAAATAATACACCAGTGGCTAATTTTGTGAACTCACGGTAAAAGCAACAAAGCTATACTTTGAACCAGGGCTGCAAATTCGAACTTAAACTCGAAAAAATCGGTTGTTTTACCGAACTTGAGAAAACAGCATGTCAACAAAAAGAAAGCGATGAAGTCGAAAAGCAGGCTTAGTATTTTTGTCAGTCTGAAGTCGAAAAACTTGATATTTTTGCTGTACTTGAACTCGAAAAAATTGAATTTATTTTTCATGTTTGAACGGATAAAAACATAAATATATTACGAAAATATAAAAAAGTTGCAATATTTGTAAAAAACTTGCGGAATTGGGGACTAAAATTAAAAATAGTCCACAACCACAAGTCCGCAATTCAAACTGCCGAAGTCCGCATGTCCGCAACTTTTTTCGTTAGTCCGCAATTGCAAATTTGCGGACTTGCCCAGCTTTGCAATTTGGGCTACATCGCCGGACTCGCTGCTCTGATACACAACAAGAACATTGTTCCTAACTCTGCTATACGTTGTAATATGCAGACATAGAAATTGATTGACATAAATTTCCTAAAAATATATTAGCAAATTATTTAATATATTAAACATTTGACATTGCGCAGATTGAAGTGGTTAGATTAATTCAAACCAGGTGATTGCGTTCCCCAACTTCATCTGAAAACAAAATTAAAGGATCAAGCTGACATTGTAGATTCGCTTTTGATAATTAACAAAAACTTTTTAAGCAATAATATTTTGATTCCGTCATTTTTTAGATATAAACGGGTTCACTAGGCTGTTGGTCTAAATGTATGCCTACATAAAGCGGTTTAGACCAAGTACGTCTGATATCTTATTCCACGTAAATGCAAAAAAGATAGGTAAAATGCATGCAACCAAATGACATGCGTATATTTATACACATAAATACACGTGATCGGTAAAACGGACTTAATACAGTATAATCAAAAAATCAATTTCGACGTTTACATTAAACGGAGAATCATTTTCTCAGAAGAGATTTTCTTTCCTTCTGCGATTAGTGTTTTTTCAAATGCTTGGAAATAAAATATTCTCGAAATTTATTAGGGTCAAAATACGATTTGACTATGGTGACATTTAATTCGTGTACTGATACACGTCAGATCTCGGCCACCCCAAATTCTTGCTGGTATCTGATTCTACTTGTTCCATTTTGGAAAATGATGAGTTTTGAAACAAATGGATTGCGTTTTTCGGTGCGAAATTGCGCTGCTTTTTGCTTCATTTGCATTCTCCCGGAAATGCAATGCGGTATGCTGACGAGACATTATCATTCCACGAGAGTGCAATACGGGCTACGCAATGATCTTATTTTACCAAAATTGATTTTTTGATAGTAACTCTTCATTTCCATTGCTACGTTAAAAATGATTCACTTTGCCTTTTTTGCTGCAAACGTTTTTTCAATCTGCAAACAATACAACCTAGAGGACTGAAATTTGTTGTAAAAGATAGAGAAGCTAATGACCTAAGAAAAATTTTTCAAAAAAATGCAAAACTTTTGATGTTCATTTGCAACTCTGGGTAGAATTACACTTGAGCTGAGCGTTTTTCAATTACCGTTGTTTTTTCACATTTTGTCTTTTAAATAATTTCTGTGAAATTGTGTTCTTTAAAAAAGGGAGGGGAATGGTCCCCCTAATCCCCCCCTGGCTCTTACTACACCAGACTTTTACTGACAACACTGTGTTTGACTTTCAATCGACTGAATTCACACTATAGTTCTTCCAAGTTTAAAGCTAATAAAAAAAAGGTTTAATAATGCTTCATTTGGTTAAATACTCTTTCAAATTTGCGATTAAAACTCATGACAGATGACGTCATCAAAAACGTTTGTGACGTCATCACTTTGATTTAAGCAATTTTTGGTTTGCTTGTAAAAACCTAACACTTATTTCCAATTTGAGCCATCAATACGTCATTTTTTAAAAAACTTTGGCAATGATGTCATCAACTTCAAAGAATTTTTTTAAACCTGAACTTGAAAACCAACTTTTAGGTAAAACTTGGCACTTTTCCAACTTTTGGATCGGCTGTTGGATATGAAAGGCTCTTTGACACTAGATGGCAGACTTTAAGGGCCAAAAAAGGGGGAAGTCCCATGTCCAAAACATGGGCCTTTTTTATGGTAGCTCAAGACATGGTCCTTAGTCATCATGCCAAATTTCAGCTTATTAATAATTTTTTTCCGGGTAAAAGCTATTTCTACCAGACTGTTAGATTAGTCAGGCTTCAAAAATCATTCAGATCTACAGGTGTAAAAATTTGGAAAAACATTGCAAAAGAAATAAAACTACAATCGACAAAAAAATTCTATACAAATTACAAAAACTAATTGGTTCAAGAATATTAAATTAAAATTTAGATGCCTTGCTTATACTGCTAGAAAAATAAAATAACTGATTTCTAATTCAAAATATTTAATTTAATTTTTTAATTAGGAGCTGTTTGACTCAAAGACCTTTACGACGACTACTTAAAGCTTAAAGCGTCACCAAAACGGCGACTACTTAAAGCAAGCAAAGCTTTAAAGAGTCACCAAAACGGCGACTACTTAAAGCAAGCAATGCGAAAAGGTTGTGCTAAATAAAGTAAAGCAAGCAATGCGAAAAAGTAAAGTTAAGCATGCGAGGAGACGTCTTCTCTAGCTCAAGTGGTAGAGCAGTGGACCGGTAATCCAAAGGCTGCAGGTTTGATTCCTGCGAGAAGACAACTTTTTCGCATTGCTTGCTTTTAAGTAGTCGCCGTTCTGGTCGCCTTAGGCTTCCGCGCTGATAGCCTTTAGGCCAGATAGCACAGTGTTGGTGAATACTGCTTAGGCTTTCGTGCTGGTAGCCTTTAGGCCAGATAGCACACAAACGATTAACTTTGTTTATGTTGGTGAATACTGTGTTATACGAATATGGTCCCAAATGTTTCAAAAATGGGCAAAGCCATATTTTAAAATATTTTTGAGAAAATGGTTAAATTTTAGGACTAAAATAGGGAACCTCTGAACTCTTATAGTTTTAAAAGTAAATTGGTTGGCTGCCTGGTTGATCTTTGATTTGATAGGGGTGGGGGCTGCCAGGATCTTAATGAACCACTAGCGTTTTAAAATGTTTCTTTGCTAATGATAGTCTATTGAACATTTCCTTTTCGTCATATATTTTACAAAAATTGTACCATATTGGAGTTTTTGACGTTTGCAATGAATGGCCAAAGCTGAAGCAGTACCCTTTTTCCGCTTCCAGCTTCTGTTTCCATAAAAATTTGCCGCTTTCGCTTCCACATCCCTGCTGCGAACATGTAGTGGAAACAATTTTTTTCATTGAAAAAATACAATGAGAAAGAAGTCAATTTTTTGTTTGAAAAAACATTTTTTAAAATACTTTTTAAATTTTTTTGAAAAAATTCTCTTAGCTCTAGTGCATAAAAGCCTCGGTGCCTAATAGTCTTGGTGCATAATCGGTTGCGCCTAAACGTCTGCGCAAACAGTCTCGGTCCATGTGCCACTTTTCTCAGCTCACCACCCAATTGAGACATTTTTTCAAACCAAAAATTTTTGACTTCTAAGCCCCCTCTTTTAGCAAAATCTTGGTTTCAGGCCTGTTTATTGGTGTTTCGGAGAGTAGGAATGTAGACCAACAAAATCGATTATTTTGTTTTTTAAAAGACCAGCTGTTTTTGTTTTTTTAGAGCTCACTCAAGTTGTTTAGGTCGCAGTCACTGCTGCAAATAGACTTTTCAAGTGATTATGGGCTGGAAACGAAAGGAGCTAAGAAATGCCTCTCGACTTACATGTCTCTTTTTTAGACGTGATTACAAAATTTTGAAATTGCGCATAATTTGCAGCCGTATGTGCTTTGATGTGCGAAAGTTCAGTCTATTTTTGTGTCCTCCTCACTTCATTTGCTCTAGCGACTGCACTGGGCAAATTGTCATTCTCACAACAAAAATTAAGCCAGTCAGCATGAATGCAGCTTCAAATTGCAATGAACATATTCTACGATCTGATGATGCAAAGCCTTCACTGTTTGTGCAATGTTCATGACCTAATTACCCTAGTAATTTATCCACAGATCAGGGGCATCGCCAGCTTAGCGAGATCAGGGGAGCAAAGCTGAAAACCGGGGGGCAAAGTTTTGACGCTAAATTATTGCAGTATTTTAAGAGTTAAGTAGATTGTTTGTGTGGCGGGGTTGTAAATTTCGTTTCGCCTTTGAGTAATACAGCTATTTGGTGTTGATTAAGTTCATAGAACCATTTTCAGCTTTGTTTTACAAACTAATTACTTACGTTGCAATGAAACGATTACTAAATCGTATATTTATTTAATGCCTATCTGACATACATGATTGTCTTTGGCTTTTACATAAGAACAGCATAGGATCATATCGGTTTTTATACCGCATTGTTTAAAGCATAACACAAACTTGAAACAAAAATTTTATGCATATTCTATTGCTATCGTGTTGGTAAACATATAGAATTAATCTAAACAAAAAGAAAAGTTAAAACCTGCGCATGAAAAACTACCTTGAATGATTCTTGAATAAATGCAGAAAGCAAACTGTCTCTGACATATTGAAATATTGGCAAAGCCGCTAACTCAACAATTGCTGAAAAAATAACGTACCGTAAATCTTTTCATTTAACTAAACATGATTATAGCTAGCCTAGCATAACGGCTAGAAACGACTGACGACAGGAAACTCCAGAAAAAATATGAGCAAAATTTAATATCGGTACCTCTATGATGAATACTGTATCTAATAATATGCAATTGTGTATTACAAGCCAAAGTAGAAAAATAAACAGCTTAGCATGTATACTTGAATGCCTATTCTGTTTCTGCATTGCCTATAACTTCATTAAGACAGGAAAGTACCGATCCAGGAGGTGGCATTCCCCAAAAGAATTTCTGCTGCATTCCTCCGAATAGTTTGGTACGGTGTGTAACTTTGGTGTTACAACTTGCAACGTTACTAAACGATGCATTTTATCCTCGAAAAACGTCAAAAAAGCTAAAGATTCCAAACCCCGATGGGGAGCTCACAGCGCCCCCCCCCGCCAGACCCCCTAGCTGGCTTTAAGGCTGTCTCACCATAACTTATGTGTTTGAAAATTCTTAATTGCCACCAGCACTCCTTCCAAACCTTAGTAAATGTTTCTGCGGACTTCCTTGCTGGTATTGGCGAAAACGAGCGTTAAACTTTGCTCCGAAAATCTCCAGTTTGAGTATCATCCCTCCTCCCAATATTCAAAATTATCAAAAAACAGACAAACTCCTTAAATCATCCCCCAAAGGTCAATATGGATCGGCGCCACTGATTACTGTATTGGTAATGCACCAGGACTGTATTACTGCTCGAAAAAAATCAACACAAATAGCAGCACCAAACAGCCAAAACGGTACTATAGGCTACTAAAGTTTACTCAAAATCGCAGATATCAATGGCGTTACTAGTGCCAAGAACACTGCTTAGTTTGTTTTGCTACCGGTACTAATCGATCTTGTTAAATAAACTATATGGTAATGGGCACTTCTTGCAAATCTGAAAGTCAGAAAATTTCCGTAGTCAAAGAATTGGTCAATGGATTCCGATTTGGAGGAGGAATGCAGTCTGTTTCTCTGTTAGCTCGGAGTTTCTGCAGATCTATTACTCATACTGCTGAACAAGATCCCAATCAAAATACAGTATGGTTTGAGTTGCTAAGCTAAGGCCTTCCACTTCCAGACATGGGCTTCTCAACTCACTTTTGCTAAGTTTGCTTACTCGTAGCCTACGTTTGCTACAATAGCCTAGAAGTGCAACTGACCGATCAAATTATTATCTTTTTTTCTGGAGGCATTTGGCGATAGTCTATTTTTCTTTCTGTATCTATTAATTGCACGGTACATTGCGGATGGTTTGTACTATGCGTATACCACTGATCACCAACTTACAGCCTACACCAACTTACTGTACATCACCTTTAACAGTCACAACACCTGACTTGTAATAAGGCCTCGCCTATAAGTGCTGCTGTATATGACATCATAATCTACGATGCCACGCCTACTACACAGTACACACAAACTGCTGGTAGCTGTATTATTATTGTACCGTAATGAATTGATTTGTTGTTGTTGTTGTTGAACCTGACCCAAGACACGAGATTGTGCTGTGTACCGTACCCTAGATTGTAATATACATGTCAGGATACTTAGTTGCATGAAGGAAACAAAGAATCAGCCAAAAAATATATTTAACTAACGTATATCAACAAAAAATTTCACTAAAATCGTTTTCGGAAAGTGGCCACCTTCAGTTTATTCAAATACAGTCAATCAAATAGAATCGATGTCAGGATAGGGGATGAAACAGTTAAAATTACCACTATTTTGACTGTGAGGTGATGCTCACTTCTCAGAAAAAATACAGTGGAAGGCAAGAAATAAATCGTGGGGGCAAAAATAAAAATCGGGGGAGGACAATGCCTCCCGCTGGCGACTCGCCTGCCACAGATGATAACTGCTAAACGTTTCCTCATAGTTTTAGCTATCACTCATATCACACGTTGGATTCGGTATTGTTCTCGTCGATGGAGTTGGACGGATTTCGTATGGTCATTGTCTTTACCATGCCTCGCCATTTCGTTCGATTGATCACATGCATCCTCTTTCACCAGTCCATTTTTCTTCATCTCATTCTCTACTTGCTTTTTCCACGTTTGTTTCGGTCTTCCTCTACTACCACTCACATCAAATTTCAAAGCCTTCACTATCACATTTTCATCTTCTTCCCTCAAAACATGACCATACCACCATATACTGCTTGCTTTAATCATCCTATCTAAAGACTCCTTTATGCCCAACATGTCCATCAACTCCTCGCTGTTTCTTCGATGTAGTAGCTTCACACCACGCATCGCTCGAATCATAGCTCTTTCTGTTCGTCTCTCATAGCTTTTTCTATTCTTCTCTCATAGCTCTTTCTGTTCTCAAATGTATGGTCCAATGAAAATTTTTTAGCTATCTCTATGTGTGGTCCAATAAAAAATGTTTTGAAAAATCAAAATGTATGGTCCAATGAAAAATTTTTAGCTATCACTATTCGTATATATTTTTTTGTAAATGCCATGAGCGAAATCTAGGATGGAATTGGTATGGAAGATTATCTTTTATTCTAACCTCTTCCATATTCCATTCCGAAATTTCCGTTCCATACCTTGCCCTGCTGATTGGATTTTCCCTTGAAAGAGTTTTTCCTCAAATTTTGCCAGGATTACTAATTTACTTGAAACGAAACTTGAAAAACGTAATTGCATGTTCCTCGCTCCCAATGAGTGTTTTGCTCTTTTGCAGCAGTATTTTTGTCAAAACAAAGTATTGTAAGCTAACTTTTAAGTGCTCGTAAGGCAATCTGGCACATCATCATTTCATTTTGGAAATGCGTTGTTTCCCGTCAAACAAGTTGGCCGGATTTCATATTGCCATTGACTTCACCATGCCTTGCCATTTCGTTCGATCACATGCATCCTCTTTCACCAATCCAATTTTCTTTATCCTCGACTCACAGTACTGACAAAATGGCAGCCATTGAAGCTAGGAAAATTTTAAATGCATTAAAAATTCATTCAATTTCTAATGCATTTAAAATTTTTCCCAACATTTTGGTCAACAGTAAAAAATCTGACTTGAATACCCCTTTCAAGTATCTCACGTGTGTAATTTTATCTTGTTTTTTATCCTACTTCATTAAAAATTTAACTAGAAACTGTGATATAGCTGAAGATATCAGTAACACTTCAAGGATTATATTGAAAATAAAATAACGGAGAAAATTTAATCGCTGCAGCTTGTTCGAACTCGGAAGCAAAATCACAGATTGCAAAATGCTCAAGATGGAATTACTCATGTAGGAAATCACATGCAAATCTAATAAGCAATGAAGCGGAACCAGTGTGATATACACATAGTTACATTTAGGGGGGGCCTTTGGGCCATGGCCCCCCCCCTTTGGGTCGCCAGGATAGTATAAGTATTCAAAATAGCGGCATGGTCCCCCCTTTGTAAGTTGGGCAGAAGCTTTGATCACACCAGTAGCGTAGCCAGGAAGGGGCGGTTGGGCTATAGCCCCCCCCCCCCCCCCCATTGGCATGTCGACCAAAATGCAGAATGGGAAAAACACTACGTTTTTAGCACTTTTGAGACTGTTTTATGCTCTGAAGTAGACTACATAGTGATTTAAAACATCTTTTGAAGCATATATTCAGGGGGGATGGCTAATTTGTCAAAAATAAAACTAAAAAATTAATGAAAACTTTGAAAAATGGTAAGAAATTAGCAATCAAATTTGATCGCAAGTTTAAAAATGCAAAACATAGGTGTCATCAACAAATATACTATAAACTAAGGAATAGAGGGGAGCTATTCAGTATTAGTTAAATCTCTTTTCATTAGCCCTCTCCCCGATTATTTTTCTCTGTAAACTGTATACGAAATAGATTACTTCGTGTGAGTTTTATTGAACTATTCGATTTTCTAATTTACCAGCATCAAACAAGAGAACTAACATTTACCATTAGCCACCTCCCAAATATCCCATTTATGCCACTAGTTTAATCATGTTTGCACTGCCAATTTTTAAGCCACGTTTTAAAAGTATTATTTTTAATCAAAATAGCCCTAAAATAAAGTTATTTTTGCAAAAAAATGCAAAATTTTGGAGCGCTGATGGCTCCGCCCTTAGACCCCCGTGCCGCCGGTGGCTGGGGGTTTTGCCCCCAAACCCCCAGCCTCCGGCGGCTGGAGGCTTCGCCCCCAGACCCCCTAAACAGCTCCCCCATTGCCAATTTCTGGCTACGCGCCTGGATCACACAAAGAGTATGTTTTATTCGTTTGTAGTATTCCTGCACTCAACTCTGGCCAAAAAATCGGATTAGGTTTGAGTGAAGACCTTTGTTTTTCTTTTTTTTTTGCTCTTCAGCTGAATTTGAGCAAAAAATCAGGCTGAATTTGGGTGCAACACTTTCTTATTTTGATTTTTGTTCTTCTCAAATTTTCTGAAGTTCCTGACCCCCCCCCTTTTCAAAATTCTGCGGACGCTACTGGTTACATCCTTTTTTCAACTCATCAAGTAACAACCACAAAATAATGCTCTGAAGAGTTTAGGGGGGCAAAGCGGTCTCTCATATCTGGAAACTGCGGTCAAGGAGGCTTGCTGGTTAAAAGTTGTGATGTCAGAGGTTTGCAATTCTATATTTTCGGGATCTATGTTGGGTGTTATAATGGGGTCAAATGCAGGCTTATAAATGTGTTCTCGATTTCTTCTGTAGACGTGGCCATGTTCACGTCTTCAGAAGCACCGTCCTCAAAATTATTAGCTTCGATGTGCATTGGTTCAATTCAAGTCCTATGTCTGACATCTTTGCCTATAAATGACAAAGTTTGATACAAATAAAACTTTTGCGTTAGGCGTGAACTCCCCCAACAGGACACCGACATAACAAAATTGCTAACAAAACTCCACCAAACCATTATAGCTGTAGGCTATATGTTTTACTGATGAATTTACCAACAGCAGAAATTTTGTCAACGTTGTCGTTGGCAAAAATGTCAAAAGTAAAACTCGTTAATTGTTCTCTTTGTATTATAGGTTCCTCAGCCTGTCGACACGAAAAGTGAGATTTTGGAGAAGAATATTGCAACGGACAACGAACGAGTGGCGCAGTTTATCAAGGACAGCGACGATAGCTTGACTGGCACCATGGACGACATAAACCGACTCAATTCTCTGCCGCCTTTTGAACAGATGACAATGGAGGATATATATACCAATTTCAAAAACTTGAAGCCGGATTATGAAGTTGATCCAGAATGGCAAGCACCTAATAGGCCTATTAATGCGCCAAAAGAATAACTTTTGGATGCCATTTGAACAATGTTATCTTGAATGTCTATAATAAAATTTTTAAATTTCAGTCGGAGTTTGTGGTTAAATTAGTAGTTAGCAAAGATTTTTTTTTTTTGCCGTTATGGCAATGGTAGCTATTGTTCTTTAATGCTATTGTATTTGCCGAAATCAATTTCAGAAAAACCTATGCTGATTCCGACATCTCATCCCGTTGAAAGTTCTTTGCTAAAGAAAGGATTTTGATTTTCTTTCATACTGCATTTTAACCATTGCTTGACTGCTAGATAGCAGCAATTCAGGCTTCATATGACTGACTGATTTTGAGTAATAGTTCACTCGTCCCCAATGAATTAACGCTGGAGAGCAAAATAATAATCTGTTTGATAGTATTAGGTGACATTTGACCTGCTGACCACAGAGATGGGTAACTAGTGCTTCTATTTAATTGGTTCCGTTGTACTGTACCAGCAAGTAGCTTTGTGTCGGTATCATTTCTTAGCTCTTAAGCTTCTGGTGCGTATGCATATCGTAATTGGTTATCTTTGATTAGAGAGTGTTGACATGTTGCTTGTTAATGATAACTTGGCATGATCAGTAAAGCTGCAGTATGAATTAGCTGATCGAATAAAAATTTAATGAAGATCGGTAGTCGGGAGAGTGCAACCGAAATTTTTAAAGGAGGTAAAGCATTCAGCCAATTCCGGTAGTTTACAATATGTAAAATCGAAATACAATTTTTGAAATTTTTTTCATTTTGAGGCTGCGGTTTCGAAGATATTCAATGAATACTGCATAAACATATCTCACCCAGAAAAGTTTTTGGAAACTGAATATATTCACACAGCCTAAACTTCAAGGAGTAAGAAAAACTGTTTATTTCATGGCGAAATGCAACGACAAAGATGAACACCAAGACTAAATAATATTAATCTTTCCAATCACATCACGTGGCCTATTCGATTTTGGTAAAACTCTCTTCTGTAAATTCAAACTTATGGGTTTCCAAAAAGTTTTTGTGGGATTATCTTTTTGTATGTTATTTGTTGCATCTCTTAGCATTTAGCAATCATAGCCCCAAAATGAGAACAAAAAAATCCAAAAATTATATTTCAAATTTAGTTCTAGTGAACTACCGGAATTGGCATAGTTCGATGCTTACCACTGTGAATGGGTTATAAAACGTTTTGGTCATCCAATTAATCAATTTCGACTGGACGATCAAGAGGCCATTTCCTTCCATAGATTACATTTTTAGTGGTATTTTTGGTTAAGACTTTTATGTGTACTGAAATTATTAGCCTTATTTACACTATGCTTTCTTAAGAATCAAGTGTAAATAAGGCTAATAATTTCAGTACACATAGAAGTCTCTACCAAAAATACCACTAAAAATGTAATCTATGGCAATGAATGGAGGTGGGAAGTGGCCTCTAGATCGTCTAGTCGAAAGTGATTAATCAGATGACCAAAACGTTTTATAACATGGGTAAACCTTTTGATAAACACAAAGCGTTTAATTGGATTAGCACCCTATATTTAATTAATATTTGGTATCGAACTGGTATTATTTAATAAAGCCAAAACCATCTCCGCATTAGTCATTCGCAAACAACATCGATTTTTGCTCACAAATTTGGATGACCGGTTTATTCAAAGTACGAGGTGTGTTTGAAAAGTAACGGGACTGGGTCTATAAATGTTTTTATTTGACACGTAAATTTTACATATGGTGGTGGTGGTACTACCCGACCCCTTCCGAGGGATGGGGGTGCAGAGAAACTACGCGGAGACCCAACAGTCGGGCCACACCTCAAGGTCTGGACCATAGATCGAGAATAGAGAGAGAGGAGCCAAAGATAGATTTGCGAAGGGGTTCAGAAGCAGGACAGTCGAGGAGGAGATGATTGAGGTCCTGTAGAGGGTGTCCACAGGCACTACAAGCAGAATTCTCCTTCCGACTGATCCTATGAAGATAAAAGAAGACTGTGGCCATGGCAACGAAGACGGGAGAGCTCACTGCAAATGGAGCGAGAAAGAAGGAGTTCCTCTGAAGAGACTTCGGGGACTTGGAAGTTCAGATGGGAGTGGGAGAAGTGACGTCTCCAATTGCGGTATTGGGAATAACGGACTTTGGCAATGACTAGGGGAAGAGGGCATGGGATCGCATCAGTGGGCAGAGAGGCACCCGTTTTGGCAAGTAAATCCGCTTTTTCATTTTCGGGGAGACCTGCGTGTCCGGGGACCCATTGGAAGCTCAAAGTGGTATTGTTGGAGAGGGAGGAGGCAAGGGACCAAACATTCCAGAGGGACTCAGGCAGGAGATAAGAGGGGGCTGAAGAAAGGATAGAGAGGGCTGATTGGGAGTCGGTTAGGAAAAGAACTGACTGGAATTTGCAGATCATCGAATGGCTTGTACACCAAGCGAGACCTTGCTTGAGGGCAAAGGTTTCAGCTGTGAAGCTGGAGGCAATTGGACCAGAGAAAAAGGACAAGGAATTGGATGTGTTGCATTTGGAGCATGTTACATACACTCCAGCACCACCGGGACCAAAAAGGGAGGGGACAGATCCGTCAGTCCATACTTGGATATCAGATGGGGGGAGGGAGGATAGTCTACTTGAAGCAGTTTGGAGTCGGGCTGTACTGTTGCCTGTGCAGTCGGGAATGAAGGGGGAAACAGTGAAGTGGGTTGTGGACCATGGGGAAAAAGGGGGGCACGTGATCAGAGTCTCACGTGGGGATGGGAGTGATTGTGTGGCTGAAGAACAGAATGATCTCCAGGAGGGTTTCTTCTTTAGTCGACAGGGAACGTTTCTAATTGCCAGGGCATAAAGGCTGGAGAAGTCGGGGGGAAGGCGCAGAGCACGTTCAAAGGAGTAGAGGGTCTGATGCTCTAGAGTCAGCTTTAGAGGAGGGAGTTGGGCCTCGAGAAGGAGTAGTGAGGAGGGGGTGGAAAAGAGGCAACCAGTAATGACCCTGCATGCAGCTCTGTGTAGAACTTTCAGGTGATTGGTTGCAGTGTTGCAAAGGAATGGGAACCATCCAGGAGAGGCATATGTGAGCACCGGACGGACGAAGGCTTTGTAGAATAGGGAGAGAGATTGTTTTGTGGGACCCCAAGAGGCAGTGGCAATTGAGCGAAGAGCTTTGTGGCGTGTATAGAATTTGGAACACAGGGATTGGACATGGGCCCCAAAGGATAGAGTCCGATCAAAGGTTACTCCAAGGAATTTAGGGGTGGGATTGAACAAAAGAGGGAAGCCCAAGAGGTTCAGTCGGGATTAGAAAGTGGCTTGATGGGGATCTGCAGAGAAAAAGGAGGACTCACACTTCTTTGGATTGAGTGGAAGTCTCCATAAGTTGGACCATGTTTGTAGGACAGTGAGGGAGGATTGGACAACAGAGGAGGCTTTGAGCGGGTCTTGGAAGGAGGACCAGATGGCCAAATCGTCAGCATACAGGGAGGTATGGGTACCCCGAGGTAAATCCTTAGTGATGTCATCAACAAACAGAATGAAGAGGACTGGACCAAGTACCGAGCCCTGTGGGACCCCACGTCTGATGTGGAAGGAGCGGCTGTGGGAACCGCCAACCTGGACTTTTGCTCTACGATCAGAAAGGAAGGAGCGCACCCAAAGAACAAAGCAAGGGGGGAGTTTGAGCAAGAGGAGTTTGTGAAAAAGAGCAGAGTGCCAGACCGAGTCGAAAGCCTTGGAGAAGTCAACAGAAGCCAAAATGGTTCGGTCTGGAGGTTTTTTCTTTTGGAAGCCATCCCAGATTGATTGAGACAGAGTTAGAATTTGGTCAAATGATGACCTACCAGGACGAAAGCCGGCCTGGCAAGTGGAGAGGAAATGATTCGATTCAAGGTGAAAAGTTGGGCGAGAAAGAATCAAGCGTTCAAAAAGCTTGGAAATGCAAGAGGTGAGGGAAATGGGGCGGAAAGAGGACGGAGAGGAAGTGGGTTTTCCAGGTTTATGAATGGGGATGATAGTGGTAGGTTTCCAACAAGAGGGGAAGGTGTGAGAGTTGCCAGGACCTGTTAAAAAGAGAAAGAAGGAGGACTTGTGCTGGCTCGGGCAGGTGCTTTAGTAAAGGGTAGGCAATCTGGTCAGGGCCAGACACAGTGGAAGAGGAGAGATTGCTGATGGCAGTGGAGAGTTCATTCAAGGAGAAGGGGGAGCAGAAAGAATTATGGAGGGAAGAAACATCCTCACAGTTAGCTTTCCGGAGTTCATTCATGAACTGTCATTCTGCTCTGCGCGAGGAACGGGGTGTCGCTTGAGATAGATGTGAGCGAAGATAAGAGGCATAGTGGTTGGCAGTGTCAAGAGGAGAAGTGCAATCGGGAAAAGAAGGGTCTTGGGAGGTGTTCTTTTTGCCCGAGATGGCATTGAGAAGCCTGAAGACAGCACGAGGATCAGAACGGGGGGACAGGTTAGAACAGGTGGCTTGCCAGGTTGCAGATTTGGCTCTAGAAATGACTGAGGACGCCCTACGAGAAGCGTCTATGTATCTGAGGCGGTGCGACTCAGATCGGTGTGGCACGGAGCGGGCCCTCTGTCGTTCCGGCACTGCAGATTCCGCTTCCTGGGACCACCAGGCTTTGGGGGAACGACCAAGGCGGCCAAAGGGGATAGAGGCCTTGGCAGCTTCAACTAAGAAGAGGGAAAAGGAGTGGGCAGCCTGGTGGATGTTGAGTGCATCAAAATCAAGAGAGGGAAGGTGCTCAGCAATATAAGATTGGTAAATATCCCAACTAGCCCTTTTGTAGTTGAATTTAGGGGTACGAGTGTTTGGGTGACGAACTGGAGAGAGGGGAGGACAATTTCAATGGGGAGATGGTCCGAGCCAAGGCCAGGGAGAGTGCGCCACTTACAGTGGGGAGCGAGAGACGCAGGAGCTAACGAGATATCAGGGGAAGAACGGCTCCCAGTGGAATGGTGAAGGAGCGTGGGAGAGGCGGGGTCGTTCAGAATTTCCAGACCGGAGGAAGTGTGTTAGGGGGAATGAATCTGTCCCATGTTGGGTGGTGAGCATTGAAGTCTCTGAGGATAAAAGTGTCAGGGGAGTTAAGAAGGATTTAGGATAGAAGTCCTGGTGCGAGAGTCAGAAGGAGTTTTTCTGATGGGAGGGCAGTAGAGGTTAAGAAATTGAAGAGGAGAGTGGTTGGAGAGAAGGACTTTAACACAGGTGTAGTCTGAGTAGGGGTCCTGGGAAGACAGAGAGGAAACAGAAACAGGAGAGAAAGCCAGGTCAGAGTGGATGAGAGTGAGGACACCACCACCAGTGTTATGAGTACCGGAGGAAACGGGGCCTTGTCTACCGAATGTCCGATCCGTGCGGAGGGTATAATAACCAGGGATTTGAAACTTTTTGGTTGACGAAAGATGGGTTTCTTGGAGAAAAATGAGGTCATAGTGGTTGCCAGAAAGAAAGGTGATTAGTTCAGCACGGCGAGAGGAGGTAAGACCGCCGGCATTCCATTGCAGAATTCTGAGATCGTGGGAGGGGTGTGGATTTCTTTGATGGTGGGACGGCAAGTTGTGGATTGGTTGTGAGCTTGTGGATGGTGGTGATAAGACAGGTAGGGTGAAGGCGGAAGGAGGGTAGGTGTTAAGGAGGGGAGGATGTGAGGGGAGAGGTAGAGATGAATCCATGAGATCTGAGCAAGTAAGTGGAGGGGGTGTGGGTGGGGGCAGAGCTGGAGAGACGGGCGGGGGGACGCTGGCTGGTGGGTGGGAGAGGCAAGGTCCCCATTGAGACAAGCAGGGCAATTCCAACCCATGGGGGAGCCGGCCGCACAGATTTTGCAAAAGTCAGCCCGGGTCAGAGAGGAGCAGGAAAAGTGCACCCACTTGGAGCAGGTGGAGCACTTTAAAGAATCCATACCTACCTCGAGAGAGCAAGTGGAGTAAGGGTAACGTGGGGGGCCGCGAGGTGGAGGTGATTGATAAAAGCCAGGCGGTAGTGGGGGGAACCCTGGGGGAGGGGGTGGAGGGACGCAGGCGGCATAACAAGGAAACTGGTCTGAGTGGGGGAGCCAGTTGTGTTTTGGGGATGGCACGCTGGGCATCGCCAGCCGACTGCAGTTCCAGTTGCACAGATTGTGCAAAAGTCAGCACGGGTAAGGCAGGAGCAAAGGAAATGCACCCACTTGAGACAAGCATAGCATTGAAGAGAACCTCTGCCCACATCCAGATGGCAGATAGAGCAGGGGTACCTGGGGTGAGGATGGTTGTTGATGGGGCCTGGGTTAGGATGGACATTGCCACTAATAAGGAGCAATGCCAGGATAAGGAGACGCCGAAAGGGGGTCCGGTCAATAAGAAGAGGAGCCGCCCAGTTGTGACTGGTCAACAGGCGGCCCAGCGAAAAAACAGTCCGAGACAATGGGGGCGACCTTTCGGTCGAGCCCCTTGGGAGATCTGTCCTGCCATTTCGACCCATCCCCATTGGGGAGGGGACTGCACCACCACGTTGAGGTGGCAGGACGTTGGTGCAGAAATTTTACATGTCGTCTTCAAGATAATCTCCTTGGACTCGAATGCATTCTTCCAACCTCCTTTGCCACGCCTCTACGCACTCCTGGAAGGATTCCTCCTGGATCGCTCGGATCTCTCTCGTCACGGCTGTTTTAATGGCTTCTGAATTTTGAAAACGAGTTCCTTTGATGACTTCCTTGAGTTAGGAAAACAAAAGGAAGTCGCAAGGGGCCAGACCTGGAGAGTAGGGTGGTTGCTCCTGTACAGCAATGTTATTTTTGGCAAGAAATTCTCGAATTTCCAAGGCATTATGGGCTGGAGCATTGTCCTGATGAAGCAACCATGAGCTCGTTTCCCATAGTTCTTTTCTCCCTCACTGAGCGCATCAGACGTCGCAAGATGTTTTTGTAGACGTGCTGATTAATAGTTTGGCCTTGTGGCAAGAATTCTGCGTGGACAATTTCATGGACATCAAAAAAAGTGATCAGCATCACCTTGGTTTTGGACTTGGAACACCCTCGCCTTTTTGGGTCTTGGTGACAATGCGCTCTTCCATTCAAGGCTCTGCCATTTGGTGAGTGGATCGCTCTCGAAGATCCATGACTCATCGCCAGTAACAACTCTTTTCAGCAAGTTGGGTTCAGTTTCGAGTTTCTCCAACAGTAGCGTAGCCACGGGGGGGCTATAGCTCCCCCCCCCCTTGGCCTGTCAACCAAAATGCAGAATAAGAAAAATACCACGTTTTTAGCTCTTTTGAGACTGTTTTTTTGCGCTGGAATTGACTCAGAGTGATTTAAAACATCTTTTGAAACATATATTCAGGGGGGGCTAATTTGTCAAAAATTAAAGTCACAAATCAATGAAATTTAAAAAAATCCCTCCAAAAAAATCAAATTTGATCGCTTGTGTAAAAACGCCAAACATAGGTTTTATCAACAAATATGTTATAAACTCAGGAATAAGGGGGGGTGCTATTCAGTGTTAGCTAATTATCAATCACTTCTCTTAAATATCTTTCCATTGCCCCCCAATTGTTTTTCTTTATAAAATATAGACGAAATAAATTACTGCGTGTGAGTTTTATTGAATAATAGGGATTTATGATTTACCAGCTTGTAAACAAGAGAACTGCAATGTTATCATTAGCCACTTCCCACATAGCCCATTAATGTAACCAGTTGAATCATGTTGCGCTGCCAATTTTTATGCCACGTTTTAAAAGCATTATTTTCTATTAAAATAGCTCTAAAATTAAGTTATTTCTGAAAAAAACTGCAAAATTTTCGAGCGCTAGGGGCTCCGCCCCCGGCAGCTGAAGGTTTCGCCCCCAGACTCCCAAAACAGCCCCCCATTGCGAATTTCTGGCTACGTGCCTGTGCTCCAAAATGTCTTGACACACTTGCACACGCCGCTCCTTTTGACCTTCATTTAGCAACCTTGGTAGCATTTTTGCACAGATCTTCCGTAATGATCCTCCCTACCCTTTTGAATTCATAGATATTCATACATACATAGCTCATCTGCTATCATTCTAACAGTAAGACGGCGATCGCTCCGCATCTTTTGTCTCACACGCTAAACATTTTCATCTGTTCTGCTTGTGGATGCCCTCCCACTCCTGTGATCATCTTCCACCTCATCTCTTCCCTCTTTGAACCTCCTGAGCCACTCAAAAATACGAGTTCTTGACATCGTGTCATCACTCATCAGTATCACCATAAACTTCGTAAAGCAACTTTAGTGCTTTAGTTGGAGTTTTTCCAAGACGGACAAGAAATTTCAGGTTGATTTGTTGTTCGACGCTCATCCTTCGCACCAAAGAAAAAAAGCCAAAAATTCTTAATTTTATCAAATTTTTACAATGGAAGTACCTTGACAGAAAAACGTGCAAAAATGAATGTAGTTGTCACAGAATGCTGAAATTTGGTTTTCGAAACCATAAGACCAGAGGTGGAGTCGAGGACACAAGGCTCAAGGCCAAGGACACAAAAAAAAATCCGAGGCCAAGGACAGCCTTTCCGACGACAGACCCTCTCGAGGCCAAGGACAGGAATGCTCGAGGCCAAGGACACAGCCGCAAGTGTTCTCCAAAAAAAAGGTCTTCAAAAAAGTTTTTCAGGCAATCTCCAATTTATAGGCGTAGTCAGAATTTTTGATTGGGGAGGCTTAAACCACAAATCACATGCAATGACGTCATCCAAAATTTGCCTGTTGGCACTTAACCAGGATTTTGCAAAGGGAGAGGGCTTAAACTAATACAGTTGAAAAGTGCAAATACGTAACTTTGGAGACGTTTTGAGAAAGCCACTGTAACTTAAACATATCACAGACGGGGGGTCTGAGGGCGGGCCCCCAGCCGGCGGAGGCTTTGGGGGTCTGGGGGCTAAGCCCCCAGCTGGTGGGTGATTTTTTGAAAAAAAAAGCTATTTTAATGCCATTGAATCACATTTCGCACATGTTTAGAGCCATTTGAATCCACTAGATTTTTGACATTTGAAAGCCAATTAAAAAAATTAAATTCTTTAATCCTCCATCTAGTCGCAATTTAAGTCCAAAACACGTTTAACATCTTGCATTTTGGTGTTATAGTTTAATTGTATGTGATTTGGTCCAGGTAGGAGGAAGTAAGGTGCATTGTCTCGTGCAACATTTTAGCAGTAAATGAAAACCCACTCGAAGATTTTCCTTAGAGATTTTTGTTTTGTCATGAAAATAACCAGTTATAGAACTGCATGTTAGGCCAGGGGGCCCAGGCCCCCTTAATTAAAGTTCAACGATTTGTTCAATCAGCATTTTCCATGGCTAATTTTTTTTTTAAAGTATTTTGTGCGTAAAAACTGGCGAGGTGGAGGTAAATTAATGAATTGGTATTGAAAAATAGTACAATAGATGGTTACGCTTACCAACCATGTTATTGTCTGGCCGGATTTACATCGCGCTTGGCCCCTGGCACTTTGGATATTTTCGCAACATCTTTCTGCCAAATGTAGGTGAAGACCATAAAAAGTCTTAGGATTTGAGCGCAGGGCCCTTAGCAATACTGCGTCATATTGTGGTAAATCCGGCCTTGGTTAATGCATTACGTTCACAAAAAGTCTAAATGTGATTCTGAGATAGCAACTTTTAGGACGAAAACTATCTATTTCTTCCAGGTTTACGTTTAAATTGGTTAGCAAAAATTGATTTGAGGAGAGGAGGTCCCGGGGCCCCTGGTCTTCAATATTGTTGTTCGCTACAGAGTTATAAACGGGCCGACTAGTTCAGACCCGAACCCAAAAATATAAACCCGAACCCGAAAACTAATTTGAAGCCTAAATCATGCCCGAAAAAATCCGAAAGTTAAGTTACGACTGAAAAATTAAGCAGTATTGCCAAATTATTTTGATTATATTTTCGTGCACCTTAGACAAAAAGTACGTTTCAGGCCCGAATTAAGCCCGAAGTTTTTGTCAACTTAAGGCCCGAACCCGACCCGAAAAGCCCGGCCCGACTTACAACTCTGGTTCGCTACTGGTTTAAGCGAAAAATGCTAAAAAGAAACTGAAACTGAAAAAACAATAGGCTTTTTTGTCACATTTCTGTTATTGGTGAAATTTCAATTAGGGGGGGTGGAGGCCCGCTTGGCTAAGCCTATACTCCAATTGCGGAAAGCAAAAAAGGTAGTTGCAAATTTTCCGCGAGGTTTTTGGCGTTTTCCAACGAAATTTCAATGGTTCAAAAAATAGTGCTGTCCTCGAGCCGAGGACCGGGCAATTTTCGAGGACTTAAGGCTTCGAGGCCAAGGCCAAAGACTTGAGGGTTCGAGGCCAAGGACTTCAAAATGTGTCCTCGAGGACTCCACCTCTGCGTAAGACATTGTGATATCATAGAAAGCAATGCTTTTTCTCTGAGATAAAAGTTCTTCGTGCAGCGTGCGCAGTCCCGTTACTTTTCAAACACACCTTGTAAGCTTTCATGCAGAAATGAAGAAATATAGCTTCTTTGTGAAAACAAGACAGTGACGTGCAGTTCACATTGCCAAATTTATAGAAACATCGCCAGCGTTAGCATGAAAAAACAATGAAGAACTAACGCCCAAATATTTCATGAAAAGATCTAGTTCTATTGTAGTAGCCGACCAAAGCTGCAAAAATGCTAGCAGAGTACTAGGCAGGGATGTGGAAGCGCTAGTTTCTGAATCGCTTCCACCACTTGATGATGTAACTTTTACTTAAAATTTTTTTCTTGAAACTCCTTAAAAATAATAATTCCAGATATGTCAAAATTAAACGATTTATCAGGAATAGTGATGTACATGTTTTTTCCCTTTGTTTTTTTGAAAAAAAAAACATTTTTTTTTCTGGAGGCACGGAGGTATGGGGTCGAAGCCCCCAACGCTCGAAAATTTTGTATTTTTTTGGCAAAAACTAACTTAGTTTTAGGCCTATTTTGATAAGAATTAATGCTATTACAAGTACGTGGCATAGAAATTAGTAGTGCAAAAACATGATTATACTAGTTGCATAAATGGGTTATGGAGAGGTAGCTATTGCTAAAATTTCAGTTCCCTTATTTACAAGCTGGTAAATCATAAATCCTATACCCAGAAGTGGGCACTTGTGTCGCAACTATTTTACTTGCGATAGCGCTTGTGCCGTAATTAATTTAAACGGTTGCGCTGACGTTTGCGCCGCAAGTATTTTAGTATTTTTGAACGCAAGCGCAATTCAAATAGATTAGGAATGATTGTTTTTTAATCAAATGTGATTAAAGTTCAGAAAGAAATATTAACTAGGTACATAGGTGTAGCCAGGATTTTTGATTGGAAGGGAGGCAGAGCTGGGCAAGTCCGCAAGTTAGTCCGCAAATCCGCAATTGCGGACTAACGAAAAAAGTTGCGGACTTGCGGACTTTGGCAGTTTAAATTGCGGACTTGCGGTTACGGACTATTTTTAATTTTAGTCCGCAATTCCGCAAGTTTCATACAAATATTGAAATTTCTTACTATTTTCGTAAAATATTCATGTTTTTACCCAGTCAAACATGAGAAATCAATTTAATTTTTTTGAGTTCAAGTTCGGCAAAAATATCAAGTTATTCGAGTTCAGGCAGACATAAATACTGAGTCTGCTTTTCGACTTAATCGCTTTCTTTTTGTTGACATGCTGTTTGGTAACGTGAGAAACAAATACATGCTGCGTTCTCATCTTTTATGCAAATAGTTGGTTGATTTTTTAGAACATTTTAGAAGCCCCTTTTGTGCTTGTTTTAAGAATTTTCTAGAACTGTCATTGTGGTAAATTTAACTGTATTGTCTTTAGACCTTTCATCTCATAATCTTTAAGTCTGCAACTAGTGCTCAAATTAGGTAGTCTTCGACAGTACGAGTGATATGGTGTCTCAAATTTTCGTAGTTTAGTGTATCAAGTTAGATGTGTAATGAGTTGGTTGCTGATGTTTCTATTTCTACAGTGAGACCTCGAAGCAGTTTTTTAGTAATATAGTCTAGTAAAGTCTAGCATAGTGTTAGTATAATCAATAGCGTAAATTTTGGTCTAGTAAATTTTAGTAAATTGAGATTGATTTGGCTAGCTGATAATTGACTTCTTGTTTTGCCGTGCTTCTTTGGATAAATCAAATTTTTGGTTTTCCGTGAGGAATAACATTGTTATATTTATATCCAAAGTGTGGTATGACTGCAGAACTATGAAGGATACGGCGCGCGGCGAGACAGGCTATTACAAGAGGGTCTAACTTGATTCAAATTGGAGTCAACACTGTTCTCTCGAGTTCGGCAAAACAACCTACTTTTTTGGGGTTTAAGTTTGACTTTGCAGCCCCGGTTCAAAGTAAGGCTTTGTTGTTTTTTGCCGTAAGTTTACAAAATTTGCCAATGAGATATCATTTTTGTACTGGTAGCCAGTGCCGTCGCTACGGTGAGGCAAGGGGCGCCGTCCCCCCAAACGACTGCTTGTGCCCCCCATTTTAGTTCATTCAGAATGCTTTTTTGGAGCATCGCGTAACGACAAGACAACAGGCAATAATGGACAAAAGGAATAATAATTTTCAAACATGATTCTCGTTTGAAGTTTTCTCGATTGTTTGCAAAATTGCTGGCCACCAACTGCTGCACAAAAATGTGACCCAATAATCTATCTTATTAACACGCCTTTACGGATGTGTCGCGGAATAGAATTGTATGCCTACAGAAGCGTTACCGGTATTTCGTTGGTGATAATAACCTCAAACAATACGTAAAAACATTTCTTTAAAAGACCTGCTGTTTTTTTTAGAGCACATTCAAGATTTATTTTAGTTTGCAGTCAGTGGCGCAATTCGGGGGAAGAGGCTAAGGGTTCATCAACCCTCTTTGACCAAGTCATTTAGAAAATATAACCAAAAAAACAGTAAGCGTTTAAACGTGTTTTGGACTTGACCTAATGTATATGGGGACTCAAGAGGCTAGACAATTTAAGTCGTTTAATGACTTCTGAATTTTAGCAATTTACTGTAATTATTGATATGGTTTTAAAACGTGCGAAATGTGATTCAAATGGCGTTAAAATCGCTATTTTTGCCGCAAAATCGCGAAAATCACCCACTAGCTGAGCCCACTCTGTAACACGCTTGAGTAGCAACGGTTTGTTCAGCACGGGACCTAAATTAGACAATTTTTGTGCAAAAAACATTTACTTTTGGTTCAAGCACCCTCTCTTTTACTTAACAAAACCCTGGTTGCGCTTCTGGTTGCATTCACTCCTGCAGACAGATTTTTCAAGCGATTATACCGGCCGCATGCGAAACGAGCTAATAAACGTTGCCGGGCTTATATGTATCTTTTTTCAAAGTGAATACAAAATTGTAGCTTTAACATATCAGTTTTTATGTGCAAAAGTTCAGTCCATTTTCGGCTAGGACCCTCTCACTTCCTTTGGTCTGGCGATGGCATTGCTGGTTGCGTGTGCTTATCTCATTCCTAGAGTATTTATTGAAACTAGGGACTAAAAATTTAGTAATACGATTAGTGATATGAATGTTTTTTGCCTTCTACTGCCTTTGCCTTTTCCTGCCTCGAAAAAAATTGTTTGCTTAGAATATATTGTTGCAAGCGGAAATGCGGATTGTGCTTTGCTATTTGATGGCTTCTCACTGTAATTCAATGGCTTTCAATCTCCAAAGCCCTAGCTTCATTGTCCCATTTTTGAGGGTTCGCCGGAGGGTTGTGCATTATGCTTCCACGCAGTTTAGGCATTTAGTGTATAAGCAGAAGCGCAACCAGGAGGGCTGGGGGCTAAAAACCCTTAGCCAAGTCACTTAAAAACTTTAACCAAAATTACAAGCGTTTGAATCTGTTTTGAGTTGGACCTGAAAGTAAGAGGGGCTGGGCTATTCAATTCTTAAGTTTGCCATCCGAAAAAGCAGCTCAATAACAAGTCATGCTGCGGTACATTTACCACAATCAACGATTGTGAGTAATTTCTTCTATTGCATGGAATGTATTCACCATACGTTTGCTATACTTCCCACAAGTCACAACTTTTGACTTGTTTTTACCAATCAACTCTAAGCAGTTCACTTCGGGACGTGGTTGATAGCAAAACTTTTCCCCTTGGTTCATAAAAAGTTGCGGACTTGCTGTGCGGACTTCAAATATTACGAAGTTGCGGACTTGCGGTTGCGGACTTCAAGAATTACAAAGTTGCGGACTTGCGGTTGCGGACTTCAAGAATTAGGAAGTTGCGGACTTGCGGTTGCGGATTCAAGAATCTCGAAAAGTCGTTGCGGACTTGCGGTTGCGGACTAAGCTTTTAAACGTCCAATTGCGGACTTGCGGTTGCGGATTAATAAAATTGAAATTCGGTTGCGGATTTGCGGACTGCGGACTTAAAAAAAAACTTGCGGTGCCCAGCACTGAGGGAGGGCCAAACCGCAAATCACACGTAATGACATTATCAATATTTTTTGAAAAGAGGGACTTTTTATGGGACAAAGATATCGCAAAATGGAGGATCAGAAGTCTGAACCTGGATTTTGCTAAAGGGAAAGGACTTAAACCAAAAGTTAAATTTTTTTTCAAAATAGTCTAAGTTGGGAGACCTAGTGAGCACATTTCTTTGACCAAAACGTATCACAGTCTGGGGGCCGGCCGCTGGGCAATCTTCTGTAATTTTTTTGGAAAAAATAGCTATTTTAATACCATTTGGAATATATTTTGCACGTTTTTAGAGCCATTTGAAATAACTAAATTTTTAACATTTGAAAGCCAATTGAAAAAATCAAACAGGTGTGTCTTCCCGTTACTTACAGATCAAGTTCAAAACACGTTCAAAATGTTGAATTTGGGGGTTAAATTTTGTAAGTGACTTGGTCCAGGTAGAAGAAGCAAGGTACATAGCCTTCTGCAATGTTTTAAGCAGTAAATAATCACTCGAGTACTTATGTGGGATTTTGTTTGTAACTCCTCGCCGTGAAGTGAGTTACTAACTGTCCCAACAACTTTTCTACTGTAGAGTCTGTATGTTTCTTGCCTTTTGTGAACTTTGCTCTTGCAATTACTAACTTTCTTGTCTCTCTTATTCAGCGCAAAACCAGACCAATCTTCTACTGACGGAACGATATTGATGCGATTTAGAGAATAGAATCCGGGTACATTGGAATTAGAAATAGCATCTTAGAATTTAAAATACTGAAATATAGAATTACGAAATTTAGAATAATCCAAAATCAATAATTTAGAATCAATAATCCATAATCAAGAAATCTAGAATTAAGCATTTTAGAATAGAATCATCAAACTAGTGAGTGCAGCGCTATTTAAGGCGCTCCGATTTGTCTTGCCTTTTTTCTTACGTACCGGTATTCAAAATCGTCAATGGACGCGTTGGCTAAGATAATGGCTACAGAGCGTTGGACAAAGTGACGGTATGCATTAGGGTGCCTTTTCCTACTCACTTTCCCTCCTTTTTTGAAATTTGATTCTAGGGATCCCAGGAACGGGGTCTCGAGGAGCAAATTTGCAAATGAAGTGTGGCAGGTGTAAAAACAACAAATTACATGCAAGCAAAACAAAACACAATAACATGCAAACAAAAACAATGCAACAACAAAAGAATGATTTTATCTTGCATTTTGGCTTAGGGATTTTTTTTTAATGCAGTCGAGCGACCGGAGCGAGTGTCTATAAGCGCTCTTGGATGACTGAGGACATGTGGTGTTGAAAGTCATTCAAGATAACAATCGCTAGGAGACGTTGCGGAGCCTCTAGTAGCGAAGCCACTGCGTAGCATTTATAGTTTGGAGGAAAAAATTTTTTAACAGCTTTAAATACGGCATTGAAAAGATGAGTCTCAGATTTCGGCGGCTGTCAATGCAGTCCGTTGTGGTTAAGCGTTTGGCACATATTGACAGTCCAGTTGCCGCTTTGATCACGAAGCCGTTACTTTGGAACGTTGTGCATTTCTTCACTTCCTCCACAGTGGTGTGCAGTTCATTCATGCCCAAGGATCAATGGTGTCGCCCCTATGCACCACTCCCGAATCGCTGACCGCACCGCGAACACAAATCTAAAAAGGAACAAGGTAAAGGCAGTAACTCATGAAAATGTGATGCAGCCTAACATCTAATTCAGTTAATTGATCAACTGAGTACACATACACACTAAGATACGAATGACAAGCCATCAAAATTAGCCAAAAGAGAAAAGTGGATATGCGGGTGGCTCAAAGACGGATGTCATAATTATGGTTGGAAACGATATATTGAACGATGCATTAGGAAAAATAGAAGCACACTGAGAATATATTGTTGCCTTTGCGTGATTCAATAATAAAAATAAAACGTGTAGTGAAGCAAAAACGGACCAAAATCTGGGCTGGTATAGCATGCCCGCTAAGTGAATGAACAATAAGCAACGGCGGACGTTAAAAATGATCAGACGACGCACAATAAGAATCATGCAAGCTTGGCCATGGTTGAAACGTATGATCAAAAAATAAAAGCGGGTAGAGGTGAAAAAGAAGGGAGGATGGGATGTGGGTTGAAAAATATGATGGTGCGTGTGCTATGACGTCATCGCCCTCGTGTAGGTCGTTTGAACTTGTTCGGTCCCGGAATGATGGAAGCTAATGCGTTCAATGCTCTGCAATCTGAAACAAAAACTTTCAAAAAGGTTGAGAGTGCAGCTCTATACACAGCATAAATTGCAAAAATGATAAAAAAAAACATACCTTACGACAAGGTGAAGATAGCGCTATGAAAAATGCACACGGTGGTTGCATGGAGAGACGCTTCTTTGTCGTGGTTGTTTGTAGATGAGGAGATAGAAAAACTTTGGCAAATGTTATGCCAGAGCATGACAGTGAGTAGCATACTTTGCAGGAATGCTACGGACACGAGGCATGTCTCACAGTATTTTGAAAGAACAGTGTTTTTCAGCTTGGCTCGGTGTCATCTTGATTTGGCGGCAAGAACACCGATGACCAATAAATACCTGTTTGACGTAATCGATGATGATATCAATTGGTGCATTGGCGGGTTGCTGAGTCGCCAAAACCCTTTGCAGGAAATTTATCATTAGAGTGGCGCGGCGGAAGAAACAAAATGGAGATTGTCGCTTGAAGAAAAACAAAACAAAATGGCTGCAATCAAGTAAAGTTGTAGCAATGTAATGAGCGGATCGTAGCTCGCAGAGCGTGAAGAAAATGACCAACAACTGTGACTGACGGCGATAAGGACGTAGAGAACTTTATATCGTGTAAGAGGGCATGACGTACGCATCATAGTAATTGATAAACATGCGAAAGGGAATGCGAGTTCGTTCGAACAAAATTGGAAAATTTTGAAAAAAAAATGTCTTGTTAGACACTGATAAAATGAGACGTATTTGAGGTAGGCCTATATACATCAAAGGCGAAAATTTAGAAGACTATTGAATAGGCGACAGCAAAAGGAAAAAATTGGAAAAATGAAAGCGAGGAAAAGTTTTGACTGAGGAGATCAGAGAAACGACATGGCGTACGACATTGGTTTGTTGGCACGCAGTACAAGCACGAACGCGATCTCCAATTTTCCGTTTCATTCCTGGGAAAAGGTATCTGTCACAAATAAAGCGTTGCGTGGCCCTCACACCAAGGTGATTAATATTGTGATAATGATCAATAATTAAATTTTCATACCTCGGTGGGATAAAGATTCGTTGTTGATTGCGCGCGACATCCACCAGCACTGGGCAGTATTCGGGGCCATGTTCCAAATCTGCCTATTGCAGATTGACAGTTGAGTCATTCGGAAATCGAAAAAGGTCGGGATTTGTTGCCATGCAGCGCTGCTGTTCCTTAGAAATGTTTTGCAAAGTAATACTCAGGCTATCTAGCGCAAAAATGTTGTGGACCAACAGGACCACCAACCTGGACAGGCGATCCGCTGTACAATTCTTCTGACCGGCAATGTGTTCAAACGTGCAGTTGAATTCAGTGAGATAGGATAGCTGACGACTTCGTCGTGGCGAAGGGGATGGGGATGGCTTCTGGAAGGCATGCACCAGAGACAAATGATCCGTGACAATTGTAAAACTGCGATCTAACAACATGTGTTCGAAATGCTTTACGGCGAAGTGAACAGCTGAAAGCTCTAAATCGAAAACAGAATAACGCCTTTGAGTGTCATTCAGGGCTTTAGAAAATATGCCAAAGCCTGCTCGGTGTTGTCAGGTAGTTTTTTTTTATGCTAACATGTCAAGCTAACATTGCGCCCACGGCCACCGTGGACGCGTCTGTGTACAGTCGTAAAGTGGCATCTTCGCGAGGGTGTGCCAGGCCGGTGGCTTGTGCTAATGCCGTTTTGATCTCTAGAAACGCTTGCTTCGCTTCTGCGGTTAAAGTGATTTTGTCGTCATTTTTAACTTTGCCTTACAGATACTTGGTTAAAGGAAACAAAATTTTGGCAGCATTTTTGACAAAACGATGTTGAAAATTGATCAAGTCCAAAACGTGATGCAGTTCACGAATTGTCGTCGGCTCGGGCAGTTTGTGTATGGCGTCGACGCGGTCCTGCAGTACAAAAATTCCATCTTTGTTTATTTTATGGCCTAGCATCTCAATTTCGCTTACCGCAATAGTTGATTTTTTCATGTTTAGAGCAAAGCCATAGGCATCCAAACGGTAAATGATTTCGTGCAGGTGGCGTTTGTGCTCATCAAGATCCCTGGAGAAAACTAAAATATCGTCGATGTATGAAAATGAAAAAGATTCCGTGCCTTTTAAAATATAAGCAATGGACATCTGAAAAGTGAAAGCTGAAGTTTTTGTGCCCATGGGGATTTTCGGAACTGAAAAGTGCCTCTGGGGCAAGAAAAAGCGGTATATTTTTGATCAGGTGCTCTTACATTGACATGCCAATACGCGTTTTAGAGGTCCAGGGAGGAGAACACTGTTGCTCCATGAAGGCGATTAGTTACGTCAAATATGCGCGGCAGGGTAAACGATTGATTGTTTTAGAATTTAGTTTGCGGTAATCAACACAAAATTGATAGGAACCACTTTCTTTTTAGGGTACTAAATGAACTGGTGACGTATATGGCGATCAAGAATATTCTATTATTCCTTGCCGCAACATGTCATCTAAGTGCCGGTCAAGCGCACGCTGTTTCTCCGGGCTCATTTTTCTTGCAGCATGTGAAAAAGCAGGGCCAGAGACGCTAAACGTATGTTCAATTGGAAGCGTTAGTTTGCCGTTAAAAAATTAGCCAGATGTAACTTTCGGAAATAAATTCAAAATATCTTAACATGACAACTTATAGTAATTCAGAAGGGACAACGGCAGAAGAGACTGGTCAGCTGATTGCTCATTGTTTTTGAACGAAATAGAACTTGCTGCCAAATCTAAGCAAACACCAAGGGTTCGCAGCGCATCCATCTCTAAGATTGCCTGATTGACGTTAGCTACATAAAATTTATGCTTAACTTGGCGGGTTAACTCGGCAAACGAAAGCAGTAGTTCAACCAAACCAAACGTACGCAAAAGGCGCCCATCTGGTCCTAATAAATCTGGGCCAGTATCAGAGTGGTCCGCATGCTCTTTGTACAAGCGGGCAGGAAGCAAGCTTGCAGGGGACGCCGTGTCAACAATAAAATTTATTTCGTTGTTCAAGTCAAATGGATACATGTAATGATCATAAGAATCAGACGATAGTGAAGTGAATGGTTCAGACGACGTGCGGTTTATTGTGAAAATCTGGAAAAATGGTGCGGCGCGTCGCCTTTGAAGTTTAAAGATGGGGATGAGTTAAATAGGGGCTTCTTATGGCGCCTCTCGTTATAGTACTGGCAGTCAGGGGTGCAATTTCGTGCAGCGGTGCCAAATTGTTGATGATTCGCCAGCAGCTATGCAATGCATTAAAATTTTGTTTAGGAGGAGGCGGAGGACGCTGGTGCCCACGGTTGGGCTGAAACGGTAGTCGACTTGTTGGTTGCTGGAATCGCTGGGGTGGTGAAAGCTGATGGGGGCCTGGTGCCGGCAAACTTTGAAAGCCATTGTTGGGGCGGCTTGGCGTGGGGTTCGGTTGGCGGGGCTGTGGGGGTTTGGAAAAATATTACTGTTAGCATTATTACCGGTATTTTGCGTTTTGGCGTTTATATTCTGAAGCATGGTCAGTACATGCTCCAATACCGTAGTATCGTAGCTGCTGCTTGGATTGGGGCTAGTATGCTGGTTAGCAGCACGGGAATAAGGATTTCGTTTTTGTTCATCAAAAACTGTGTTCCGTTTGCGATCCCTAGCCAAGGCATCAGCCTGTTCAGCCATGTCGTTTAAATCTACATTTCGCATTTTGATTAAAGGACCCCTGGCATAAGTGGGGAGTCGCGCCAAAAACTTTCTTTTTAATGAATGGGAAAGAAGCGGATTTTCCCGCAGATGCCGTGCTAGGATACTAGGCCGGGCATCATGTCACCTAGGCCAGGGGCAAATGTGGGATCCTATACACCTCCCCGAAAATCACCTACCAGAAATTACATTTCCCGGAAAGACACTTGGCCGAAACTACATTAACCCGAATGTACATTTCCCTGAACGTGCACTTGCTAGAAATAACATTTCCCTGAACGTGCACTTGCCAGAAATAACATTTCCCTGAACGTGCACTTGGCAGAATTTACATTTTCCAGAACATGCACTTGGCAGAAATTACATTTTCCAGAAGGCTCATTTGGCAGAATTTACACGTGCCGGAATCTACATTTCCCCGAAAACTTATTTTCCAGAATTTACACTTGCCAGAATGTACATTTGGCTAAAATTACATTTCCCCGAAAACTTATTTTCCAGAATTTACACTTGCCAGAATTTACATTTGGCCGAAATTACATTTCCCCGAAAACTTATTTTCCAGAATTTACACTTGCCAGAATGTACATTTGGCCGAAATTACATTTCCCCAAAAACTTATTTTCCAGAATTTACACTTGCCAGAATGTACATATGGCCGAAATTACATCGCCCCGAAAACTTATTTTCCAGAATTTACATTTGGCCGAAATTACATTTCCCCGAAAACTTATTTTCCAGAATTTACACTTGCCAGAATGTACATTTGGCCGAAATTACATTTCCCCGAAAACTTATTTTCCAGAATTTACACCTGCCAGAATGTACATTAGGCCGAAATTACATCGCCCCGAAAACTTATTTTCCAGAATTTACACTTGCCAGAATTTACATTTGGCCGAAATTACATTTCCCCGAAAACTTATTTTCCAGAATTTACACTTGCCAGAATCTACATTTATCCGAAATTACATTTCCCCAAAAACTTATTTTCCAGAAATTACATTTGGCCGAAATTACATTTCCCTGAAAACTTATCTTCCAGAAATTGTACACATCAGCCCGAAATTTCATTATTGATAGAATTTACATTACGAAAATATGTAATAATGATTGTTCATTTTCAACAATTATTAAGTTACGGATTATCAGAGGTGGAGTCCTCGAGGACGTCCTTGGCCTCGAGGACACATTTTGAAGTCCTTGGCCTCGAAGGTCAAGTCTTTGGCCTTGGCCTCGAAGCCTCAAGTTCTCGAAAATTGTCCTGTCCTCGGCTCGAGGACAGCACTATTTTTTGAACAGTTGAAATTTCGTTGGAAAACGCCAGAAACCTCGCAGAAAATTTGCGAGCACCTTTTTTGTTTTCCTCGCTTGGAGCATAGGCGTAGCCAAAGAGAGGGGGACAGGGGGTCCACCCCCTCCCCAATTGAAATTTCACCAATGACAAAAATGTGACAAAAAAGCCTATAGTTTCTTCAGTTTCAGTTTCTTTTTAGCATTTTTCGCTAACAACAGTATAACTAACAACAATATTGAAGACCAGTGGTCCGGGTCCCCCTCAATTCAATTTTTGCCAGCCAATTTAAACGTATAACTCGAAGAAAACAAGGAGTTTTTGTCCTAAAAGTTGCTATCTCAGGCCCACATCTAGCCTTTTTGTCAACGTAATGCATTAATCAGGGCCGGATTTGCCATAATATGACGCAGTACCAGCAATAGCGTAGCCATGGAGGAGGTGGGGGCTATAGCCCCCCCCCCCCCTTGACCTATCAACCAAAATGCAGAATAAGGAAACTACCTCGTTTTTAGCACTTTTGAGACTGTTTTTTTTTTGCGCTGGAATTGACTAAAAAGTGATTTAAAGCATCATTTGAAACATATATTCAGGGGGGGGCTAATTGTCAAAAATTGAAGTCACAAATCAATGAAAACTTTGAAAACATACCCGAAAATAAACAATCAAATCTGATCGCTAATGTAAAAACGCCAAACATAGGTTTTATCAACAAATATATCATAAACTCAGGAATAAGGGGAGGGGGGCTATTCAGTGTTAGTTAATTACTAATCACTTCTCTCAAATTTCTTTCCATTAGCCCTTCCCCCAATTATTTTTCTTTATAAAATATAGATGAAATAGATTACTCCGTGTGAGTTTTATTGAATAATAGGATTTTATGATTTAGCAGCAAGTAAACAAGAGAACTGCAATGTCATCATTAGCCACTTCTCATATAGCCCATTAATGCACCCAGTTGAATCATGTTGGGCTGCCAATTTTTATGCCACGTTCTAAAAGCATTATTTTCTATTAAAATAGCTCTAAAATTAAGATATTTGTGCAAAAAAATGCAAAAATTTTGAGCGCTGGAGGCTCCGCCCCCAGACCCCAAGCCTCCGGCAGCTGGGGGATTTGCCCCCTAACCCCATTGTCCTCCGGCGACTGGGGGCCCCGCCCCCAGACCCCCAAAACAGCCCCCCATTGCGAATTTCTGGCTACTCACCTGAGTACCAGCTAGGGACCCCGAGCTAAAATCGTAAGACTTTTTTTGGTCTTCTCCTATATTTAGCAGAAAGATGTTGCGAAAATCTCCAAAGTGCCAGGGGCCTAGCGCGAAGTAAATCCGGCCCGGCAATAACATGGTTAGTTGACGTAACCATCTATTTTAACATTTTTCTTTAACAATTCGGTAATTCACCTCCAACCTCGCCGGTTTTTATGCACAAAATACTTTTTAAAAAAATCGGCCATGGAAAATGCTGATTGAACGAATCGTTGAACTTCAGTTGAGGGTCCTGGGCCCCCTGGCCGAACATGTACTTCTAAAACTGGGTATTTTCATGACAAAACAAAAATCTCTAGGGAAAATCCTCGAGTGGATTATTATTTACTGCTAAAATGTTGCAAGAGACAATGCAACCTTACTTACCCCTACCAGCGGACCAGATCACTTACAATTAAATTTAACTCCAAAATGCAAGATGTTAAGCGTGTTTTGAACTTGAATTGCAAGTAAAAGGAGAAGGCTATTAAATGATTTGATTTTTTCAATTGGCTTTCAAATGTCAAAAATCTAGTGCTTTTAAATGGCTCTGAACACTTGCAAAATGTGATTTAATGGCATTAAAATAGCTTTTTTTTCCAAAAAATTACAAAAAATCGCCCAACGGCTGGGGGCTTCGCACCTTGTCGATCTTCCATCTTACGATATCTTTGTCCCACAAAAACTTCCTCTTTGGAAAAATTTTGATGACGTCATTTCATGTGATTTGTGGTTTAGGCTTACCCAGACTTAAATTGTAAAATTTTGCATGGGGGGACGCTTTTGCAGCCTTGACCAAACGCATTTGGCATGCGAAAGTACTTTAGGAAAGATTACGTAATTCCGTTGCCGAAATTGAACAAACACCAAAAAAAGAGGTCTTCGCCTAAAATTGAAGCGTTTTTTCGCCAAAATTAGGTAAAGACCAAAAAAAAAAGGTCTTCGCCGGAAATTGAAGCGTTTTTTTGCCAAAGTTTGGAGAAGAATTAGGCCTTTTTCGTCTGATCATCCAGCGCTCAAATCCCGTTGGGAGGACTCTAAATCTCGATGAATTAAGTGCTGGGCTTACCCCAATCAAAAATTCTGAGTACGCCAATGAATTGGAGATCGCCTGAAAAAAATTTTTGAAGACCTTTTTTTTTTGGAGAGCACTTGCGCCTGTGTCCTTGGCCTCGAGAGGTTCTGTCCTCGGAAAGGCTGTCCTTGGCCTTGGCCTCGGATTTTTTTTGTGTCCTTGGCCTCGAGCCTTGTGTCCTCGACTCTACCTCTGCGGATTATGCGTAGAACAAAAGGGGCAAAGGAGGGCATTCTCTCACGTCTGGTAACTAATTTTGACAAACAACGTTAGGTTTAAAACATTTTAGGTTTTTGACAAAATTAAGTGCCATTTTCAGAATTATTCTTTGAAAGTCTGTAATGATATTTTGATGTTTTCAGATTATTGGTAATATTACAGTATTTCGGGACTATTTGAAATTCACAAAAGTATCAGCAACACAAACGTGGTATATTTAAAGTATCTTCATCAGGTGCGTGGCCAAAAATCTCTGCATTGAGAGGTTGTTTTTCAGGTCTGATCGCGCAGCCCCAAGCCGCTGGAGGCCATTGGAGGTCTGGTGGCAGAGCGCACCAGCCTCTGAAAAAGTTTGTATTTTTTCCAAAAATGACTAAAGTTTAGGCCTATTTTGACAAAAACCACTTTTTTCAAAACATGGCATAGAAAATAGCGATGCATAAGCTTGATTTAACTAGTTGCAGAAATGGGCGGTAGCTAAAAATGGTAAAATTTAGGTTTTTTATTTACAAGCTGGTAAATCATAAAATTCTTCAGATCAATAAAAGCTCACAAGGAGTAATCTATTCGGTGAATATTTAAAAAAGATAATTGAATTTTAGTTCTTTAAGATAAAAAAATTTAACTCAAAGATAAAACTTCAGTTCTCTTATTTGCAAGCTGGTAAGCTTATTTACAAGAAACCTGAAAAAGAATTTCGGTTCTCTTAATTACAAGCTGGTAAATCATAATATCCTAGTTCAATAAAGCGTACAAGTTGTCAGTAGCGTAGCCAGGGGAGGGCGGATGGGGGCTATAGCCCCTCCATTGGCATGCAAAGTACCAATTGTTTAGCACTTTTAAGATCAATTTTTGCACCAAAAGCGAAAATAGCCCCCACCATTATCATTGTCAATCAAAATGTGTCCACTTTGACTCTGGACTGGAAAAGAATCGGTCACAAAAATCGATCCTAGCCTGGTAAAAACTCTTTTTTTCTTTGATCTTCACCTATTTTCGAGAAGAAAAAACGTTCAAATTTTGAATTAAAAATCGTTCTAGTTTCGTTTTCACCTCCTAAACAGCCCCCATTGCCAATTTCTGGCTACGCGCCAGTAAGGACTAATTTATTTCGTCTATATTTTATAGAGAAAGCTAATTGGAGGGGGAACAGGCTTATGGAACGAAATTTAAAAGTGATTGACAAAATTTCGGGGAATTGATTGGTAATTAACTGCTATTTAATAGCCTCCTGCCTATTCCTGGGCTTAAATATTTTTTTGTTCAGCATTTTCAACTAGCGATCAAGTTTGATTACTTATTTTCCGCCATTTTTCAAAGTTTTTACTGATTTATGTAGTTTATTTTTGAAAAATCAGCCCCCTTAAATAAATATTTTAAAAGACACTTTAAACCATTTTAAATCCATTTCACGGCAAAAGACTGCTCAGAGAGCTATTGTATACCCCGCCTACACAACTGATCGCATTTCAGACTTACATTTATCAAAACGAAAATAAAATTTTACGACTATTACGCGGGCATGTGGCTCTCGCAATAATCATAGTCACTAAATATTACATAGTCTGAAAGCGTAATGCGTGAAATTGCGTTTAAACTTGTCACTTACGACACCTCGTGAGAAGGGGAAAGTGTGCTTGAAAAACAATTGGAGGCAATGTAAAAAGTCTGATAGGTGCAGAAAAAGTTGTAAATTGAGCGCATATGGAAAAAGTTTTCAGTAATTTTGTTATTTTGCAATTTTTAAAGCTTATACCTACCACTTAGACTCGAAACGAACAATTTCTTCGAAGTGAGTGTTTGATGTTAGGCTGTTTCTAAAGCATCTCCATAAGCTAGACGCATTAGACTACAGCAAATTGGACAAACAGGCCTCTACTTGAAAGTATATGTGTAGGCTATAGCTATGTAAGCTTTAAGCAGTAAACTATGAGTCCCTGCCGAGAACTCTAATTGCAATTCAGGATCAGAGATTGAATCATATTACAGTAATAACACGTACAGTAGTACTGCCGTATCCTGGTACCGGTTCCTCCAACTGCAAAGTTAGCTGTTCACTCAATTGCAATGCATGCTTCTGGTTAATAGCGAAGCACAGTGTAGTTGAGGCCGTCAGCTACTTTTGAATACCATCGAGCCGGTACCGGTAGCCTACACGCAACGAATCGACGCCTATCAGTATCAGTTTACCACTAAAGTTAAGTTAGGTACTGGTACCTGTCTAAGTCTAACAATCCGGTGTGGATCCCTGCTACTCAACAATTTTTGGGATTTTTTATAAAAATAATTTTTCACTTTTTTTAAATAGCAATTAGCAGGTTTTTTAAATCTTTCCAAAGAATGAATTAGCTAAAATTTGGAAGCCACATAGCAGGGCTTAATTACTCAGCCCATCATCCTCCTCCAATGGTCCAAAAGATATTTTTTCAAACATTTTTCTGATTTAATGATTTTGTATTTTATATGTGGCATTCACTTTTGAGTTTTGACAAGGTTCAACTGAAGTTTGGTAAAATTTTTGATGCATTTGAAAACTTACCCTCATCAGCTAATATCTTGAAAGACTTTGTTGGAGGAAAAAATCTGTTTTCACTTGTTGATAAAGCAAAATTAATTTGAAAACTTTCTGAATTAAAAAGTTACCGGTAACTCTTTTTTTAATTCGAATTCCTAAATCAAAACTAGCCATTCTGCCAGCAAACTAAACATGTTGAAACACTCTTCAAACTTAGTAATAGCTTGTTTCATATTGCTGGTGTGTGGCATTTCACGTTTGAGTTTTAACAAAGTTCATCAAAATTTGATAAATTCTACCGTAAAATGCTGTTACTTTAGGCATTGCACAAACTTTAGCCGAAATTGCAGTGGGATATCCAAAAGCTGTACGCACCAACCGCTGTGTCTATTAAGTTCATATTGCATGCACACTTTGCTATAGTAGGCTATATATGGGTGTTTCAAACATGTTTAATGAGTTGCACAACTATTTAAGCGACTACACATCAGCAACTTACAATACCCAGTAAAACCCTGAAAAATGATACCCAGAAAACTGACTTTGGTACGTATCCTTATTATTTATTAAATTACCAGGAATATGCTATTGTTGTAAAACGTATGATAATATAGACCTATATAACTGGGAAAATGTTTATGAGCTATCTCTATGATTAACTGGGATTTTGGAAAATAGCCAAAGTAAAAAGTATGAATTCACGCAAAATGCCCTATCTTTAGCCATCCTAAAAAACATTCATTATTTTCATTGCAAGGAATTTTAGACTTCATTTTCATAATGCTATGGCAGTGCACACCTAAAATTCTACCCATGACATCATAATTTCTTGTACCAATCTAGGTTCTGCTGTTGAAAAGCAGCAATCAAGGTCAAAGCATACAGTTGCTTTGTTTGTCAGAAGATTCAAATCTGCTGATGAATCAGATAGCAGAGTCATTTCACAACAGGGCATTGATAATTATGTTACTGGTATCAGTAGCATAGGCAGGATTTTGAAAAAGGGGGGGGCAGAAACTTCAGAAAATTTGAGAAGAGCAAGGGATTGAATCAGAAATTGTCCCACCCAAAATCAGTCCGATTTTTGCTCAAAATTAGGTGAAGTGCAAAGAAAAGAAAAAAAAGATCTTCACTCAAATTTGGTCCGATTTTTCGCCCAGAATTAGGTGAAGTGCAAAAAAAAAAGATCTTCACTCAAATTTGGTCTGATTTTTCGCCCAAAATTAGGTGAAAAGCAAAAAAAAGAAAAAGGTCTTCACTCAAATTTGGTCCGATTTTTCGCCCAAAATTAGGTGAAGAGCAAAAAAAAATTTTTCGCCGAACAAAACGCACAGAACATACCCTTTGTGTGATCAAACCTTCTGCCCAACTTGCAAAGGGGGGGGGGGGCATGCTTCAATTTTGCTTACTTTTCTATGCAATTTTGCAATTCTGGCGACCCAAAGGAGGGGCCATGGCACAATGGCCCCCCCTAAATACGCCCCTGACTGGTATAGACGATGTTGTTTTTATACTTTAAATGCATTGAGCCAAAATCTCAGCATAACCTATTTTCTATTTGACCGTTTTCAAAACTATTTTCATTTGCAGCAGTAGTTGGGCATTTTGATCATTAAACAAAATTAAATAGTGTGATCAGTGAAAAAAAAAAGTTAAAAGGGCATTAAAAGCCAGTCTCTTGGATTTTGCACTAAAGTTTTTTTTTAACTTGAACTATTGTGCAAATTATCCAAACAACAATTCAAAAAAATGGCTAAAGTAAGGGCGTTTTACGATAGTTGTTTTATTTTATTGTGGATAAACTAAATAAAAACCCTTAATTAAAATAAGAAATCCTAAATTATTAACGGTAACTCGCCTTTTTCAGAATTAAGAATTTAAATACCTATATAGCTTTCACTTGTGGTTTCATTAGCTTGACGGTGCTTTGTACAATGCAACTCTGAATTGACCAGTGGACTTTGGGCATTGCCAATACATAAGATGGTAGCAGTGTGCTACACTGCTAATGATAAACACCAAGATAGCAGTTACTTCATTTAAAACTGAGCAATTTTACTATGCAACTACAGGTCTTCACCAATGCCTTCCAGGCCACCGTGTTTTCTTGCTAATATCCGAAAGTGCATGAATCCTTGCAACAAAACAAGAGACTTATCTTCACAATTGTGACTTAATTATGATGTGATACTCTTTTGCTATCAAATGAATATAATCATGAATAAAAATGTTGTGTTGTGCTGGGATTAACTAGGTTATCAGTATCATCCTGACAGTATTGGCAGCATGCAAACAGTATATAAGCACATATCAACCCACATAAATGCTCAGACAATTTACAAACTATTTACAACATGCGGTAGCTAATAGGCTTCTTTCAAAATAAAAATACCATTAGGAGTTTGCACCTTTTTGCAGGGTGCTATTGTTGCGCTTATCACTTAACAAAATGATTACCGTATTTTTCGGACTTTAAGATGCAGTATTAATGAATGACCTTTATTGATTACCTTAAATAAAGCGCACCGGAATATATGGCGCACTAAATAAGATGCAACTTGAAAATCTCTAAAAACCGTAAAAAAACTCTTACGCTGAATTAAATCATGAAGAGAAAGGGAGTAGAACCTGATCCATACTAAAGATGTACCTTGAGTATTTCAAGTGCGTCTTATGGTTCAAAAAATAGGTATATCATGCAGAAATTTATTTCTTGGTTTAAAATTTACCTGTAATAGGCCTTGGTAATTTGACATTACGATGTATGGTAGTTCAGAGATCAAAAGTTTACCTGGCTAAGTGCACAGTTATTGGTTGGCTATCGCTAATTGAGATACCGAAAATAGGTGAATTGAAGTAGACATAGACTTTGTGAATTCACATTACTCTGATAATACCAGAACACAATAATCTCTTGCATCAGTAGGCCTACTGGTATTAGATTCAAGATATGTATTAGATTCAAGATATGGAGATGCTTTAGAAACAGCCTAATACCATACACTCACTTCAAAGAAATTGTTCGTTTCGAGTCTAAGTGGTAGGTATAAGCTTTAAAAATTGCAAAATAACAAAATTACTGAAAAAATTTTCCATTTGCGCTCAATTTACAACTTTTTCTGCACCTATCAGGCTATTTTACATTGCCTCCAATTGTTTTTCAAGCACACTTTCCCCTTCTCACAAGGTGTCGTAAGTGACAAGTTTAAATGCACCAGCGCTTTCAGACTATGTAATATTTAGTGACTATGCAATAATCAAACACTAAAGTAGTGAAATGCTTGTAACAATAAATTTGGAGAATTAAAAAATTACTGTACATAACTGTCGTTTTGATTTGAGGTACATGACGCGCCATGATGGAAAACGTATTTAAAGCAAAAATTAATATGTTTCACTGACACCACTGTGTAAATTCGTGAAATTGTTCAATTCGAAAGATTAACGAGCCTGGTTGCAAACAAATACTAACTCAAAATTCTTCGGTCGAAAGCAGCAGATAATTCTTAACGGCAGGAAATTCGAATTTTCAACCTACACTGTTGCAGTCCAGTTACCGCAACGACAATCTCGACAAAACCATTCATTCTACCTTATTCATTGCACTGCGTTATGCGATCTCTTTTTGCAGGAGCAAGGCTTGTTCGTTTCAATTGTGACGTCACCTGAAAGAATCACTTATCTCCTTATTATCTTCGCTTGAACTGCGAATGAAATGATCTAAATTGTAAGAAATGTCTATGGCGGGAAATGACATCATAATGAGCTTTCGGTAGTAGTGGCTTTCTTTGTAGATTTGAACGAAAGTTATACGCCATTGCTGTTTTTTTTTTGTGAGTTAATAAGCTTAAGAGTGAAATCTTTGCCGAGGAATGCAACAAGTGTTGTTTTGCTGGCTTTGCATTTGATGTAGAGTTTGGCTGCTTCGTACTACAGCACTGCAGTTTCAATTTTTGTCCCGAACACAAGACGAATTACACTACTTTTTTATGACAATAATATTTCATGAAAACCCGAGACTCATTTGTGCTCAAAATTTAAGAACAATGCCAGCCTCAACAGTAACAAAATAATTAAGAACAAAAACGAATAAATTTCAAATCTTAAACGCAACTAACTTCTGTACTAATTCAACGATAAAATTTTAGTAATTTTCCAGTATATTTAGTAACAAAATATTGCAACGGTTCCGAAATTATATAATGCTCCTTAATTCGCACTGCGTTGCCAACTCATAAATTTTTGGATGTTATCATTTCAAAAAAAAAAAACGCATTACTTTTTCGCTTTTGCAATTTTAGAATGCTGGAAAAGAGGCAATAACGTCTTTGCTTAAGCTGACAGAAATATGGAATAAATTACCAAAACAGCTTTAAAAACACGGTCGTAAAAATTGACATGAACGTTGTTCTCAGAATTCAAGGACTAATATTAAGAACAAACGAAGCTGTACAGTGGCAAAAAATTAAAAACAGCCAGTCTCAACTCAAAATGTTTTGGTTCTTCAAAAAATGAAGTGAAACCTGGGTTAAAATAAACTTGCTTTTCCTCAATGCTCGAATCGATTTTTAATTGATAATTTTCGTCACGCTCGAAGTATCACCTATAATGGCAAATTGACTAATAAGCCAGATTATATCTCTCATTCAGTAAGCTAACTGTTATCACTACGTTTCTTGATTTCAACTAAAAGTTCCTTCTGTTTACTAGAATAACACAAGCATACTATAATTTTTCGCATGAAAAATAGTTTCTAGAAAATGAATTTTCGAGGAAATGTAATTTCTGGAAAATAAGTTTTCGGGGAAATGTGATTTCGACCAAATGTAAATTCTGGCAAGTGTAAATTCTGGAAAATAAGTTTTCCGGGCAATGCAATTTCGGCCAAATGTACATTCTGGCAAGTGTAAATTCTGGAAAATAAGTTTTCGGGGAAATGTAATTTCTGGCAAGTATAAATTCTGGAAAATAAGTTTTCGGGGAAATGTAATTTCGGCCAAATGTAAATTCTGGCAAGTGTAAATTCTGGAAAATAAGTTTTTGGGAAAATGTAATTTCAGACAAGTGTTCGTTCTGGCAGATGTAGTTTCATGCAAGTGTTCATTCTGGCAGATGTAATTTCTAGCAAGTGTTCATTCTGGTAGATGTAATTTCAAGCAAGTGTTCATTCTGGCAGATGTGTTTTCATGCAAGTGTTCATTCTAGCAGATGTAATTTCTGGCAAGTGTTCATTCTGGCAATGTGATTTATGGCAAATGCTAATTTTGGAAAATAAACGTTCTGGAAAATGTTTTTCTGGAAGGTGATTTTCTGGGAAATGTTTTTCTGCGAGGTGTAAGGATACCGAGGATTTTCCCGCAGATGTCGCCATAGGATACTACGGAGTTGCTTGCGCAACTCCGTAGGCATCTTGTCACCTAGGCCGGGGTAGGGTTGCCAAACGTCCTTGAATCTCAAGAATCGTCCTTGAATTTGCCTTAAAATCTCGCTGTGTCCTTGATTCTTGAAAAATGGACAAATGTCCTTGAAAATTGTCTGGCGTCCTTGAACCTACAAAGTAACACAGTCAAACTAATGACATAAAACTAGATGATCCGAAACTCTGCAAATGCGCTCATTTTATTCTCTGCTTGGTCCCGCTTCACTGCAGGCCCCACTCTTCTGGTTTTCTCTGGTACTAGCCATTGGCGTGCGTGCCGACATAGATCGGTTAAAGCGCTAATTATGTACCTGCAAGGTTATGAATTATTATTATTATTAAAGGGCAGCGGTGCAAGTGAATCTGCTACCATTAGGTAAAGTCCACCTACACATTGCGTAGGCCTCATTTGGGCCCATTGCAAATATAGCTGCTAAGTTGCTGTATTTTGTTTGGTTACTGGTCGAACTCAGAAAGCCTTCCAGCTTCCTTTAAGTACGTGGCCAGTTTGTTAATGTTACATTTCGTTACCACATTGTGAACAGTGGTTTTGGTAGTTCCAAAATATTTAACACGAATATCTTGGTAAACTTTACAATTGCCTACATGATGATTTGGTGTTTCATCCTCTAGGCTACATTTTGGACACAGGGAAGACTCAGCACGATCTGTAGTTTTCTTGTGCCGCTGTAGATTGCAATGCCCAGTCAAAACTTGCACTACTCTATTCAATTGAGGCCTCTTAAGGTTAAGGAGACGTATTGTTAGTCGTGAAGACGTCCAATCTACAGTCTCCTTCATCCTCAAGCAGTCTTTCCGTTTATTCCACATAGATTTCCATCTAGCTGTGGACCAGTCCGTAACCGTGCTAACACAACTGGCATACGGAACTGTAATAAAAGGTTCAGGACCACACATTATTGATTTAGATCCTGATTTGGCTACATAGTCTGCCACTTCGTTACCATGTACCCCTGCATGACCAGGAATCCAGGCAATACTGACGTGGTTTTGTTTGCCTAACTGATTTAGGCTTCTGATGCAGTTGAGCACTGTAATTGATGTTACAGTGCTATTTATGAGTGCTTTGATAGCCGCCTGACTATCAACCAGCACAACAATATTTTGATTGTGCATTTTTTCCAAATGCAGGTTCTTTGCCACTTTTGAAATAGCTAAGACTTCTGCCTGGAACACGGTGCTGTGTATTCCAAGGTGGAAAAATGCTTGTTTTGGGGAGTTGTTTGGGTATTCTGCGTAAAAACCCGCCCCCACTCTCCCATCTTGTTTCGAGCCATCAGTGTAAACCCTGATAGTGTTGTGATTTAGAATGCTTTCAGATCTGATAGCAGTCTGTTTATCCATGATTTGAGATTCGAAGTTTCTCTCGATTACCTTTGTTTTCTTTATTCGGTCAGCTGGCATTTGCAGCAGAGGTAAAAATTTTCTAGCCTCATTGCAAATATCAACATGACTTTTCGTTTTCCCAAAGGAGCCAACGGGCTTGGCATGCCAGTGTCCACTCACAGAGATTCTGTATGACCCTCGCACTGCTTCGGCCAACAAGAATTCCTCGATGGGAGTAATGTTGAGCAGTATTTCCAGAGCACCAGTAGGGGTGCCAGGAAAAGCTGATGAAATCATTAAGCAAGCAAGTCTCTGCACCTTTGTGAGTTTCCTCACTAGGTACTTTTTGTTGAGACCGCCAGCCCAGGACACACAAGCGTGCGACATGATTGGACGTATCACAGCTGTGTATATCCATTTCATAATAGATGGTTTTATTCCCCAGGTTTTACCCACAATTTGTCTACGTTGCATTAATGCCGTAGTTGCTTTGCGGGTAATTCGGGTTATATGTGGTTTCCAAGTTAGCTTGCTATCCAGAGTAACACCTAATAGCTTTGCTTCCTTGGAAAGTTCGAGCTTTGAACCGTTCATTGTCAAGGAACCCAAATCTGGATTCCGTTTGTGAGTGAACAGTACAATTTCGGTTTTCTTGCTGCTGAACTGTAGCTCTTGTTCCGAAGCCCAGTTTGCAGCAATATTTATTGCTTTCTGGGCCATCCCTCTGATCCAAAGCATATCAGCACCAGTGACCAATATTGCTAGATCATCGGCATAGGCTTGAACATAAAAGCCCCTGCTACGTAACTCTAACAATAGGTTGTTTAAAACACAGTTCCACAGAAAAGGCGAAAGGATACCACCTTGTGGGTTCCCTTTCATGACTTCCCTTTTAACTTTTTCTCCATATAGTTCTACTTGGACTGTGCGATGTCTTAGCAAATTCTCTATCCATGAGGTGAGAATCTCGGACATGCCCAGCCCTCGCAGAGCCGTGGCAAAGCCACGGAAGGTGACATTGTCGAAGGCGCCGACAATATCCAGGAAAATACCCAAAGCCGGCTTTTTTCTAACAAGGCATTGCTCTACACGGCGCACAAATTCATGCAAAGCAGTTTCCGTAGAAACACCTGCACGAAATCCATACTGCGATGCAGAAAGCTTTGCCTGCACGTTTTTGTCATCATTAATATGATACAGAATTAGTCTTTCCAGCCATTTCAGTTGGAAAGAAGTTAAGGTGATCATACGGAAAGATTTAGCTTCGAAATAGCTTTCCTTTCCGGGTTTGGGGAGAAATATACCTGTGCCTTCTTTCCATGCCATTGGCACATAACTGTGTCTCAGGCATGCTTGAAAAATGACGTGGTAATATTTTTTTAGTTGGTTCCAACCTTTCTGTAACAGAACAGGATAGAGCCCGTCTGGCCCTGGGGCTTTGAATGGTTGGAATTCGTTGATAGCTGCTTCCATACGCTCGAGTGAGCATATGCTTGCAATCATTTCAGTGTCTTCAGGTCTTACGAATGGGTTATCCACTAAATCAGACCTGGTTGTATGATTTTCTGTCTGCTGGCTACCCGGTGACAAGATATCTAGCAGATAGTTCATTGTTTCTAGAGGAGACTTTGTGAATTCTCCGTCGTGTTTAATTACGTTGCTAACACGCACCGTTTCATTGTTTCGAATAATCTTAACCAGCCGAGCTGTTGCTGTTAGACTACTCGTACTCTCCACAAAGCTGCGCCATGAATCGCGTTTCGCTCTTCTGACTGCTTTTTTAAAATTAGATAGGGCAAGCTTTTGAGCCACCCAATCATTTTCCTGTTTTGTTTTAATGGCTTTTTTCCAAGCTCGGCGAGCTTCTTTTCAAAGACTTGCTAGCTCAGAGTTCCACCAGATGTTATCTTTCTTACGAAGTGACTTACGCATTGGGCAAGCAGCTTCATATGATTTAGTTATCACTGAATGAACCTAGTTTACCAGCACGTCAATGTCTTCTATTGATGAAGGCACTGGTACTGGTGGTAATATTCGTTCATTTAATTTTTGTTCTAGTTCGTTTACATACTTATTCCAGCACGTACGACGGACATTACGGAACATTTTGGCTTGTTTTTGGATTCTGCTTTTGACCTGGAACCTAATATACATGTGATCCGAGAATGATGGCACGTTGCTAACATGCCAACCAACTACTCGGTCCCACGCGCACCGGTTCACCAAGGTTAAGTCCAGAACCTCTTCACGTATTTTGTTTCTGTAAGTTGGTCTATTACCTACATTACAGAAATTCAGGTCTGCACTAACACAAAACGCCAGCAGATCCTCTCCTCGAGGGTTTATATCTGAGGATCCCCAAATAGTGTGATGTGCATTTGCGTCGGTTCCTACTATAGTAGGAAATTGTTCATTTTCAGTGAATATTAACAGATCCCTCAACAAAGTGGGTGGAGCTGGTTGTTCGGCTGGCATGTATGCCGATACGAAAACAAAACTATCTCCCTTTCGGCACACATTGTTAACTCTAACCGCCACAATATCCTCGTCCGAGAACATTGGAATTAGAGAGCAGCTGAGATCAGGAGTAGCGTAAATGCATGCCCGAGGGTGATTACCCTTTTCAATACCTTGAAAGAGGTTCCATCCCCGTAGCTTACTCCTGATTTTGGTGGCATACGTCCATGGTTCTTGAGCTAACACTAACCCGGAACGTACATTTTTCATTACTTCACACATGTTGTAGCTTGCTGCTTTACATTTGTGTAGGTTAATTTGCCAACACACTAAATTATGAGAGCATAACTTATGTGCCGTAATGGCTTTATTTGATTTATCGAGTTGTCCGCTGTAATCCTGAGCCATTCTTATCTATTTGATAGATGTACTCAAGCAGAGCGCTTTATTATTAGAACAGCTGATATGGCTACTTCATTACTGCAGAGAAAAGCTCTGACCTCTATGCACTAGAGGTCGCCAGCTTCTCTGTATCTGCCGAAGTGCCAGGCTCAGCTGTATCCATTACTGCCTCGCGAGTTTCATCGTCCTTTGGCGATCGTGATGACGTCTCCGGGTTCTGAAACTGCTCGGCACTTTTCTTCTTCTGGAACTGCACCCGACCATAACCAGCATATGGGTTGAAGTGCAGTTCCTTCAGCGTGGTTAGCGAAGGTTCCCGGACGGATACTACATGTAGCACCCCTCCGTTTCCCTTCGCTTCATGCTTTGCTTCCAGATCCCTACGACAGATTTTCGCATTACATCGGGAAACCAGCGTAAGGGTATCTGAAATGCTTAAGCCTTCATCCTCTGGCAGCCAGATTCCGAAGGTTTTCGCTGAAGGCAAGTCTTTTGGGCCTTTTGCATCGTAACCTTGGTGAGCTACCAACGACGGTACAATGGCCTCTACAACATGTTTTGCCCACTCCAAGGTCTTCTCATCCTTGCATATCATCAGCACTTTACCTTCAAAGATAAAAGTGCGTTCGATACGGACAAGAAAACCCGGATCGGCACGAAGAATCATTTTGGTGATGGCGCTTTGAACTTCACGAAGATCCATGTTGTCCATATCACCGTCTCCTTCAGACTCTTTTCGTGTAATTGTTAGTTTTTGATTGCTGGCCTTCACCGCCCCAGCATAGCTAGTTGGAGTGCTCGTGCCAGCAATCATTTCTTTAGCTTTGCTTCCTTGCTTACCGTGAGCGACATCATGCCGCCCACGCTTCTGCGGGAGGTTTGTTGAAGAGGACAAAGAGTCCGAAGATTCCCTGCCTCGTTTAGTTTGACCGGAGGAGTGAGCAGACGAATCGAGGTCATGGTCAGCAAGTGTCATGCCAGCCAGACCCACCATTATTCGCTTCTTTTCTCTTCTTTTTCGTTTTTTTTCATAATTTTTTCCCCGTTTCACCTCAGACCTGCAAGCAACATCCGAGGAGTTACTTGGATTCTGAGGCTCCACAGGGGGAGTTGAGGAGATGTTCGGTTTCACAACCGACCAAACCCCTTTTGCTGTTGAGTCCGATTCCTTTAGCAAAGGAACCTTCTCAACTTGAGGGCTCATGTTTGATGTTTTTTCGGCATCTGGGCTAGAAGGCGCAGATGACCGAGTTTTATTTTTGTTGGCATTGTCACTCAAGAACTCATTGATTCTTGGTTGTGACAGTGCCACTTCTTCTGAATTTAGGGATGTAATCCGTGTTACTTTCTTCTTGCGATTCACCGACATATTCATAGGGTTGGTTTTCTTTGAACTGGGAAAAGTCCCAAAGACCAGATTATTCAGACAGACAGAAGGCTACGGACTGCCATTTCTACCGATAACGACACACCAACACTGCAAACGACAGACTTATCTCTGGAGCACTGGCCTCGGCGGAGCCCCCCCAATACAGCTGCAGACCCCTACCCAGGTGCCATCTGGTACTACAGGTGCACGGGGATTTTCACAAGCTGATGGACACGAAGTCCTATGTTGGCTAGACTAGGACCAGCATCCTTTCTATCCTGTGGCCGCGACACGGCAACGCGTTTTATCTGCTGTACCCTATACTCGCATTGACATTTCGCCACAATATTGGCCTATCACTACCAGTTTCCATATTAGCCCCCAACCTCCTGTTGGCCTTTGAATCAGGGGTCGGAAAATTAGAAGGCAGGACGTCACAGTGTCAGGCCTTCGCTTGCGCTATTGCCTGGTTGCTAATTCCGGCACTTCTTAGCCTCGCCCATCTTCATCAGCCGGTTGCCATTGCCTCAGTTAGCCAGTGTTTCCACCCGACACCACGTGGAGGTTTGAGGTTGGACTTTGTCGGGCAAGGTTATGAATAGTGTTTGAAGTAAACTAGTCTGTATTTATGTTCATGTTATTTGAGTAAAAGTGATATGTTTAAGGTTGTTGCTGATTTTATAGCTTAGGGTAGCCTATTCAGATCAGGGATGTTACCCAACTTACTGATACCAAGTTCAGAAGTCCCAGGTTTTATGCACTTCTGTTGGTTCGTAGGTAATGACAATTGTGGTCTACGACTCTATTAATATTGTTTGTGAAACACAAGCATAGTGCAGTGCTAACAAAGCCTAGAAGTTGGCCATATTTATACTCCAGACTCGGTAGGCCTACCCTGGCTGCGTTCTGGCCAATTACCGGTACCCTACTGTTTAGTGTATACCGGTTGCTGAGTGATAGAACTACAGTAGTAGCTTGCAGTGTAGGCAAATTAGGTCGGCTTTGATATGATAAAAAGTTGCCAGGTTACTGTTGGTGGCAGTAGTGGTCTATGAATGAATGATCAATTATTACATTTTGAACCAAAGGTAATAAAAATAGGGTAGTAAAACAGCTTAAGTTTTTGCTGTTAAGCTGACTGGTAGTGGTAGTTGTTATGTTCTTTCTCAGCTATCTTACAGTTGATCAAATTGGATAACACAAAGAAATTATTTATTAATTTGACCAGTCATTACGAAGCGAACTTGATAAAAAAAAAAGTCACATGTACAAGCCGATGAATTATACTTTTAACACTAGTGGCGCTATCTTAATAATTTACTTAATGACAGGGAGTACGGTGCGGCTGCAATCAACAAATATGTCACAATAGTAATGTTCAATGAGCACCACCAGTACGAGCACAAACACAGTTTAAAAAAATTCAATTAATATTCAATATAGTCAGCGTACTTTCTTGGACGTCTGATTGTACGACCATGAACAGAAGTCCTCACATTTGGCACCGTTGTAGTGGTTACAGTATCAGAATGAGCAACACTGGGTTCAAAATTTACACCATTATCGTCATTAGCAAACGAATTGCCCTGGGGTGCCATGAACAAATCCCTACGGTTCCTGCGAACACGTCCATCACGACTCTGTACAATGTACAAACGAGGATTAGAGTCAGGTCTTGCGACAACAGCACTTTCTCTGCGATTGCGGAATTTGCAGTATACTCTTTCCCCTTCTCGCAGAGCAGGTAACGGCTTAGTGCCTCGATTACAATACACTTGTTGGCGATATTGAGCAGCAGATAACGATTCACTTATGTCAACAACACAAGGTTTAAGCAAATTTAAAGCACACGGTATTTTGCTGCGTAATCGCTTGCTCATTAAGATTTGTGCCGGAGAATATGGTAATCCAGCTACTGGGGTGTTTCGATACTCAAGCAATGACAAATACGGATCTTTGCCTTCGTAGTCCGCCTTTTTCAGAGAACGCTTAAGAGTTTGAATGGTTCGTTCTACTTGACCATTGCTCTGAGGAAAATTGGGACTTGAAGTAGTAGTTTTAAAACCCCACTCGCCAGCAAACTTAAGAAAATTAGCACTTTGAAACGGCATGTTGTCACACACGATCTCATTAGGAATACCAAATCGAGCAAATACAGATTTCAGCTTTTGAATAACTGTTGCAGCGGTTTTGTCAGGCAATTCAAGCATTTCTGAAAATTTCGAGAAATAATCCACTACTACTAAGTAATCAACACTTTTAAACGTCATGATATCAACACCAATTTTGTAAAAACGTGCATTAGGAATATCATGCGGGATCAATGGTTCACGCTGGTGCTCCTTTCGGAACTTAGAGCAAATATCACATTCGCTAACAATAGATTCAATGTCGTGAGACATACGTGGCCAATAAAGCAATTCTCGCACTCGGAATTTGCATTTTTCGGCACCAAAATGGCTCTCATGTATTAATTTCAACATTTCAGGTCTTAACTGCAATGGCACGATAATAAGATTACCAAAAAATAAAATACCATCACACACATAAAGAGAATCACGAATATGCCAATACTTTCTACATTCAACAGGTACATTCTTTTGAGACCTGGGCCACTCGTGTTGACAGTATCGCACTACTGTCTGCAATGTGGAATCAAGAGCTGTAGCTTCCTTAAACTCAGTGAGTTTAGATGTGGCAACTGGGAGGTTTTGGATTACAGTATGAACAACATATTCAAGATCATGTTCTAAACCTACGCAATCATCAGCCCTTTCAGCAGTCAAATAAGCACGTGAGAGTGTATCGGCGAGATACATAAATTACCTGGAACATACTTAGCCGTCAAATTATACGGCTGTAAACACAACATCATGCACTGTAGTCTGGGCGGCACTTTGTCAATAGTTTTTTTCATGATTGTCTCAAGTGGCTTATGATCATTTTTAACGACAACACACTCTTTGCCATAAATATACTGGTGAAATTTACGCACAGCAAAAGTAATCGATAACATTTCTTTTTCAATTTGGGCATAGTTTTTTTCCGCATTACTCATGGACCTGGATGCATAAGCGACTGGTTTTCCATGCTGCAAAAGAGAAGCGCCTAAACCAGCTTGCGAAGCGTCACATTGTATTGTAACAGGCTGTGCAACGTCATAAAAAGTAAGTGTCGGGGACTCTACCATTGCCTTTTTTAGTTGTTGCAATGCCGCGTCATGGCTCTTTGTCCACTGCCAGTCAACATTCTTTTTCAACAGTTCTCTCATTGGGGCTGTGATAGTGGACTCATTTGGAATGTATTGTGATAAATATCGAGCCATACATAACAAGCGTTGCAAAGATGGTACATCATTCGGCGGCGGCATGTCAACAATAGCCTGCACTTTGCACTTATCGGGCTTCAGGCCATGTTCGGAAACAATATTGCCCATATACGTCACAGAGGAAACTTTAAACTGAATTTTGTCCTTATTAAATTTAACACCTCTGTCACGGGCTCGTTGAAGAACTGAACGCAAAATGCGATCATGTTCTTTCTCATTTCGGGCAGCAATAATCAAGTCGTCAGCAATAATGTGGACACCATCAATATTACTGAACGTGTCTTCATTACGTTTTTGCATTACTTCACTGGCTGATGACAGGCCAAATGGCATTCGTAAAAAGCGCTTGCGTCCCCATGGGGTATGAAAAGTTGTGAGATGGGATGATTCTGGGGACAGCTTTACATGCCAGTATGCGTCCTTCATGTCAATCACAGTAAACAAGGCTTGATTGCTTTACTTAGATTGCACATCTGCGGGTGTGGGAATGTTGTAATGTTCGCGCAAAATCACTGCATTCAATGGTTTAGGATCTAAGCAGATACGCAGTTGCTTGCTTTTCTTTTCAATCACAACAATCTTATGAACCCATTCGGTCGGTTTGTCTACGTCAGCAATAATACCATTATCAGCCAACTTTTGCAAATACTCTTTTAACCTAGGTTGCAAAGCATAGGGTATCTTATGAGGTGGCTGAACAACACCTTTCACATCAGGTTTTGTGGCAATAACATATTCTTTATCATAAGTACCATAACCGGTAAATAAATCACTGTAAATATTATGTACAGTGGATAGAGATAGCGCGCCGTCTCGTTCAGCATCACTGCACATAACACGTTTTATCAAATTCAAGTCTAGACATGCACTGGCACCAAGAATACCGTGCTCTATAACATCTGACACGTAAAACGTCAACTCATGACACTCGTTAACTTTGTCTATGCATTTCATTACCGTTCGGCCACATGGTCTCACTATACTACGGCCAAAACCAGTTAATGTAATGTTGGATGAATGGAGTGACAGCGACATTTGATCAAAAAATCTTTTAGGTAGATTATTGACTTCAGCACCAGTATCCAGCGTAAAACAATACTAAACTGAACACCATCATCATCTTTAACAATCATGTGCTCTGTTAGCTTGGGCTTTGAGGATGTTGATGACAAGGAATCAATTCTGAAAAATTCATGTGGATCGGAATAATTGCCAGTGAAGTCAGCTTCTAACTCTTTGATTTGCTTCTGTGATGAAGATCGGCAAACGTTGGCAAAATGATTCTTCTTGCCGCATTTTTTGCAGAACTTGCCATATGCTGGGCACTGCCGCGATTGGTGCTGTTTACCACAATAACGACAGTCTATCATAGATTGTCGGTTGCTTTGAAACGCTGTTTTTTGGACACCAGACTTACCGGTGAGCCTAAAATTGACCCTACCAATGCTACGAACTTTACTAGAAGGCTGCATATTTCGTTTGCGAATTTTGCTGGCCTCAGCATCTGAACAGATGTCAATAGCTTTGGCCAGCGTAATTTTAGGATCCAAAAGCATTTTATCTCGAACAAGAGCGTCGTTGTGGCCAAAAATGAGCTGCATGCATATGAATCTATCCTTTAAGTCACCGAAGTCGCATTTATCCGCTTCTGTTTTTAGGGGAATTAAGAAAAGCTTCAAAAGTCTCACCGTGTAACTGTCTTCTTTGGAAAAAAATATGCGTATCGTAAATTATGCTTCGTCGAGGCTCACATAATGCTTTAAATTTATTCAAGACTGCATCCAAGTTATCTTCTTTGTCGGATCCAACATTGGTGAACTCAAACTTGTCGAATCGATCACGTGCCCCTTCGCCGGCGCAATGAAGCAAAATTGCTACTTGCGTGGAACCCTTCTTTTTTGACAACTCTGCTGCTTCATAATAAGTGCGGAATGCTCTTTCCCACTTTTTCCACTGCTCTGCTAGGCCCGAGCTGGCGTCCAAATTCATAGCTTTAGGGGGATCCAAAGTAGTCATCGGCATCTAGTTCTATCGCTGCAGCCTACTGTATTAACTTAGAAATTTTCTTCTGACACCATGTTATGTTCTTTCTCAGCTATCTTACAGTTGATCAAATTGGATAACACAAAGAAATTATTTATTAATTTAACCAGTCATTACGAAGCAAACTTGATGAAAAAAAAGTCACATGTACAAGCCGATGAATTATACTTTTAACACTAGTGGCGCTATCTTAATAATTTACTTAGTGACAGGGAGTACAGTGCGGCTGCAATCAACAAATATATCACAATAGTAATGTTCAATGACATCTCTGTTTGCAGGTTAGGACCTACCTGCCTAATGGTATTTGAAAATGACTAAAACTTGTTGCATTCTGTGTTGTAACAATTCCAGTAATTTCTAATCAAACCATCACTTAGTTCTCTTTCTAACAAGAATTTTTAGGAAAAAAAAAACTTGGCCGAAGATTTGGAAAGAGTTATTTAATACTTGAAAAGAGATCATGCCCATGTCAAATTACTACTACGCAAAAATCGAGCTTCCATATCTGATATGTCAGATGTGAGGAACATTTTGAAGAGAAATGTATAATAGCAAGTACCGGTAAGTCAATACATTAAACAGTAAAGCACCGGTAGGTAGTTACTGGTAGGCTACTACTTTTTTTTAGTGTTCTTGTATTACTTGTAAACTAAGCTATATATTTTATTAACATAATTAGAGATTACGGTAAGATCTTACCTCATCCCATGAGGAATACTGGTAACTAGTTAAGTAGCTAGGAACTGTTAACAGACACAAGTCTGGATTATTAACAAAACAGTATTGAGCCCATTTCAGTTTGGTTTTTTTGTTTTCAATTTCAATTTAATTTTTCTCTTAAAAATTTGTCTCATCCAGCGACAGTGAAATGGTGTTTCAGTCTTATTAGTCAAGCTGGCATCTCAGTTCTTTACCAAGTTCGAGTGTTTCTGCATGGTCTATTTTTTTACGGCTGAATGACAAGCTTTAAGCAGTGAAGTTCGCATCTGAGTAGTTCAATGAACTATTGTATATCACGAAATTCAAATTGAAATAGCAACAATAAATCATTGTGATGACTGATGACTGTCGTTTATTATAGCCATTTGCAAAGCATTGAGTGGTTTACTAGCTTTTTTCGGCGGAATGAAAGCATGACGCTACCACAAAAATACGAAACTTTGCAACAATACATGTTTACACGAAACGTAAATACATTGCTCACATCACATCAGAAATGTACACATCACCACTATAGCTCCGTGGAACTCTAGTGAACCAGGAAGAATCTTGGTGGTGATTTTTGCTACTCCAAAAAGTAAGAAGTAAGCCCCGCATAGATGACCATCGTTACTGGGTCTCCAGTAGCTGCCTGTTATGCTTACTAGGTAAGTACTTCACTACTTTGTTTCCGTGATGCACGGGAAAAGCTTCGAGTTGGTTTACTTAGTCACCTTAACTATAATATATATAACGTGACATTTGTTTTAATTTTTTTGTAGATTCTGCCTTAGTCTGGCTAGTACGAGTCAAGCTGCATACAGCGAGTTGAGGGAAAGTGGTATTTTGCGATCACCAAGTAGTGGAACTCTTTACTGCTATACGCCGCTCAACCAAACTCGCTTCTGATTGGTCAATCGAATTTTTCCCTAGCTATCAGGTAGTAACGGCGTAAACAACAATTGTTCAGATGGGAAAACCTGTGTTAATTTGGACGGTTCGTATTGCGACGCTAACCACAACGAACTAAAACTACCTATTATTATTTGAAAGGGTCGATATCAACATTAATAACTTGTTACAGCTCTTTTTTAAAAGTTAGAAAGATTTAGGCGCTTTAAAATGTAGTCAGAGCGAATTTATAGCCTAGGCTTGTGGCTGGCAAAGTTAGGCCAAGCAAAGGTAGCCAATTTTACTGAGCTGCTGAGTTAGTGCAGTAACTGCAGTTCTAGGTTTACACAGACTTGTTTGTTTCACCTCCAGCTGAAAAGCTTATCAGTTTGTAATGGCTAAATAGGCTTTCTTCAGTTGGAGTGTGCAATCAAGTTTTGGAAAGATCTTCAGTGACAGCATAGCTGTGATTCGCAATCGTTTTCTAAGCGGTGTGGCGTAAAGTACAGTGAGCTGCTGAGGTCTTTTGCAATAAACAGCCTAGACGCTTTTGGTTAGTTTCGCTTCTATGTTAGACTGGTCGGCTCTCGGTTGCAATTATGTGTGGTTATTTGCAATGTCGTAAAAGGTTATGAATTCTGCAACAATTTTAAAACCTGCATCTTAATCGATCGGCAATTAATTCGGTAGGCTCACTGGGCCTAGTTTGCGGGATATCTTCAGCAAGCAGAAGCTTTATTCAGATTCATAGTTTGTCAATCTTTAACTGAAATTTTATGAGAAGTTGTTTCAGTTGAAGTGAGCAAATTATGATCTGCAGCTTTCATCAAATCTGCTTCGCTCCGGTATTGTCGGACGGTATCAGCTCTAGCGACAGCGTATATGAATTTTATTGCAACAATTTGGATTTAGATTTGCAAATTAAAAGAGAGCAGTGCGAATCATCAAAAGAGAGCAGTGCGAATCATCACCCATAGCAATCCCAGAACCCACACATCACCACTATTTTCAAGACTACAGTTATTAAAGCTTCATGATATATATAAACTTGCAGTAGCCAAATTAATGCACCGTGTCTACAACAAATCACTCAACACTCTTAATGCAGAAATACACAATGCTAGATGAATTACACTCATATAACACCAGAACAAAACACAAAAGAAATTATTTCGTAACAAGAGTTTCAACAAAACAAGCCCAAAAATGTTTAATTTATATTGGACCAAAAATCTGGAATCAAATACCACTGCAAGTGAAAGAGATGAACTTTTATAGATTCAAAAAAGAATTTAAAAGAATCTTAATCGATACCTACCAGTAGCTATCATTTCGGGGTGGGAGGTACCTGTCAGGGACATGACTCTGAGCTTAACCTTGTCATTTTTGCTGTAAATTTCCTAGTGATTTGTTTCTTGCTGTACTTAGCTTGCTTATTTGCTTTTGTTTGGTAAAAGTGTTTTGTAAATATGAACTCTTGACGGTTGACTTTGATGACTGAATAGTCTTTTCGCTGTCTTAATAAATTGAATTGAATTAACAGTGCATTTTTACTACTAATTTGCAAACTGCTGCGTTCTGGTATTGTAGGACAATATTGGCTTAATGCATCAGCGCATTAGACGATTTATGCGAATTTTATTGCAGCAAGTTGGATTTAGATCTGCCAATTATGGTAATACTACTTTTTTACAATCAACATATCAAACAGTTAAAGCCGTTAAGTCATTTATGAATAAATTCCAAAGACTGCATGCATATGATGGCTCAACCCTAGCCAAACACAGCGTAAACATGACTCACAAATGTATTTCTTCATTATTACCTGTTTAAATTTTAAAAAACTAGGAGCCATAGAACTGTGGCAAAAGAACATTTAAATAAAAATGTTTTAATTTTGGTAGGTGATCAATCTTCCAGTTGTTGCATTTTTGGATTCTTAAAATTCGAAAGTCTTTTTGGGTCCATAATGCAAAATTAGCCCATTCCAAGTTTGTTGCAGCCATTTCTCCTTGTACTTGATGCCAGTATGGATGGTCCGTGTTCATCTGTCCTAATTTTGTGAGATAGAATGAGTTTGAGCACATTTTTTCTTTTAATTCTGATTGGATCATTTCATCCACTGTAGAGTTCCGATACTTGAATGGACATTTAACTTCAAGCACACCACACTCCACCGAACCTCTTTCGCTTGTTTGTGTAACTATTTCATCTGGTGTACTTCCAAGGTACCCACATTCGAATAGAACTAATCCTATAGCTGACACCTGATTCCCAGTAATGATTTTATATTGCTCAATTGCCTGTTTCTCATGAACTTGTCCCCATATTATTGAATCCTTTCCCTGTAATGAATATTCACCTCGTAATGTCTTGAAAAGTGATGGAGGATATGCATTACCGAATTGTTGATGGCGATCATATGCAGCTAAGACTTTTCCAAAGTTACTTCCAGTTAAGCGCAGCCATCTAATTTTTCCCCAAAGGTGAGAAGTTCTTTGATCTTTGGTATTATATGCAACCCATTGAATTTGCTCAGCAGTTACTTTACATTTTTCAATAAATTCATTTTTGTCTGTGCAATTTATATGTAATATGTCTTCAATTAATGTTGGACAGTTAATTTCAAATGTGGACGCCGTGGGTTCTTCTTCAATTATCCATTTATGAGGGTATGTGGGTAAATTAGTAAAAAGAAAATCAATATCACCAGCAGACACTTCTCTACTAATTGCTGTAAAATTCGACTTATTGGAAGGAAGCAATGATGAAACAGTATTTACTTGTTGATTCAAATGCTTTTTGGGGCGAGCTATCCAAGAATTAGGTAAGTCAGTTTTAGATAAACCTTTTTTATTTGCGTAAATTGCAGTAGCAGCCATATGGCTACAAATCCAGTTACCACGTGGGCATTCACAGTGTGCACAAGCAATACCTCCACTTCCATCAACAGTCAACACAACCTTGTATGATCGATCTTTCAATGAAGCCTGAACTTTGGCTACAATATCTAGATCTTGAATTTCTAGCTTTAAAACATGATCAGCTTGGAACTTTTTTTCTCCTTTTTCAAATGTGTTACTGTCCTCTTTGAAAAAATTCATAATAGCAGCCAGGGTTATTACCTCTGTATTCATTTTGATCTAAACTTTATAAAAGAATTATTTAAATGAAATATTGCTACACTAGAACTTAAATTGAAAAGTAATAATCGACCACTTCCCATGCTATAGTCTGAGTTAGAGCTGAATCAATTGAGTTGAAGTTTGAATAAACTAATCGCTATTCTTAAAAAATCTGATTGTTGGGGACCTAAATATTTTTCTACACTTCTGTACATAAAAAATTTTGTGAATTTTGTTATCGTTTGGTGTTCCTATGTTTACTTTTGCTTTAAATAACCTTATCTTTCATTCTTTTCTTGCATGCAATAAACTGCATCAATATTTTGATACTCTTTCCTTAAATTCTTATACTGCATCAATATTATCTCATATTGCTTTATCCTCATGTTATTACTATCAACAGCTACTAAACTGATAATAAATTAAACTAAATTAGCCTGCATATTTGTTCTGAAGGGAAACGTTTTTGGTATCTTATTTAAACATAATTCAGTAATGTATATTTTGATGGATAACCAGTTGATGTATTAGATACCTGGATTATCCAGTATGCTCATAATTAAATGTAGCATATGCTGCAGTACATGCCATGCAAATGAAGAATATGGAAGATATTTTTTTTATCTATAGTTTGTTCAAACCAAACCAAATGAAGCCAGAATGTTTATGATGTTTAAATTTGGAATACTATGCGACTTGACCAGTCCAGACCTGTTAAAAATATCAGAATGCAATGTTCTTCAGGGAAATTCATGAAATGAAGCCAGAGTTTTCATGATGTCACAAATTGGAATATCAAGCCACTTGACAAGCCCAGACCTGTCACAACTATCAAAATTAGAAATATCAATGTACATTGGTATATGGGCAGGACCATTGAGAGGGGGATCCAGGGGGTACCTTTGACACCAGGCCCGGGATTTTTTTGGGGGCCCAAATGTTTGAGAATGCTGCCTGTAAAACAATCGATGAGACCTTTTTTGTCAGGGATACGGGTCATGAAGTTGGTATTGGTGATTATGTTTGTGGTCAGCCTAACTGAAGCCCTTTTTTTTGGAAATTCATCAAATATAGGTGGAAAATTAACTGTCGTTGGGCTTAAAATTAACTCATTCTATCTCTCAAAATTAGGACAGATGAACACGGACCATCCATACTGGCATCAAGTACAAGGAGAAATGGCTGCAACAAACTTGGAATGGGCTAATTTTGCATTATGGACCCAAAAAGACTTTCGAATTTTAAGAATCCAAAAATGCAACAACTGGAAGATTGATCACCTACCAAAATTAAAACATTTTTATTTAAATGTTCTTTTGCCACAGTTCTATGGCTCCTAGTTTTTTAAAATTTAAACAGGTAATAATGAAGAAATACATTTGTGAGCCATGTTTACGCTGTGTTTGGCGAGGGTTGAGCCATCATATGCATGCAGTCTTTGGAATTTATTCATAAATGACTTAACGGCTTTAACTGTTTGATATGTTGATTGTAAAAAAGTAGTATTACCATAATTGGCAGATCTAAATCCAACTTGCTGCAATAAAATTCGCATAAATCGTCTAATGCGCTGATGCATTAAGCCAATATTGTCCTACAATACCAGAACGCAGCAGTTTGCAAATTAGTAGTAAAAATGCACTGTTAATTCAATTCAATTTATTAAGACAGCGAAAAGACTATTCAGTCATCAAAGTCAACCGTCAAGAGTTCATATTTACAAAACACTTTTACCAAACAAAAGCAAATAAGCAAGCTAAGTACAGCAAGAAACAAATCACTAGGAAATTTACAGCAAAAATGACAAGGTTAAGCTCAGAGTCATGTCCCTGACAGGTACCTCCCACCCCGAAATGATAGCTACTGGTAGGTATCGATTAAGATTCTTTTAAATTCTTTTTTGAATCTATAAAAGTTCATCTCTTTCACTTGCAGTGGTATTTGATTCCAGATTTTTGGTCCAATATAAATTAAACATTTTTGGGCTTGTTTTGTTGAAACTCTTGTTACGAAATAATTTCTTTTGTGTTTTGTTCTGGTGTTATATGAGTGTAATTCATCTAGCATTGTGTATTTCTGCATTAAGAGTGTTGAGTGATTTGTTGTAGACACGGTGCATTAATTTGGCTACTGCAAGTTTATATATATCATGAAGCTTTAATAACTGTAGTCTTGAAAATAGTGGTGATGTGTGGGTTCTGGGATTGCTATGGGTGATGATTCGCACTGCTCTCTTTTGATGATTCGCACTGCTCTCTTTTAATTTGCAAATCTAAATCCAAATTGTTGCAATAAAATTCATATACGCTGTCGCTAGAGCTGATACCGTCCGACAATACCGGAGCGAAGCAGATTTGATGAAAGCTGCAGATCATAATTTGCTCACTTCAACTGAAACAACTTCTCATAAAATTTCAGTTAAAGATTGACAAACTATGAATCTGAATAAAGCTTCTGCTTGCTGAAGATATCCCGCAAACTAGGCCCAGTGAGCCTACCGAATTAATTGCCGATTGATTAAGATGCAGGTTTTAAAATTGTTGCAGAATTCATAACCTTTTACGACATTGCAAATAACCACACATAATTGCAACCGAGAGCCGACCAGTCTAACATAGAAGCGAAACTAACCAAAAGCGTCTAGGCTGTTTATTGCAAAAGACCTCAGCAGCTCACTGTACTTTACGCCACACCGCTTAGAAAACGATTGCGAATCACAGCTATGCTGTCACTGAAGATCTTTCCAAAACTTGATTGCACACTTCAACTGAAGAAAGCCTATTTAGCCATTACAAACTGATAAGCTTTTCAGCTGGAGGTGAAACAAACAAGTCTGTGTAAACCTAGAACTGCAGTTACTGCACTAACTCAGCAGCTCAGTAAAATTGGCTACCTTTGCTTGGCCTAACTTTGCCAGCCACAAGCCTAGGCTATAAATTCGCTCTGACTACATTTTAAAGCGCCTAAATCTTTCTAACTTTTAAAAAAGAGCTGTAACAAGTTATTAATGTTGATATCGACCCTTTCAAATAATAATAGGTAGTTTTAGTTCGTTGTGGTTAGCGTCGCAATTCGAACCGTCCAAATTAACACAGGTTTTCCCATCTGAACAAATGTTGTTTACGCCGTTACTACCTGATAGCTAGGGAAAAATTCGATTGACCAATCAGAAGCGAGTTTGGTTGAGCGGCGTATAGGTAAATATAATGTTCGTGTACGGTAACCATAATTATGCTGTATAGTATTGTAATAAACTGCGTCACAGCTTATTGGTATTTACGTCGTATCGAAGATATATAAGGTGTGATTCGGTTTGTTGCAATACTAGAGTTTTAGCATTTTTTTTCATTTGTCATGCGAAAGAATTCGAGAAATATGACATCATCAGTTGTGTCGATTTTTACCGACCACCAGATTTTCTCCCAGGTTATTTTTATTCCTGTATTTTGACACAATGCGTAAATCTTTTCATACCACCCCGAACTGGATTTTCCTACTTGCGACTGTAATTTTCTTCATTCCGAATTACCATAATTCAATGTGAGCATTAAGTGTCTACCTCAGAGACCAAAAGACGTCGATAGCCTATCTTAAAAATTGAACAATAAATCCGGCAATCTTACTGTGAGCGATACCGATGCACTTACCAGTGGAGCTATGCTCCCGAAATGACAATGTTGTGTAGCCGTTGTTTATTCACATTGCAATACATAGGGAAAACACTGAAGTGCTTATGTTGACGTGATGTTTTTGTGTTATTACTAGAAACGTATACAGAACGACACCAGGTCTCTTATCCGGTGTACTGAAAGAAATCGAGAAAGGATTAAACATGGACAAGCACCAGCAATTTTTTGCACTATCTGTTGATGAAATGAAAGGTACAATTACGGTAGGATTGTTTAGATGTAGGCTTATTGCTATTCTGTTTTCGAGTTTCAAATTATAGTTCAGCGTAGAAGCATCTGTTAAACGTACAGTATGCGTAAGAATTCTTAGCAAACTTGACTTGCAAGTTCGCTCACTAGATGAACGATAAGGTTTAGATAAACGAAGCAGTTAAAGTTGAGACGTGAGTAACTTGTTAAGTTTATATATTGAAGAATAAGCAAAATTATCGCTTGTTTCATGAGGTGTGTTTTGAATGATATTTTTGCCTAAAAGCGGTAGGTTAAAAATCTTTTATTTTACAGTTAAAGAAGAAATTGTTTGCAACGCGGGTCAGGACAGAATTATTGGTTTTGTCGACACTGGTGCTGAAAGGAATTCTCCACCAACTAATTCCGCTGCTACGCCCTGCCTTCAATTCTATATTAGATCAATGATGTCCAATTTTTCCCGCCCTCTAGTGTTAGCTACCAACAACATCGCATCTTATGAACTAACAAGCGCAGTGTGGGAAGCATTGCAAA